>HG995343.1:7397600-7997600 GCA_905333045.1 Lysandra bellargus
TATTATTATTATTTTTACTAAGTCCCAGAATGTTTTTGTCAATTTAAATTTAAAATTCTGTTATTTTTTGCACTCTTTTCATTGTAATTTGGTAAGAATTCCCCCATAGCACAGGCTTGGCCTAGTTTGGGGGACTGCCACTTTTTAAAACATTGTAAATTAAGTTATGACAATAAAGATTTGTACTTGTATTTGTAAAAATTAAAAACTTAACAGACAGTGTAAGCTATAGCCACTCAGACAGACAAGATTTTTTGTATTTATTAATACGTAATATATAGTCCTAAATTACCTCATGCAGGATTCTTACTGACAAGCACACAGAGACGAACATTAATAACTGTAAATAAAGGAAGAATTTAAGTACAGTAAAATTTAATAAGTAAATAGTTCGTCACTGAGTGCGACAGTTAGAACTTAGGTTTCTTGAGTGCTTTCCTGTAGTCAGCTCTATATCTATGTCTATCAAACTTTATTAAAATCCAGTTCATTTATAACATTATTTATTGTTTTCCTCCATGGACCATATTATGCTGATCTCTAATTTTAGTAGCCTATTATATTCATATTTTATTTCAAGAATAAGACTCTACATCTATCTCTATACTAAAGAAGATAAAACGAGCTCAAATTGACGCCTCCAGCGTTCATCTTTTGGGGTGTATTAAAAATGGCTTAAGCTTTTGTTGTACGGTGTTCGGGGAGGCTGGAGGAAAAACAATAATTATAATACAATATTGGTGAACCACCCTGCCTCCCCGATATTTTATCTAATCAAAAAGTTTCACGGGAAAAATTATACCAACCTTTATGAGTCAAGTTTCTTAAGAGGGGGAATCGGGTTTTTTAATAAGTCACAGGACGCCTATTGTGTTGCTTTTTAATTTTTTTCTCTTTTCAGTCTATCTTCCCTTTAATGTAAATTGAATATTTAAGGTTTAGGTATATATAGGTATATATATCTATCACAATCTAATGGCAAAAAGTGAGAAAATAAAGTGACTAGCAATACCGGGGTAATTGGAATAAAACATTTTGATCCTTTTTTTCCTTATAGCGGCTGATTATATGTGTGAAACATGCAAATATAATATAAATTTATCCAATGATCAAGGATATTTTTTGAAAATCTGCCGTCAAAATTTGCCATCAGATTCTGGTAGACTATACCTTGAAGCTCTGTAAAACACGAATATTAATTGCTTAATTACTGTAATTGAATGACGTGTTTGACAGATAATGTATGGGGCTTATGTTAAATCTTCATTTAATTACAGTTAACTGTTAAGTAATTAATATTCGTGTAACTGCCGCACTCAGAGAAGTACGGAAGTTAGAGAAACAGTAAACATAAGTTGCGATTATAGAGATTTAGATGACGATCTTCAAAATGCAAGAGCTAATACGATAGGAATAGAGTTATAGAAACCCCACGCTACGATATGCTCTTAAAACAACTCTATCGGGGTAATAGCCATGGTCCCTATACGACCAGTAACGTGACTTCCTCAACATTTATGACAGCTTGTTTGAGTATTTTGAAGAGGTAATTTTCTCCTAAAGTTTTTATGAGTTTTTTTTTTCTAAATATTATAATATTAACAATCATATTATATATGACGCCCGCAACTCTATGGCGCCAAAACTCGCGTATCGCGCGGGAACCGTACATTTTTTCGGGACAAAAAGTATGTCCTTTCCCGGGAATCAAAGCATCTCCATGCCAAATTTCAGTAAAATCGGTTCAGCGGTTTGGGCGTGAAGAGGTAACAGACAGACAGACAGACACACTTTCGCATTTATAATATTAGTATGGATTCATGTATAAATTACAAAAAGTACACAGCATAATAAAACTTTGTAATGAGATCAGTTTGAATGAAATATTCATTTAAATTTTCACTTGCTGCGATCAAAGACGCCTGTGGAGGCGAAAAAATCTATAATTATGAAAGGCGAAGGAAAATTGTTGATAAAATGAGGGTGCCGAGTGGAGGCCCCGGTGTGCCCCAAGTGTGCCCCGGTGCCCCGCGTCCGGGCAAATACGACACTCGCGTCTGTTTATAAAAATGACTTATCGATAGCTATAAGATGTTTAGTGGTGCTCTACAAATTGTCGATGAATGAATTTCATTTGTGAATACTTATAGTTTAACTAAAAATTGTAAAGATATTCTAATGGAAATATTATAATTGGTTAATTGGATTAATTAGACGGTAG
Organism: Lysandra bellargus; assembly: GCA_905333045.1. Classification (NCBI taxonomy): domain Eukaryota; kingdom Metazoa; phylum Arthropoda; class Insecta; order Lepidoptera; family Lycaenidae; genus Lysandra; species Lysandra bellargus. The sequence continues at coordinate 7,399,822 of HG995343.1, forward strand.
AGTGATTGACCATGAAGGAAAACATTACCATAATAAAAATATGATATCAAGATGAAGATTACATTAAATAATGAAAAAAACTATTATTTAATTTAGACTTTATCGTAGGTTATTTTGAGATACACAGGCACCTCTTTTTATGTCCAGACTCGATTATTTAAATAATATGCAGGTACAAGTAGTGTTATACATATTATATTATGAAAAAGTCACACGTGACGGACTATGAATTTCTAATAAATACTCGAAATTTAAAGTCTCGCTTTTATTAAAATACATGATGGAATTTTCCATAAACAAGGTAAATCAAAACATCACGCGCCAATGAAAAAAGGTTTCGAGAAAAACTTTTATAAATACGATGACTACTTGCATTGGGTCAAGGTTCCGTGCATTTTGATCGGCAACGGGGTCCGTAGGAATTACGTCATAATCCGACTGTGTCAGAAGAGTAATGTTTTACGTTTTTCCCTTCTTACAAACTACTAACTAGATATAAAGATATAAGGGCGTCAATAGATAGACACAAATTTATTGACATTTCAACTGATGTCACTGGCACATCCCTAGTGAAGGGCCTTATTTTTTACGTCAGAAATCCAAAGCACAACTCTACACTAAGCTTATCGATCGCGTTATAATTTCCTAAAATAATGAAATTTCCTTAACAGCCCTCATTTTTTCGGGTATAACAAACCTGACCAGACGTTAAAAGGGGTTGTATTTTTCGAGTGTAGTAGTGAACTGTGTAGTGTAGTGCCACGTTCTACAATCTATGTATAGCTGTATTTAGACTGGACTTAGGAACCTTAACAGTTCGTTCGATTTAAGAAATAAGACTTAAGGCCTGATTACACCAACCGAGTAGTGACGAGACACTATGGGTCTACCAGAATCTGATGGCAAAAAGTGGGAAAATAAATTGACTCTAGCGATTCCGGGGTAATTGGAATAAAACATTTTGATTCTTTTTTTTTCTTTTCGCGCCTGATTCTGTGTGTTAAACATGCAAATATAAAAATTTATCCAATGATCAAGGATATTTTTAAAAAATCTGCTGTAAAAAATTGCCATCAGATTCTGATAGACTTATAGACAGTGTCCTTTGGCCGAGCACTTACTATATTTGGTATGCTCTCGGCCAATCAAATTATCTGTTTGCACTCGCCTAATAGGCCTTGGGTAATAAGGCCCTTATGATTTTTGGAATCACTAATCTTGATAGTCGCAGTTTCTACCACATTCTATGTGAGCCACTGTTTTATTATGAATCGTAGCGCCAAGGCCACGTTATGTAGTTCCGAAAATGAATTCAACGTTCCCGAACAATTCGATGCCTGAATGACATTTGCAATTTAAACGAGATTAATTTTGTTTTCGTCGAAGTACTCGGTCATTTCAGGGTTGGCTGTGCGCTGCTTCGATGTTTGAAATGTAGAATTAAAAAAATGTTATTAATTCCAAATTCAAAAAACTTCATAGACAATAATATTATGATGTTTTTTTACAAGCAATATTGTTTTGCCATGACACATTTTTTCGTAATGCCACAAAAACAAGTTGACCCGGAAAATAACAAAATAATGCTTTTCTACCAGCTCGAAGGTACCTACTATAAAATGCACATATTAAATTATAGTACAGTCTATAACTGGGGAAGACTCAGTAATTGAAATAATCCAATGAAGGTTTAATCAGGGCCCGCCAAGACATCAGCAATATCTTTATTGAGTTAGGGTCGAAAATTACGAGACGGTAAAATCAGATCCAAAGGAGAGATCCTTATGGAAATTAAGTTATTATTAAGTTCTTTAGGATAGATATTCCTATATTATTAAAAAATGCAGCTAAACTGGTACGGGTAAAGAATATTTTAAATGGTAAGTGCAGAAGAAATTACTTATGAATTAAATAAGACACATGAAAGTCCTTGAAACATCATCAACTCAGCTCATGGGAGGAATTTTCGCCTAGTCATTGGTTATGATTTATGAAGAATAATTATTAATTATCACTTAAAACCGGTTGTAAGCTGGACAAAACTAGATAATTAAACCAAAATTATCATTCCAACTTATCCACTAGTAATTTGTAATCCTGTTTAGACTCGAATGATGAATTTCATACATCGCTACAAAAGCTAAATTGTTCTTTACTGTGCTCGCAATAAGGTCGGATGTTCGTTACCTGATATGAATATATAATAACACATTGTTTCATTTACAGCGATACATAAAGTGTTTTATCAGTGGGAGCCCACATATTGCGAGGGGTTGGGATTTTTTCCTCTAATGCGGTTAATTTCCTTTTTCCTCTTTATTTATAGTAATCCCTTTATAAGGTGATTACGAAAATGTGTTTTCTGGACGTAAAAGAGCGCAGCGGGGGCTGTAAGTATTTTGTCTGTGAGTTATGAGTATGGTAAAAAATTAACTACTTAAAGTGATTGACTAAAATTAAAGAATATCTTAGTATTGACTAATAAGTAATAAGTAACAACATTTTATAGTACAATGATTGCGTGTTTAACCACTTTAACCCTTTCGCTGCTTACGGCAAGTCAAAAATGTCCACGCGTAGAGCTTTTCAAAATGAAGCTACGAAAACAATATGTTCTTATCGCAGCTTTATAAACATAATCATGTTTAGGTCTAAATTATTTACAGGGAAAATAATTATCATATTTTCGTAAAAACCATTCAATATTTTACACGTTCCATTAGCCCTGAATAATTACGGCAGCAGAAAAAATCTAAAGCGTAAGCATACATAAAAATATGGGGTAGGGCTACCCCAGGCGGGAGATGCGAGGGGATAAAAAAGAAAATGAGGAGTTATGTTTTCGGTAATAAAGGTCCGACGAGAGAAATCGTTTAAGACGCCGCCAAATGAGATGGAACGAATATATTTGATTATTTTTATGGCGCGGAATAGCGATACGGTCTTAGCCTTAATGTTTATTTGTTTTACTCCAATTTAATAAAGTTTACGGTGACCGGTTATGACGTATTTTAAATTGCTTTAAGGAGCTGGGGATAAACAGTATAGTAGACAATCTGTTGTTGGCACACTTCCAGCTATTAGAAATTATTTAGTTTTTAAATTAAAAGCAAAAGATTAGAAGGGGGGTTTATTTACATAGTGTTTTTACATAAAATTACCTACATATTATTATTTTAAAAAGTGTTTGTTTAAATTAAAATAATCTCACTGTATCGTTAATAACGTCTGTCATATCGTTGTAATATGACAGACGTTACAAAGAAAATCATAACATTCCTTATCTATCACGCTTTACCCATATAAGAAGGTAGAAATTTGAGTGCGGAAAACGTTAATCTAAGAATTTAATGATGGTCATAAAATTAGAAGAACGATGAAACAATAAAAGTATTTTGCGTGTACACACAGAGAGAAATCGTCCCAAATAGAGCACGCACACACGCACGTCGTCCCTGAGACCCTTGTGTCACATAATAAGGGGGTACGGTGATATAATGCAGTTTTTTATTGCCAACTCGTACCCACAAGTAAAAAATATATGTGCGTACATTTTAACTATTAGCGTTTTTTTGTATGGGGTAAGAAGGGTTCGGACGGCGGACGGAGGGTTAGATTACTAGATAAATTAAAAATACCTACTCGTCTATACAACTTTTGGCTGCTGGAGATTAAAGGAAAATGGAATAGTAGAAATGTATATATTTTCCTTTTAGATTCGAAATTCGAATGAGGTTACAAAACATACAGTAACATCCAGTTTTTTTTCAGTTTCTGGACATTCGTCTTCATGAACTATAAGAATAAGGTGACCACAGATAATACTTTCAATTTTTGTAATTACTCTCTAGAGTCTAGACTCTAGACTCTACAAGAATTCACAACGTCTGCTCTTATAAGAAACAACCTAAACATCTTATAAGAATCTCGTTTGTTTTCAAACGTAACTTGTAACTGACGTAAATGGATGACTAATTACTACCACGCGTATATACATTAAACAATCTCACATCTTATCTTTAAAATTAATAAAAGAACCTCCCAAAGAATGACCAATCTAAATTAATTCCGCTGCTGTCTTATCGCAGGTAGCTTCTTGTTTCTAAGAAAAAATCGTATTTATATCTCGTGGGGTATGAGGAGCCCTATTGTTCCGAGCGGGGTCCCGTCAGCGCGCGACAACGCCAACATTAATTATAATATTAAAAATGCCATTTAGCTATTGTCTGAGATGATCGGGATTACCAACATTACAGAATTAACAGGCGAAGCTGTGATTATTCTTTTGTTTGGTGTTTGAAAAAAGAAAATTTTTGACGTTTAGAATGTAAGAGAGAAACGTGAAAAAAATAAGATTCCTCTTGTAATTTCGTTAGAGGCGATGGCATATTAAGTAACGTGAAAGTAGGTGTAACGAATCGGAAGATACCGAGCGATAAATACGAGGAACCGCCAAAATATGTGGAGCCAATACCATAAAGCACATCCAGGAGTTATGCCGTACGTGCCGCTCCATAGTAATTAGATATTACGATCCCGGCTAATCGGCCGACGCCGTTGTTTCTAGAGGGAGAATAAATCACCGGTCGATGTTACACCGCGACGCAATAAAAAAATGAACAAAAAAAAACAATGTCAGTCCGCGCAACAAAAGAAATTATACGCGCGCGGATTCGCTGCAAAAAAAATCGTTATGATAATAAAACGAAATGGTTAAAAGGCATTTATATATGGACGAGAACAATACGCAATTTATACGTTCGGAATCAAATCACGGTTTGTTTAGTTAACACGGATATTTTTAATATCTCAGCTGCGACAGCTGTCAGTTTAAGCGGCCGCGTTAAGCGGCGCGTTTTGTTTCGCGACCCGCTAATAAAGTTCTAAATCCAAAATTTGAATAACAATTCTGTCATGGACTTCATAAAAAAAAACTTGACAGCGAGTCGAGTGCGTTTTTTTAATGCGCCAGCGCTATAAATCAAGCCCCCGGTCTTGGTTATTAAATCTCGAGGAGCGGGCGATGTCACCCGGGATGTTATTAATGAAAGTGTATCACGGGAGCCATTAGATACATAATTAACATCGATATCGGTCCGACAAAAAACGACGTGCAGTGCGAAGGAGACTCCGACGAATAAAAACGTCATTAAAGATTGATCGCCGGGAGGAAGTATCATTAATATTATTCAATTAATAAAATGTAATTTCGCGAGGTAAAACTCTCACCCCGAGGAGGAAAAAGCAATTAGTGGCTAGATTGCGATCCGTCAAAACAACTGCGAGAAAAAAAAGCTTTCATTAAAAATAGAATTCGCAAGGGTGAATATGTAAGGAGTTTTTTCTGCATAAGACGCGGCGCCCTTGTGTTTTTTAATTTTTTTTTATATTCAAAACAAACTATGTGGGTGCTCCGTAAGCGGTTTTTGTTACGGGGTGATTTTTTTTTCTAATTATACGCGTAATGACTGTTGTTATCCTCGATGGCGGGTAATGACTAGAGTAGCGGTGACATTTGCATACGGCGGGTTTTTTTCTTCGACACTCTTGTTACTTTTTTGCCGGTTTAATGCTTGTGGTGTAACATTTCAAAAGCTGATTACTCATTATGGGGGGTGTTTTTTAATGTTTACATTTAGCGCTGCATGCATTAGAAGGGTTAGCATTTAGCAATTCGAATTTCGAGTATCGTAGCGAAAGGCTTAACATGACCACACTAGAAACAATGACAGGTTTAGGGTCAAAATGACAGAATTCCTTTATTACAGACAAAGGAACCAAGGTGATCATGGTAAGCGTGTTTACTGTATAATCAAAGTATTTGTGTGTTCGGCGATATGGGTAATAAACGATACCGTGCTACGGATTTGGTATTAGCAATCATTAAATTGGAAATAACGCAATATCTGTGATCCACTGCTTTCTTTTATAAATATCTCTCACGTGAGTCCGTGCCGCGCCGTGACACGAACCTCGCTGCGATGGAAATATTCGAATAGCGATATAAAAAAGACAAGTTAGGTAGCATTTAAAAAACATGTTTGCTCAACGACGAATCGCTTTTAGACATGACACTGCATTCGATCTAGGTGATTTTATTGGCTAAGCATTTTCCAATTTTCAATGATATTTTACTGGAAAACGGCGGTTGAATAGCATTGCCACGTATACTTAGAAAATCGTCTACACAAAGTATGTGAAGTCACAAACAAAGGAATCAGAAAAAACTTCAAAGATTTCTTTGAATGATAAGTAAATACTAGATTCTTATTAGAATCAGCTTTGTTCAATAAGACCTCGACATGCCACCTGGTTTTTATCAACTAAAATGTGTAAATACAGAATTAACGTTGACAGTTTAGATCTTTTGGCGACAAAGAAAACCATTCAGGGCTAAAATGAAGATAGCAAAGTGGATTTAAATACAGACTACGTAAATGAAAGTAACCTTTCAAACCCATTATTCTACATTAAAGAATACTATAAAATAAATAAGTCCCAATACCGTATCGAAAAATAACAATGGAATGAGGGTATTAAAATATTATTATTAAATTCAGCCTCCATATTGTTAATGTTAACGATATGAATATTCATATAAATCAACATTACCCTAACAATAGTTTATTGAAATGCAATTTATTTGCTTATTTATTGAAATTTGTAACGCGCGTTCATTTTAATTTCTCACATTAGGACTAACATTAACGCGTGCGGGAGCGAGACGGAGACATTTTCGACAATACATTTCTATCGATATCTGTCAATAGAACGTCATTGATAGGATTTTTAATGGGTTAAAAAATGGCGACATCGGCGCATGTGATATTTATTGCCGGCAGTAAATTCTGCTCCCGGTTAAATTACTTTTAAATCTGGCTTTCCCTTTTTTTAATAACTACGTATGTATTTCCAATAATTGCTATAAATCAATTTGTTACTCTTTATTGCTATTTTTTAGGTCTGGTTAAAATAGCTGCTGGTGAGATTTAATCTGTCACATTAAAAGTAAAAACTAAACGTTCCCTTTTTGAAATTGTTCATTTTTAAATATAGAACTCATAGGCAAAAGAGTAAGTATAGGTCTACCAGAATCTGATGGCAAAAAGTGAGAAAAGAAATTGACTCTAGCCATACCGGGGTAATTAGAATAAAACATTTTGATCCTTTTTTTCCTTATAGCGGCTGATTCTGTGTGTGAAATATGCAAATATAAAAAGTTATCCAATGATCAAGGATATTTTTTGAAAATATGCCATCAAAATTTGCCATCAGATCCTGGTAGACCTATAGCTGCAGATACAGAAGGTAATTAAATCGATGCATAGTAGAATTTACATATGAAAAGCCTAAGCTCCAACCTCACCGCACCGTGCCAAAGACAATGATAATTGTTCGGCGTGAAATATAGATTCGCCACCGACAAAAACGAGAAGAAAAATAAAAAATGCTATTTTTATTGTACGCCTCCATTGAGAGCAGGTGAGCGTGGGGTGGAGACAATGGTTTGTATCAATGGACGTACATTTTGCTTTATGAGAAATGGACGCACCATTATTTATTCCTGATATTTAAATGTCACATTAAAGACGCGATCGCCGCTCAGGTGTTCATTTAGCGACTAATGAAACAGACACATCTATAGCATGCGGATCTTTGTGAAATACCTGTAGTGAACACTACTTTTGCAAGTAAGATTGAAAAGGTAGAGTCCTGTCCTCCTTAATCAGTTCTTGTACATTATTCTTTTGATAGTAATTTCTGTACTTAATAGTATCTGAAAGGTCATAGTTAAAGATATTGAAATGTATGAGAAATATTAGAATGATCTACAAAAGACACTGCAGAGCTAGATATCATTGTGATTATTTTGTAAATTTTAACAAAGAAATTAGGTTTTTAGTCTTTGCTAATGGGTGGTCTTCCACAGGTGAGCATGGCTTCGAAAGGAAACATAAATCAAGCGTTCATTTTAACAATGAATGACAATTTCAAATAACAAAGACATTTTGTAGAGTCTTGAGAGTTGACCTTGAGAGAGAAAGAGACCACAACAAGCTTCCGGAAAAATGCAGATTTAATTTTAAATAACGTTGTTTATACCTAATGCAAATTTTTATTTTTGTTAATTTAATGTATGTACTATGTAGTTAGAATTATTGAGTCACTCAAAGGTGATATTTTGTTTTCAGCAGATTTAAAATCAATTACCTAATACATTAAATAAATTCGAAATTGAAAAACAGTTTTTTTTTGTATAAAAAACAATGTTTCAAATAAAGAACGTGACTTATAATTTATATGCTCGAAAAGTTGTCAAAACAAAAAAGTTTTTTATCCTTTTGTCTTTACGTTGTCAACTTTGTCAAACAATGAGACCTGCGTCCAGGTAACACCACCTACGTCCAAAACGTATTGTTTCACCTGCTTTTAATTATTTACCTTATAGACAAAGGTTATTTGTCTTAAAAGTGTCTTTTCATATACGTGCCACAATATACCGCAAACTGTGCCAAAGATTTATAGCATTGCAAATAGAAACATTTTTTTACAACATTATTTAGAAAGTGTGATGCAGCAAGCATAAATTAAGATTTGTGCTTGAAGTTTGAGTTTTTATCATTTTTGGCCGCGACAAGAAAATAAAAAAATCAAATATTTTTGTGTTGACATGGTGTAGGTTCCGAAATAAAACCCAGTAGATATACTAGCTAGTGCCTAAGACGTCATGTACCTATAACCTAGCGCTATATTGTACTAGCGTGGTAGTGAGACAAGTGCAGTATTATAATGAAATGCAAACAATGCACTGGCGTATAATATTTCAGCACAAATCAACAGTACGGCGGCGTCGATTCTTGACTTACACTGGAAGTATACTGGAGCATTTTTCGGAACATACCCTTTATAAAAACTGTAAGAGTATACTTGTAGAATGTAGAACCTCAAACATGTAAATAGAGACAGAGTTTTAAGACATCGTAAATCCAATAGATATCGGTCGAAGAATCAATAATTATCTAATTCCGCGAAGTTAGTTTACCATATCTTCGGCAAACAGCCTTATAATCTTTTAAAACGAGGAAAAAAGTGGAAAAAGCTATTGACGCGACTTCGGCAAACCGGCAAAGTCAATATTTTGGGGTGGGCTGCCCTAAGCAAACACATTCTGGGATTTGCTTGACCGTATATAGATTCAATTTATTATGCTGAAATATCATCACGGGGATTGATACTCAATTTGATTATGCGTTGTTTTTTATATATTGCTGTTTACCCAATATCCGGAGATATGGGATTATGCGGGGTATTCCGTGGGGTGTAAAGTAGTTTTTGCCGTTATTTATCATGCGTTGTTTGTATTTTTTGTGGTACAAAAAAATCTATTTTTATATCGCTCATATTGTCTTCGAAGATAATTTAGGATGAACATATCTTTATAGAAAACTTTCTTCATTCATTAAAAAGTAACGCCATCATAATTAATATGGCAAAATGTCCCCGAAATAGCTGGGCCTCTCAAACATAACCACGTTGTTTGTTTCTACGTGACATTTCTTTTGTAGACGTCTACGGTCTATGCATATTTGATCATGATTTGATTTTTAGTGGGTAAGTCCAGTTAGCTAAAATAAGGTAGGTATGTAATGTAAAGTGGAAAAGCAAAGTGGCCGCGGACTCAAAAATCTACTATTCAAAAGTGGTAGGTAGTAGTACCTACTAATAGTAGCACTACTAAGTGTTAAGTGGACAGTGTGACAGAGACAAGTGGAGAACGCTATCCCAGAAAGCCAATTTTGGTGGTCACGTCCCTCAGTCATGAGGATACGACTAGGAAGAGAGAAGTGGTAAGAACCTTATCCGACATGGTCTTTCATAATATTAGTAACCACATAGGTTTTTTTAAAGCTCAGCTTAATGGCTAATCTGAGGTTAAGAAAGTTTAGCTCAGGTAAAATAAAGGACCATAGACAATGCAGATTATCTTAATCTCACAAAACAAAATTTCCAAGTAAGACTAAGGATAAAGTTACTGGGCAGGTGTAAAGGAAACAAAACTTACCTTTGTTTGCTCAAACTTTGACAATAAGGGAATCAATGGACACTTTTTTCTAGGTGTACTTCATGTATGAAACGATTTTGGGCATAGCCTATAGGCCGAAAGAATACATTAAATAATTATACATTATTTAAGTTTTTTAGTGAACAATGTAAAGTTCTTTAAGAAAATAAATATATTTAAAGCTTAAAGAACACAATAACCCGCCTATGCTGTATCAGATGGGATATAACTCAGAGTTTTGAGTTGTACTCCATAATTAAAAGACGGCGCGATCGCACGACTTATCTCGCGCGCGCATATTTCTTCATTAACGACTTGCTCGTCAGTGTTACAGAGCCTTAAGTTTGTGACCACAGGTACAAACTGAGGCGGAAGCGGCAGCGACAAGTATATATTGCGGTAGAAATCTGGGAAGTATGAATATGATTAGGATAGAAGCTTTGTTTTGAAAAGTAGAAAAATGTTGTGATGAAAACCTGGTTTTAAAACAGACTAATATTATTATCACAGAGATGTGGTTTTAAAGCAATTTAGACTTTTCAGAATTCAAATAGACTTTATAGCAAAAAATGGTTGTGTAGTTGAAAGAATAAAACAAAGGCCACTAGGAAAGCTAGGGTCATTTAGGTAACTCTACATTTCTAATTGGTATTTGTATGCGTTTATAACTGTACCTTTTTTACTCTCCGCTGTCGTCTATGTTCATGGCCACTAAGCTCATCGTGTAAGTATGTGAGTTATGGCCATTTACGTCCACACCTCGGGCGCTAAGCGGGTTGAAATCTGCTAAATGTAAGCATTGGGAGTCTAAGTACTAACTACATATATAAGCAAATCCGTAGTACCGACTTTACCTACTTATGTAAATTCATATAATATTATAATTTCGAGTTTCTAATGAGTTTTTTGTTTCACTTAGGTACCTGGGTATTTGAATTAACCGTAAAGTATAGTTTTCACAGAGCCAGTACCGGCTGCTAATAAGACTGGCAGCCAGTATTGGCTTGGTATATGCCGCGTGTGAACAGTTTGGCCTGGATTGAAAACATGTTCACACGCGGCATATACCAAGCCAATACTGGCTGCCAGTCTTATTGGCAGCCAGTACTGGCTCTGTGAAAACTATACTTAAATTGATAACTTCGACAGTAACGTTCAAAATCAAAATGGAATTTACGTAATGGCGCTTGCGATACCTTGCGACAAATCCAATACATCGTTGAATTCTAATTTTACTGTCAAAACTATTTAATACTGCTTGCCCAGCTGTACCTTTTTTCACAAATGCCTTAACTTATTCAGAAGTTTTATCTCTGTCGTCCAGTGCAAAGTAAGCTGCAAAGACAAAATTTTACCACATCCTGTAAAAGACCATAAGTGTCAAAATTAAAGACACGTAGTCCGTAGATTATGTTAATTCATTATCGTCTTACTTGTAATTACGTAAAACACAAGTTTGCAATACCAAACTTTTCACTTAATACAAAATGTATCACAAACTTTTCAAAGTACAGTCGCGTAACAAATGATGTTTGATTAAAAATTATTTTTTTAATTTTTTACCGTGCACCACCTCACATTTAACACAGGAGCTGAATACTAAATAAGCGAGAAACAAAGCTGCATCGTTTTTTGTTAACCAGAAGGCGCAACATAGGTGATTTATCAAGCAGTATGACAGCGCAACGGACATAATTTTACGAAAATTGTAAAGAATATCGTGTTTCATAATTAATGAAGCAAGAGGTTTTCTCGGTAACAGAATCCCCGATCTAAGATCGTCATTACGTATCTCTTTGTGCGACATTCTTTCGCGCCCAGGTGTTCCAATAATTATGCCCGGGAAAGAGATGGGGATATAAGGGACCACAGGAGTGAGAGAGACAGAGCGTCGCCTTTATGTTGATTGATAACTGTGACAAAAATGAGGCAGATGAATAATAATAATTATAAAAATCTTTTGTTACGACGCGCAAGCTTAAATAGGGGTGCGTTTTATCTTTCCTAAATTAGTTGGCTTATTTTTGTAACGGATTTGGTAACGATATTTCGATCGACCTATTGTTCAGAATTCGCATTATTTTTTAGGTAATCAACTTTTATTTACATAAACAAGCTCTTTATTCTAAATGTCCCAATAATAATAATAACTTTGTTTTACTTATAAAATCGTTACTTACTAATGAATTTTGTATTATTTTATTATTTTACTATATTATGTAAGTTGATTCCATTGACATATTGGTTGATTCCTAAAGGATATTTTATAATGAGTCCCATTTCAAAATATCTCAAGGCACGTTTGTGTGTATCGGTAACCCTGGGCATGCGCGCCCGAGGTAGACAATGTATTCGCAGGTAAAGCGTATCGCACGTAAAAAATCTATTCATATCATTGTATTTGAGGTGTACTTGTTATTTTTTATTTCATTAGCCAAGTTGCGATCCGAGGGTCGGCTTCGTCAATATCCCAGAAACTTTGTCAATAATGCTTCGTGCCTTATATATTATCTAAATCAGTCATTTTTTGTTGAACGTATACTTCTGTCGATGAATGTAGCAGATTAAAGTTTGAAATTAGTTTTCCAAAACTGCATTGAAATTATTTTGACATGGATGCTAGATTTTGGTTTTTCTAATAATATTATTTCGTACTGTGAAACCTATGTTTTCTTTAATCAATATTCATGTTGTAACTTGTACCTACATAAAACGATGAAACTAAATAAGATGATTAAAAAGCATTTATCATTATTACATAATGTACCTACAGTAATTATTATTTTACAAATATACCTAGATGAAATGGTAAAAACAATGGTTTGAAGGATTAGTATTTTATGTGTCTTTGAAAATACTTAAAATTTAAAATTAAGTAGCGAAGGACCCGCACATAGCGGCTTCTTCAAACACCGACAACATAACGCTCAACTTCACACAAAATCGTTAATAACAGCAGGTAATGCCAAAAGTAGGATCACGTTCCTTTGTCTAGTAGCTAAGAGAAAGCTAATAAGCGTGAATATTGAATTTCTTATAATTAACTTGATACGACAGCAATGGGATACCGTGGTTAGATGTAGGAATAATGATATGGATAATGAAAATAATGATTGAAATGAATGAGAGTAAAAATATTGATAACTAAGTATCCCGGTAGATTTCTTATCTCTTTCCAACTAATATAAACTTTCCTTGGAACTCCACGAATACCGTTTCAAGATTTTCAAGACTGAAGATTGGCCAAATATTGTTTCAGCGATTATCGAGTTTTGGTGTGACTAAAAAAATTCACATTCATTGGAGTTTACTCCTCAAGAATCGATTTTCATATATAAGGCGCCCGGTATGAGAAAAATCCCAGGGATAAAACCTACTAGCAAGTAACGAAAAAATGTGTGACGTTTTTGTTGCGCACCTTTAGTGCGCAACTTTCTAATTTGGCTGTGAGTGTATTAAGACCATAAATATCTATCGGAATATTATATTATTATATAATTATATATATTTTATTTTATTATTATATAATATTATATTCCGATAGGTATATTAACTTTATGATTAAGACGTGCATATGGTATGCTGTATAGGCGGCTATACCTATATACTATATGTTATTGGGATTGTTTGTTTCTATCAGTGTCGATGTATTTATATGCTATAATTAAATTGTAAAATAAAATTAATAATTAATATTGTTATTGTGAAGTTATAATTTTTATCATTATACTGGCTAAAGTGAACTAAAAGTATTTTGAAATAACTATGGCAGAAAGGGGTGTAGATAATATTGTCGGAACATCTGATTTCATATTATATTAATCTTTTTTCAGTTGAATAAACTCTTTTTGCGTATGGTTAGATACTCGTACTTAAGGAGTAAACTTCAGTCGTGCGTCGGAGCTGACACACTTTTTTAATAATATTATCTTATACATATTATATATTATATTCTCGTGTCACAATGTTAGGCCGCGTACTCCTCCGAAACGGCTTTACTGATTTTATCCAAATTTTATTTGCATATTCAGTGGGTCTGAGAATCGGCTACTGGGTACTTATTATATTGATAAGTGCATTTGTTGAATAAATAATAGTAAATTATTACAACTCGAGACTGACGACGACCATTGTTTGCGCGACGCGGGTCACGGGATAGCGATGGACGTTGCCATGGTGACATACTTATTTAGTCACTTCAATAAAATAATACGGGTGATATACTTTATAATATGGCAAAGAAACGTTTGCCGGGACAGCTAGTATGTATATAAGATATTGTATAGATAGTGATAAAGATCACGAAAAAAGTAAAAACGTTCATGATGATATTTCAGAGGATGATGATGATGATGAAGGTAAATTAGCAAGATAACATCGATTTTGAAATGCAGATTAATTACACGGTATCGATCGAAATCAATAATCTAATTAAAAGCATTACATGTTAAACAAAATGGAGATGGTTCGTGGAGATAGGCGCGAGTCAGATCATATCGCGACAGACGTCTGTTTTTTGTCCGTCCGTCCGTCCGACGTACACAAATTAAATTCCTCGATTAGTGATTAGGATGAGAGGTCACAGGTTCAATTATTAGGTAGTATTCCGTACAAAATATGTAGATTGTAGAGAAGAAGTGGGTGTTCGTACAGCGTGCTAGAAGAGTGTCGTTTTTAGCTGTTTCATGTGTGGCAACGTTTAACTAAAGTCAAATTAAACCAAATCGATAAGTATTCAGATGTTAAAGTTAAATGAAAAATATTTTAGCTGATGTTATAATTGTGACTAAAGTTATTAAGTGAGGGGATATTAAGGGGATATTAAGTGTACTATATTATATTCAAGTTTTTTTTCCAGATCATAAATTATAGTTTGGTACCGTTTTTGTCCTTGAAGTATTGTTTTTATTGCTTCTATACTCTATGATATAGTTCTCAAGTCCTCTGACCTTTTATTGCACTTGGCTCTAGAAAAAAATCTTCCCGCTATTTTCACGTGATCCAACATTCATGTGCAATGAATTTAAGATGGCGGCAACGCGGATGTTTCTAGGACATTTTAGTATTGCTAATGCTCTGTCATTTAAATAGTGACTTGATTTGTCAACTTGTCTGCACACCAAATACTCTACATTTTAATATCTAGTCCTTAGGTGCTTATTAAAGTTTTAAACGGGAATCAAGAATTATATTTTATGATATTATTGGTTAGGTTAGGACTTAGGACATATTTCAGTCTAAAAGCGCTACAATTTAATATTTAGTGATTCTTATCTACTACAGTTTTAAAAAGGAATATCTAAGAATTATTTTTTTAATAGAAAAGGATGAAAATTAAACGCAATGACGCCAAACCTTTTTACAGCTTTTGGCTAGGCTACCCGTTAACCTTAGAACATTGTTTATAAGGCAATCAGGCTCCGAATGAGTTAATGTGATATAATGTAATGACAACGATGAACAAATTTCTTAGACGTTCAGAGAGATTACTTTGAAACTATCTACTTAAAAGTTTTCGAAAGGTTTTAATCACTTCTCAGTTGGGTCGCGGCCTGCGTCTCGCCTCTCGCCACGCAGTCTGCGCGGCCCAGCGTTTACGACCTGCCTTTACGAGTCCTCGCAGCCTCAGCAGCCTCCATTCACTCCACGAGAAATGTACTTTTTTATTACTCTGTCACTCCGGTAATTTATTGACAATGAACGCACGTGCATTTCTATTAATATTTTATGTCATGTGTTTTTATACCGCCCCCGCTTCTCATTGTTGGCCCCAACTAGGCTTGTTTTATACTTTTATATATTATTATAAATCACAGTATGTATGTACTATAATATTATTTAAATATTATGGATATTGTTGTTCATTTATAACTAAGTCGGATGTTTATGGTATTGAGTCATTCGAGAGACGGGTTAACAAAACGTGATACTTTCTTATTTTTTAGATCAACGCCTCTGGAGTGTAAAGTTCAAAGTTGTATTCATCAATTAAATAGGATACTAAGTTCGCCTCCAAAAATAATCAGGCATCGAAGGGGTTGACGATAAAAAGCTCCCAGCAAAGTTGTTATGAATAACACAACGTATAGCTGAGCCTAGGCCAATTTTTGACATCACACAATGTATGTATTGTAGGTATTGTAGAGACTAATGCTAAGCATTAATTTCTACATTACCTTTATTCTTGTTTGCTGTATTATTCTGTATTATTGTTTGCTTTACATGTGTTGTGTGGTGTCAAAATAAAAATATTCTTATTTTTAATCTTATTCTTAAGCTCGATTCTTTGATGTGAAGGTGAATTTAGCCAAATTATTACAAAACTCGTAATATATTATTATGGTAGTACTCAGTAGTTAACTATCCAGCAGCCGAATCCTTAAAAGTCGTGTGGTTTTTCAACGTCTGACGCTTACGAAATTATCTGCAAATGGGTAGACCTCAGACAATACTTATGTTTAACCCGTATTATCATTGTCAGCTTGAGGTTAAAGTGTTGCCACATTTCATTATACTTTATAGGTGTCTCAATATAGTATATAACTCTAGGTATGTAGAGGGAAATATAATTGAAAGTATTAAAAATAGGTAACTCACAAAATGGTTGTCACGTATTTTCAAACTTACCTGTAACAAAAAATACGTTAATTAGATGATGAAAAGAATATCATGCACATTCTAACAAAATTTTAGACAAAGTTAAATCAACGAGTGACACGAGTGGATGCTAGATATTTTAGCCAGATGATGAAGTTGGTAATTTACAAGGTTTGTTCAATCCACTCATGTCTTCAATTATGATAGTATTCCACGTTAGTAAATAAAGTCATCATAGATTTAACACTCAAACCTTACAAAATAATATAAGCACAACGAAATAAAGACACAAAAATCATATCAAATCATCTCCAATAACTCACACAAGAGACTACGAGGTGTACAATATTTATAAAGGCACCAGCACTATAATGTCCACTATAAAATATCCATTAGACGCGATTAAGGGGTGCCGTTGGTATGTCACAATCGAGCGTGGTGCGCATTCCGTCTTTTTCTTCACGTTCCAAGACGCTGTCGTTTACTTAATTACATGTAATTTTTACCCAACTGCCGAAAGAGGAGTGCTTTTTGCACATGCCTCACATATACGGAAAACTTAATTGCCTGATTAACAGTTTTAATTAAGCACGCCGAAGTTCTCATAACTGCTACTACAATGTATAGAACAAGAATCCATACTTAATAACATCATTATTATAATTGCTTAAGTGTGTCTGTCTGTCTGTCTGTTACTTCGGGATCGGGCCCAACCCGCTGAAATGATTTTGCTGGGTATGGAGATACTTAGAGTCCCGAGAAAGGACATAGGATAGTTTGATCTCAGAAAAATGTACATTACGACATTTTGTCAAAGAATATTTGTTGTTTGCACTGAGGTAGTAAGTACTACGTACGTTGTTTGTAACTATTTTTTCTTTTGTACGATTCCCGAGCGATAAACGAAGTTTGACGCAATGGAGTTGCAGACGTCACCTAGTAATAAATATAATATACCTGTATAATGTACATGCTTAAGCATATAATTAAATAACATCAGTCGATTTTAATGTTCAATAAAAAAATGCTGAATTAAGAAATTGTGAAACAACGAAAGTACGTACTTCAGTCGAGAGTACTCGAAAGAAGGAAGAATAATGAGAGCAAAGTTTCCTCAATCATTACTTAATTAGGTACCTACATCCATCGAGACAGGGAGAGGAGAGTAAATAGTTAAATTCGTTATCCTTAGTGAATCCATACTATAATATTATAAATGATTGCGAAAGAGTGTATGTCTGTCTGTTATCTCTTCACGCCCAAACCGCTGAACCGATTTTGATAAAATTTGGTATGAAGATCTTTTGAGTCCTGGGAAAGGAGATAGGAATTTTTTTACCCCGGAAAAATTTATGGTTCCCGCGCTGTAAGCGAAATATCGCGTAACGGAGTTGCGGGCGTCATCTAGTAGTAAAGTACAATTTACTTTATAATTAACCTATCAAGCCCCATAAGATCACCGGTGATCGCGACAACAATAGAACAACAATATATTTCCAAGAATCCCTGATCGAAGGATTAAAAGATAAATTGAACTAAAAGAACTTTGGAAAAAGTAAAATTGTGAGTTATCTACATTTATTTCAGTAATGAACCATTTTCGTGCTTAGTTCTGTTAATTCTGAGGGCCATATTATTACACAAGACATTTGCACACAACAATTCCATGAGGTATTATGCAAACTATCTCAAATTCTTCGATAGCTATTGGTAATTAAAACGAACCATATATGCACTTAGATAAAAAAACCCAGGAGTCAGCATGGGAACGAAATAACGAGGCATATTAAAGAGACGAAGCGTAAAGTACTCCTCACGACTCAGTCATTACAAATTATCGTCGCATTCCATACAGAGTCAACTAAAATACGAGAATATGCAGACAGCCAATTAAAATATGATATGTATAATTATAACATCTGTGAAGTGACAAATTGCTGATGGAAAAAGGTCGCCAATATAATAATAATAATATGTTTTATGAAAATGCTGGTATTGTGAAACCTGTTGACAGGACATTCCTCTGATCTGTGTATGTACAAGCAACTATATTCGACCAGCCAGAAATTTTAAGAATGATATTTAACAACATCAGCATATTGGGTTTCTAGATTATCATTTATTTTGCAAGCACTAAGAAGTATTTAGGTGATACTTTTCAAGACATTTTGCTGACCTTGTTACAGTTGTGAGACGTCTTATTCTCCCCTCTTACAAGTGTCGCCCGGGACGAAATGTCGGTCAACTCAAATAATTTGGGCCTGTTTTAGGAAATTCCTATCCACTCGCTTCCTTATAGGAATCAACCGATCTCTTTTCCCGACCGTACCTTTACAGTATGACGTTTTAACAAATGAACGTTACTTCTCCCAAATTAGTTCGATACTAGATTTAATCATTCAGAATACTCGAGCTGCGAGATGAATACATTTTATTTGATAGACGATAACAATGGCGTCGAATTGACACACTTCAAACGTATCTCGTTTAAGACCACCAAGCACGAGACGGGTCCTTCCAGCAATGATTATAGTAAGTGAAAATAAAAGATTGTTTATAAAGCTCGAGTAGACGACATGACAATAGAGATGACCCGGCTCGAAGCCGATAGACCCATCCGAACCAAATTCGTATTTACACCTGAAGGCTTAGGGTCCATTAATTTTATATACGACCCAAACATGCGACTTTAAGATGATTATGAAAAGTTGGAGCGTGATGTGGGAGCGAGACGGCGAGCGCGGTGCGAGAGGGAGGCAAGATCGGTGAGGTCAAAGGCGTGATGTCAGGTTAGCCACTTTTGCACCTCGCCGTAACAACACGTCACAAATTGTTATGGACGTTTGATAAGTGTGGCGAGATTGCCGAGTCTTGATACTTTACAATGTTAATTAAGTGTTTACATCCACTTGATGCATGCACACCATTATTGCATCTTAGCGTCCATATAATTAATCAGCGCAATTATTTATCGATAGCCGCAGAAATCCCCACGAAGGCAAAATCGTATAATTTACAGCCTGCGTGATTGTGGAGGCCATTTTTGCGTATAACATAGTTTTATGCTAGCGAAACCTTAACAAAGGTGTACATACCCTCAGTCTGTCTTTTCCAGGTAGGATCTATACAATGAGTATTAAGTACTTCTTTTGTTCCGGCATTGTTGAGCTAACGACGCCTTTTGTTCTAGAAATAAAGGAATTTATGGAGTTTGAAAAAATCGCACCTTTATGAATTAGGTTTTTTGCAGCGCCCGTGAAAGAATAGAGGCTGGCTTAGTAACTGGTAGGTACATAAATAAGTATTACATAGAAGACAAGACCAGAGTAATCGTTCCAAAAGTGTATTCTCCTATACCAATTTCAATTTTTTTTAACTTTGACATTGTCATTTTACAAAATTAAAACTATCAAGACTAGTTATATGTCAAAAGTGATAGTGTTTAGTGGAATTTATTCGTTTAATTAACACGGTAAATAGTGTTTACAATCACTGCACAACTGTACATTCTGTTGACAGTGCACACCGCTGCCAATCGACCGCCATCTTCCTCAATTCATTTTCCTCTTATTTATTATCAATATTTAACTACTTTCACATATTAAAGTTTCTAATATAATGATAATACGTTGTTCTGTAGATTATCTTCAAATACTATTTGACCTTAGCTAGGATATTATTATTATTATTAATTAGATGACGTCCGCAACTCCGTTGCGCCAGAATTCGTTTGTCGTGCGGGAACAGTACATTTTCCGCGATAAAACTGTCCTATGGGGTATGTGTTTTCTGAGGACTCAACGTATCTCCATGTCGAATTTCAGCAAAATCAGTTCAGCGGTTCGAGCGTGAAGAGGTAACAGACATACAGACAGACAGACACACTTTCGCATTTTATATAATAGACAGCCGACGTTGTCCCAACTCCCACTGCTGGACAAAGGCCCCTCACCTCTTTCCTTCCACCCGGCTCTATCCTATGCTGTATTTGGCCACTCTTTAGGACTTTCTTGGACAACTTGGACATACAATTGTGTATAATTATCAGATTAATTCCTGATTTCTGAGGTATTTTTTATAGGAGGCATTGCACTTTGATTGGCCAATATAAAAAAAAAAAATCAACCAATAAACAACGCTATTGGAAAGATAATGTACTATCAAAGAAGTTGATTCCTAGGCAGATGGAGGAAGTAATTTGGTCGCGGTAAGTCAAACTCATCCGACCGATCACAGCTAATATAAACCCACCACATGACGTAGACCACCGTCAACTGCCTTGGATTCAATTTCCTCGATGGTACTATCAAAGAGTCTCAGGCCGGTATAAATAGTCAGTACTCAAGATGCATCTCTGTCTCAAGACACGGTTCAGGCTCTGTGATTGGTTAGCTGTCAAAATTTGGTCCAATCACAGAGCCGAACCGCGTCTTGAGTACTGACTATTTATACCGGCCTCAGAAACAGGGCATAACATAAATGTTAGATATACTCTTCTGTCTTTAACTCTGTTTACAAATCCGGATACATCTTATCATATTCGACGAATAAGACAAAATGAACGATTTTTAGGGTTGCGTAGCCAAATGGAAAAAACGGAACCCTTATAGATTCGTCATGTCTGTCTGTCTGTCTGTCTGTCCGTCCGTATGTCACAGCCACTTTTCTCCGAAACTATAAGAGCTATACTATTGAAACTTGGTAAATAGATGTAGTCTGTGAACCGCTTTAAGATTTTGATACAAACATGGAAAAATTATTAAAAATTTTAGGGGTCCCTATAGATATAATTGAAACAAAAAAAAATTTTTTCATCTAATCTATGGATAGGTCTTTAAAAATCATATTGAGGTTTTCAATATCATTTTATTCTAACCTGAATAGTTTGCGAGAGAGACTCTTCCAAAGTGGTAAAATGTGTCCCCCCCCTCTAACTTCTAAAGTAGGGGCATGATAAGTCTAAAAAAATATACATGATGTACATTACTACAAAAACTACCAACGAAAATTGGTTTGAACGAGATCTAACCAGTAGTTTTTTTTATACGTCATAAATGGTAAACCTTAATTTAACTTTCATTAAATCAACTGGATTATGAAAATAAATCAAAAACCACTTCTTCTATAATATAAAAATGAATCACAAAATGTGTTGGTAAGCGCATAACTCAACAACGCCTAGACCAATTTGGCCCATTCTTTTTTTAAATGTTCGTTGAAGTTCAAAGATGGTTTTTACGGCGAGAAAAATTCGAATAATTGCCGGAAAAACCCTAAAAACAGCCCTTTTCTTTTTCCCATACAAACGTTTTCTAACTAAAACCATACTAATGCCCTTAGGGCACATTAAGGGTGGAAAGGTTTAGACGCGATTGCCACGGGGTTCATCTGAATATTGTTAAATGAGTGACACGTTTGAATGTTTTATAGATGCTTCGGCACTTATAGGTTAGCTAAAGGTCTAATAAATATATGCATATAATAAAACTGTAGAAATGAAGATTCTGTACATTAAACATATTAAAAAAATAATAAGCGCAGGGTGTTACTACGTCGCTATAGAAGCCAAAAATGTGGTCAGTTTTTTTGTCTGTCTGTCTGTCTGTCTGTCTGTCTATCTGTCTGTATGTTTCTTCCACTATCACACGAAAAATACTGATCCGTTTTGAATGCGGTTTTCGCAGATATATTTGTCTTCTTCCAACTTAACATCTGGTCTATAAAAATGTTTCTCCCCACCCCTCTAAAGGGACGAAAGAGGGGGTCAGATTTTGTATTAGACTTTTGCTTTAACACGAAAACTACTGAATCGATTTGCATACGGTTTTCTTAGATATATTTGCCTTCTTCCAACCCAACATCTGGTGTATAAATTTTTTCCCCCACCCCTCTAAAGTCTAAGGGGATGAAAGAGGGGGTCAGATTTTGTATAAGACTTTTGCTTTAACATAAAAATTACTGATCCGATTTGCATACGGTTTTTACAGATATATTTGTCTTTTTCCAACTCAACATCTGGTGTATAAAAATCTCCCCCCCCACCCCTTCTAAGAGGACCAAAGAGGGGGTCAGATTTTATATCAAACTTTATTCTTTAATGGACTTACTTCATAATATTATTAACTATGTTTTTCAACTTAACATCTGGTGTATAAAATTTTTCCCCCTCACCCCTCTTAGGGGACAAAAGAGGGGGCAAGATTTTGTATTAACTGATGACTGATGAAGTAGAAATACTTTAAATGGCAAAACAACGTTTGCCGGGACAGCTAGTAATTTCATAAAATTAAACCTTATTGCTGCTGCGAAACCCTTCATGGGCGAGTCCAACTCGCACTTGGCCGGTTTTTTTATTATTGTCACAATTAACGTGTCCGTGCAAAGTGTCTTAATAAAAGACCTGTTATTCTTTTTACTTCATACTCTACATTAAGTAAATTCACAGTTATGCTTAGACAAATAGTGTTTCTAAAATGAATAAACCTATCTAGACAGTAGTAGTAAAAACGTTTAGACGAAATAATCTATTTTGAGGACTAGAGAGCGCCTTTAATATTTGACCGAAAACATCTATTTAAGGACTCAAGAGCAATTTTATTTCCATTTTGCACTAGCTAGTGATGTTGGGCTCTGGCCACCCAAAGTTTAGAATTTAAAATAGAAAATAACTTAGTGTATCTATGTAGTAATAAAACGTAAGCACTTTAAGGATCCCATAGGTATCTATTACCAGGGATCGTTAGAGGAAAGCGAGGAGGTCTTCGGACATTCGTTTGGAGCATCCAAATCTGTTCGGACGTGTCATTGTTATAATTAACATTAAGTTCAATATTAATAAATTTTAATAGTTTTTAAAAAAGCATTTTTCGCTCCCCAAAGTTTGACTGGCGCAGCCGGAGCGGATTTTTCCGTAAAAAGTACGACCTTCAAAATTAGGACGGCATAGGGAAAATCCGGAACCATAAAAATAAATTTTGCCAAAGTGAGCAGCGGGAACCGAAAGCGATGATTGCAACGGCGGGTTGGTGAGTAGGTACAACTTTTCACCTTCCTTTCCTTTCGTTATTTTCGGAATCGAACCTTGTCCGTATAACGTTATCTGGTTTAAATTTTAGATTTTAAGTGATATATAAAACGTAATTAATTAAAAAAATTAAATGAATTAATATGAAGTAATAAATATAATAATTATGTTAATTAATGAGAAATAATTTAAAAGTTCAATTAATAAATATTAACATTGAATTAAAAATCATTCTTTGTTAAAATTAGTGTTAAGTAAAGATTAGTAAATAATTTAATTTAATAATTATAATTTTAATTAAATTGTGCCACTACATATCGTCACATTTTATAAAATAAGCTTTGTGAATTTTATATTTTAATATTGTGTAAAGAAAACGTTTTCGTATTTTCTTTTTACATTTTAGTATTATAAATTTCTTTTTATAACAATGAAGCAAATTACTTTAATTTTCTAAAAATAATTCCGCTTTTTAACGGTGATAAACGTCACCTTAACCTTTACTTAAGAAAATGCGAATACGTTATAGATAAGTTTCAAGGCAGCGAGGCTCAGAACCTCTACATAATGCAATGTATTATGAGCCGCTTAATAGATAGTGCAGCTGCACTGATTAGCGAGCGCGAGGATATAGTTACATGGTCTCAGTTTAAAGAAATATTAACACAACATTTTGGTGACCCTAGGAACGAAGAGTGCATTGCTATAGAGTTAGAAAATTTGAAAATTAAACAAGGGGAAAGTTTTCTTGATTTTTGTAATAGGATTCAATCCGTGCGTTCAGTATTAATATCCAAGGTAAATCAAATTACGAATGCCGAAATTAAGCAGAGTAAAATCACTATATATAACCATACTGCATTAAATGTATTTCTTTATAATTTACCCGAGTACATGGTGAGAATAGTTCGTTTAAAGTGCCGGATAAGTTAGAAAAGGCATTAAGCATAGTTTTAGAAGAAGTTGATTTTAACGAGCAGTACAGCGCGAAAAATAAATACGCTAGTACAAAACCACAGTTGCAAAATTTCAATTTTAAAAATTATAATGCTGTTAATTTTTCTTTTAATCAAAACAAGTCGCAACAGCCGATTCCTAAATTTAATTTTGGTATACCTCAGAATAATTTTAATAAGCCACAATTTAGTAGCTCTGGGGCTCAGCCTGGCCCATCTCAATTTGGATATAGGCTTAGTTTTAATACGAACAACCAATTTGGATACAAGCCGAATTTAAGCAATTTTAATAAGGGCGGTTCGTTCCCTACACCTAAAATGGTACCACAGCAGTTTGGTCAAAGACCACCACAACCGTTTGGCTTTAGACCACAGCAGCAATTTGGTTTTAGACCGCAACAGCCATTTGGCTATAGGCCTCAAATGAACTCTGGTTTTAGATCTGCAACAAATCCTCAGGGTACAGATGTGTCAATGAGGACAGCACCTTTTAATAAACATCAACTAAATGAAATTCATTTTAGCGAAGACCACAATCCATATTTTAATAACGTGTTAAATAATTGTGATTCCAATACGTATAACGAAAATTATGATTTAAATTATGATCAAAATTTTACTGATTATGTTAGCGAAGAAAATACAGAGCCTAACCAGGAAGATTTTAATGAAATCCAGAACAATAATGATAGTGTAGAAAATTTTCACATAATAGCCTCAAGTTGCCAACAGAAAAAATAGAAATCAATTGTGACCCTAATTTAAAATTACCGTATATTTTTATCCCGGAAATTAATGGAAAATTTATGATTGACACTGGAAGCACAAAATCTTTTATGAAGCCAGAATTAGCATATCACCATTTTGAACAGTATATATTTAATGAACCCTTCGAAGGTGTTAGTACACATGCATCCAATAAGCATAACGAACTTATTCAAATACCACCGTTACCTACACTTAAATCTAATACCTTTCAAAAATTTTACATTTATAATGTTAATTCAAGATATGACGGATTAAAGGGCAATGACCTGTTAAAGCAATTAGAAGCAGTTATAGATCTAAGAAATAAAATACTTAAAATTAAAAACGCACAAATTCCCATTATAAATAATGACTCGCAATATAAAATACAGTTACCTCCACGTTTAGAACTAAGAGTATCTTTACCTACCACTCAATATTCAGGAGATGCTATTATTAATTTTACAGAATTTTGTGAAGGTGTACGCATGCCAAGTGCAATAGTTAAATGCATAAATGGTTACGCTAAAACAGTTATTCAAAATTTATGCG
This sequence comes from Lysandra bellargus, assembly GCA_905333045.1. Lineage (NCBI taxonomy): Eukaryota > Metazoa > Arthropoda > Insecta > Lepidoptera > Lycaenidae > Lysandra > Lysandra bellargus. Next base: position 7,425,761 of record HG995343.1, read on the forward strand.
ATGAAGAAATGACTTTAACAATAAAATTTCCTTTTATAGCAACTAAATACGGAGGCAATAATTGTGAGGTTAATATAATAAATAGTGCAGGTGAATTAAATAGTAATATAGAAATAAATGAGCTATTAGAACAAAATTTAAATAAATTAAGATTAGACCATATGTATAAAGAGGAAAAAGAGAAAATTTATGAGTTATGTAAAGAATATAAGGACATATTTGATTGCAACAGTTTACCCCTTACATTTACTAATGACATTAAACATTTCATAAGAACTAAAAACGAAGACCCTATACAGGGTGTAACAAAAATAAGTGATAATACTTTAGGGTGTGTGCGTGTTCCTTGTAGAGAGTTCACTGTGAAAGTAGCAGCACTGGAAGACCAAAATTTTTTTTCACTTTTGTATGGGGAAACTCGTGACGCTCGGGCCCTTGCCCATACAAAAGTGAAAAAAAATCATTTTTCAGAGCTGCCACTTTCACAGTGAACTCTCTACAAGGAACACGTACACACCCTAAAGTATTATCACTTATTTTTTTACACCCTGTAAAAGGCAAAGCCTCAATCCTTCAAATCAAGCCTTATAGGCACGGTTTTGCGCGATCCGAAGAAATAGAAAGGCAAGTACAAAAACTCTTACAAGACAACGTTATTCAGGAATCTTTTTCTCCATGGAGCGCGCCTGTTCACCTGATCCCAAAAAAAATGGACGCTTCAGGTGAGCCTAAATATCGAATGGTTATTGACTATAGACGGCTTAACGAAATTACCATAGATGACAAATATCCTCTACCACATATAACATATTTATTTGACAAAAGTATTTATTTCTCAACCATAGATCTAGCAAGTGGCTATCACTAGATTGAGATTAATGAAAGCGACCGTCAAAAAACTGCATTTAGTACCCAATCAGGACATTACGAATTTAGTAGAATGCCGTTTGGCTTAAAAACTATCCTAGCTACATTTCAACGCACTATGAATAACGTCCTGAGAGGACTTCAAGGTATTCACTGTATGGTATATATCGATGATATAATAATTTATTCAAAAAGCTTAGCAGAGCACATAGATGGTTTAAGAAAGGTTTTTGATTGATTGATAGCCACAAATTTAAAAGTCCAATTAGATAAATCCCAGTTTTAAGGAAGGATGTGCTGTACTTAGGTCACACCATCACAAAGGATGGACTTGAGCCAAATAATGATAAAATTGAAGCCGTATTAAATTATCCTATTCCTAAGACGGTTACCGAAATCAAAAGTTTCCTTGGTTTAATCGGTTATTATAGGAGATTCATCAAAGACTTTTCAAAAGTTACTGAACCATTAACATCATGCTTAAAAAAAACGAAATAAAATTGAAATTAACGAAAATTATATACGAGCGTTTCAAAAATGTAAAGAACTTTTAGTAAATGCACCCATTTTACAATATCCAGATTTCGAAAAGCCTTTCATATTAACAACTGATGCATCAGGCGTTGCCTTAGGAGCAGTGTTGTCACAAGGCCCTCTTGGTAGCGATCGTCCAGTTGCATATGCTAGTAGAACCCTCAGTGATACGGAAAAAACATATAGTACTATAGAGCGCGAGTTGTTAGCCATTGTGTGGGCTGTCAAATACTTTAGGCCTTATATTTTTGGAACGAAATTTACAATATATACCGACCATCGTCCATTGGCATGGTTGTACTCTATAAAAGAACCCAATAGTAAACTCACTAGATGGAGGCTAAAACTACAAGAATATGATTTTGAAGTAATATACAAAATACTAATGCAGACGCATTATCACGTATTCAGTTAAATGCTTTAGGCTCTGATTCAGATGATACTGACGTTTCAATGAAAGTTAATGTTAATGATAAAGATTCTAAAAATTCGAAATTGCAAAAATATATTTATGAAGTTACGGGTGATATAGCAAAATTAGCAAGAAAGGTTAGTGAAGAAGATGAAATTATATCAATTGGTTCCGATAGCGATAGCAGAACCTTAACTATATCTGATACATCTAAAATTATTTCAGTTAGTCCTAGGGAATTAGATCAATTAGAACAGTACCCCATACCTTCAATATCCAGTCATACAGATACTATACATTCTAATATAGAGACGGATAGTGCTGGAATACCAATTTTGAAAGAAGCAGTAGATGTAATTGATTGCACTGACGGTTCTTGGTGGAAATTCATGTTGAACACTAATAAAACACACTTTTTCTTGCACTTTATCCACTATATTACGATATTATTATAACTTTTTAACAAATTACACGACCGGTTTCGAAATTATGACCTGATGATGAATAATTTCGAAACCGGTCGTGTAATTTGTCAAAAAGTTATAATAATATCGTAATATAGTGGATAAAGTGCAAGAAAAAGTGTGTTTTATTAGAAGCAATAGATACAAAACCAAACCAAATTTTAGTCTTCTCGTGGTTTAAAAATGAATTATGCATTAAAAACTTATCTACCCCTAAACGTAAAATATTGGAAGTATTTTTACCTCTTAAAAATACCGAATTAGTTAAAGATTTTCTAAAAGAATATATCCGTCCGAAAATTAAATACTTTATCTACTTTGAAAATATGGAACATAGGGCAGATTTTGCCAGTACCGTAATTAAATTATTTAAAAAGGATTCAATTAATCTGATTGAGTGTACAGAAAGAGTAATTTTTATAGATGATGAAAATGATCAAAAAGCTGTTATAAAGAAATAAGGCAAAACATGCCATCGTGGTATCAAAGAAACTACAGTTAGGATAAAGCGCAACTATTTTTGGGATAATTTACAAGAAACTGTATCCGCTATAATAAATGCTTGTGAACTTTGTAAGAAGATGAAGTACGATAGGAAACCACTTAAACCCTTAATACAGTTAACTCAAACACAAGAGGCACCTTTTCAAGAAATTTTTATAGATGTATTCAGTATTGAAGGAAAATATTACCTTACTATTATAGATGCTTTTAGTAAACTCAGACAAGCAATTGAAATTAGTAATCGCTCCACGCCTGAGTGCGACGCGTGCTTTAATTAAATTTTTCTCATTTTATGGCATACAGAAGAAAATTTCTAGTGACCCAGGTACCGAAATTAATAATACATTAATGCGAGAATTAACCGACATGTACAAAATAGAGCTTCATATTTCTACACCAAATAATCCAAATTCTACAGGTGTGATAGAAAGGTTTCATTCCACTCTAATAGAAATATATAGATTGGCTAAGTACGAGCAAAAATTTACAGATGCTGCTTGTGTCATGACATACGCTATAATGGCTTACAACAATACAATCCATAGTGTCACTAAGCATACACCTTTCGAAGTAGTTTTTGGGCACACTGATTCCAATAGCACATTTGACGTAGATTTTAATAAATACTATATGCAACAATTACTCAAAGATCATGCGAAAAGAACAAAATATTTGTATCAATATATTTCAAATAAATTATTAGACTCCAAGGAAAAAGAAAGATCAAGAAGGGGGGTGAAAAGGAAATCGAATTTGAGACAGGAGATTCTATTTATGTAAAAGCAGTTAATACTAGGAAGAGTAAAGATAAACCATTATATCAAAAAGCGAAAGTTAGCGGTAGAATAAAAAGAAACGTAGTTCCTATTCAAGTAGAAAATAGAAATATAAAAGTTCCTATTAAAAATATAAAACGGTCTCCACAGGTGGTGCGTCGTAGTCCTGGCGATGATGCAGGAAAACCAGGCTCTTGAAGTTAAGAAAATTGAAGAGAATTCGGGGCTACTACCACTTAAAATAGGAAACGCGTACATGCAGACACATAAGTGGATTATAGTTAAGATATTAGATTTAGAAAGAATAGCAGATAATTTAGTAAATTACGTAAATAGTTATAACGAATTTAGCATGTTAATAAATACAAGTAAGCCGTCTCCTAATGAATTTAGTAATATGAAGGATCAAGTAGAATATATTCGTGATTCGACAATAAATAAGATTAAGCAAATTTTCCCTTTACAAAAATCCAAACGCGGACTTTTGAATCCCCTTGGATCCGTCATTAAATCAATTACTGGCAATTTAGATCATGAAGATGCACTTCGTTATGACAGTCTTATTGAAAATTTATATAAAAAACAAAGTTCTATACAAAATAAAATCACCTTCATTACCAAAATGATTGATCATCATATTAATAGCACTGAGGTACTGTATAATAATTCAGTATATAATAATAATTCTTTAATTTTTAATGAGCGTTTAAAGAGGATCGAAAGAATGTTAAAAGAAATAAATACTAAAAAAAATAATTCCATTTATTCTACTTATGTTTTAGGTATGTATACTACTTTTATTAACAGTTTTCGTATTTTATATGTTACTATTAATGAAATAGAAACCGCTCTAGCATTAAGTAAGATTGATGTATTACATCAATGTATAATTAATTCCACAGAATTATTTGAAATATTGTCACAAGTTGAAAAAGTTCATAATTTAGCTTATCCTGTATCTATGAACAATTTAGTTGAAATAGGAAGAACTATTATTGTTAAAGCTTTTATTAAGGGAAACCAGATCACGTTCATATTGGAGGTTCCGCTCATTAGTAATGAAACTTACGATTTTTATAAAATGTTTTCTTTACCGATGTATGATGAGCAAAAAAATAAAACACATATCATTATTCCTGAATACCCTTTCCTAATGGTGAAAAGTTCAAAGTACATATCACTAATATCAGCTTGCCAGCAAATCTCGGAGAATGATCAGTACCTGTGCACCGAAAGGGAAATAGTTCCCTATGTTTGTACAACGTGTGCAGAGCAGATGATGGAGTACAGCAAAGATACGTCTCTTTGTATACGCCGTACAAATAGAAGACCTAAAGTTACAGAAATTTCCCTCATCCCGATATATTATGTATTCCAGAAATAAGATCGTAATGTCCGAAAAGTGTGGAAATGAATTAAACAAGACACCTGTAATTGGCACTTATATTATAAGAATAGAGACTGGATGCGAAATTATTATTGGGAAGATTCATCTGCGTAGCGAGCAACACGCCTTAAGAGAAATAAATTATCAGATGAGTTTCATTTTCCAAAACCAAAGAATGAAGTTTCTGAGAACCTGCCGTTGGACATAAAAGGAGTTAACTTGGATGACCTGAAACACCTGTCAACGATAATCAAATCGCAAAAGTTCAGTGATTGTGATGAAGTGCAAATAATAAATGTCAATAGTGTCAGTGTTGCAACCCTTATATTGTATGTTATAATTTTGTGTTTCTGTGTATCCCTAGCGTTACATAAATTTAGAAATAATTTATTTTTATTTAAAAAATCGAAACCCTCAGAACTCAGAAAATTCTGATGGTTTCGAACTTAACGGGGGAGGAGTCATGTTGGGCTCTGGCCACCCACAGTTTAGAATTATAACTTAGTGTATATATGTAGTAACTAAACGTAAGCACTTTGAGGATCCCAAAGGTATCTATTACCAGGGATCGTTAGAGGAAAGCGAGGAGGTCTTCGGACATTCGTTTGGAGCATCCAAATCTGTTCGGACGTGTCATAGTTGTAATTAACATTATGTTTAATATTAATAAATTTTAATAGTTTTTAAAAAAGCATTTTTCGCTCCCCTAAGTTTGACTAGCTATAAAACATTAAAATACTGATACTAATAAAATACAGTCAGCACTAATATTGGCTATAAAGTGATGACGTCAGCACATAAACCGATGTTTTAAATAACTAGATTAGTAAAAGATCTGAGGCTGTCTTAATGCGGCTTAATGTGAATTTTATGACTGTTACACAAGGCACACTTTTAACATCTGTCTAAGCGATCGCCGTCAAAAGTTATCGAATCTGAAGTACAGTCAACGACTAAAAACCCAACACTTTTAACATTAAAAATATTGGAAATCTGTGAAAATTAAGGCTTTGGATGTCAATTTTGCTTAAACCTAACAAGTAAAGTATAACGACATAAAAACAGCTTACTGAAAATCCCAACTTCCAATAAAATTTGTTACTTTTTTTGACATTTTGTAACTAAAATCCGCGGCAGAGTGTACCAAAGCATCAAATTATGAATGAATAAATCAACGAAGTCGTAAAATGCTTTATGTTTTGTTCTGGCGGCTGTTATTACTTCTATATTGCCCCAGATATTGCCTGATGCAAATCTCCAGTGATTCTTTTTATTGCTCCCATCATCAGCGCCGAAAATTTGAATAAAATAGATTAAATTATGCTATTTTTATGTTGAAGTAAGCCGGCTTGATGCTCCCTGGATACAGAACAAGTCTATAAAATTGAAAAACAGTTTTCATAAAAATATCTTCACGAAAAGCTTAAGCGGCCATACTTATAACTTGCTCTTCTCTATAAAATATGTCACATAATACATAGTAGATGAATCCATACTAATATTATCACAAATGTGAAAGTGTGTCTGTCTATCTGTAATACATCTTCATGCCCAAACCGCTGAACCAATTTTGCTGAAATCTAGTATGGAGATACTTTGAGTCCCGGGAAAGGACATAGGATACTTTTTATCTCGGAAAAATGTACATTTCCCGAGTGATAAATGAATTTTGGCGCAACGGAATTGCGGACGTCATATAGTCTAAAATATTTTAGCAAAAGTATTATACATCCATACTTAATGTTATAAATGTGAAAGTGTGTCTGTCTGTCCGTCCGTCCGTCTGTCTGTCTGTCTGTCTGTCTGTCTGTCTGTCTGTTTTTTTGATCTCTGAATGTTGTCTGAATCTGAAAAGATTTTGCTGAAATTTGGTATGGGGATAATTTGAGTCCCGAGAAAGGACATAGGATAGTTTTGATCCCGGAAAAATGTACGGTTCCCGCGCGATAAACGAAATTTTGCGCAACGGAGTTGCGGGCGTCATCTAGTACTCGCATAAAAAAGAAGATAAAAACCTTTACAGTAAAAACGTAGAAAATCTATCAAATGGTATGTTCTTTGTTTGTTGCTCTATTTAAGTAACGGATATCAAAGTTCAATTCCCCAGCTTAGAATGCTTTTAGTTAATGATTCGCAATTGACTGTCCCTTATATGATATTTAATGAAATATTATAAAAGATTCATACATTATCATTAATATGAGGGTGAGCGTGATAGATGTTTGTGGAGTGACTTGCATCAGCTCTGATTCTCCTTTCATATACGGCATTATGCTATCGTGATTTTGTATCGCGTTACATTATTAAGATTGCTTTTCTTCGCAAATTAATGTTAAGTCAATATAGAATATTATTTTCTGTAATTTAAACAACGACAGGAGCCACCAAACATAATATTAAGTATCCGAATTTGATTAAATCAAACAAACATTATTAATACAAATATGATTAGTCTACATGTTTTGGATCAGCACTTTCGTATTTTGCAATATAAAATGAGAGTCCACCATTTTCAAAAATATGGCAAAAATAGCAAAGCATCATAATCTCACCTAATTTTACAAAAATTTTTATAAATCAAAATTTGAATTCAAATACTTTTTGAGGCAGGATTTTTTTCTATTTCAGAGTGTTTAAAATTCACCATATTGATTAATACCCAATCCTTTAAAAACATACAAACAATTGGAAGAAGGAATAAAAAACGTGATCGAGGCTCGGCCCAATACAATGACAACTGCAAGCCGAATCAATCACAAAAAACGGAATCCAAACAAAAACAACAATTAAAAACCGAGCTGAGGCCAGAAATATTTAGAATACGTTGCAACAGTCACGATTTGTAAAGGTCCAACCAGACGGCCGGGAACCCGAGAAACCTGCCTATTTCTTTAATCTTTACTACCTTGTGAAGGTGGGAACGCACTAGGAGTAACTACATTACAGCGACGCGATTTCCGCTGTCCGAGGACTACCAATTGGTGCTATGCCCACAGGGCCCCCGCTACCATATTATGTGCAATGTGTGCAATGCACATGGGCGCCATTCTCTAGGGGCGTCAAATTGTAATTTTTAGGGGCGCCAAAACCGAGGACCCAAAAAATTGGCCTAAGGGGCGCCAAAATCCTTTTTATTTGCACACAGGCGCCAGTAGCCCACTGGCGCCTGTGTGCAAACGGGGTACGGGGGTCCTGTATGCCCATAATAATTTCTGTGGTTGTGGGTGGTATTGATTGCTGCGCGAGAGTTTTTATAACGTCCAGTTGGCAGTAATTGTAACTAGCAACTAATTGAAAAGTTACAGCGATTAAGAATTTTTTGTTCTTTCGACAAAACATTGATTGAACTTTCACGAACTTTTCAAAACTAAGGCAAAATCTCGCGGGAATTCTCGTAAGTTTGGAAGGGCCTTTTATTTCACGGACTTTTACACGTGTAGGGTTGTCTTTATTGGTTTAGACCAATTAATGACATCTAATATAGTCGACTCCTCGAATGGTTCGGTATAAATTATGAGATTTATTCACTTTTTACTCCATTATTTATGATCTATGACGTTTCTGATGCGGGTTAACTGATATTTTAACTTCTTTTCAAACTATCCTTGACTTTATTAAATAGAAACTGCAGACTGTAGTTTATATATTGCAAATTGAGACCGCTCATTTAGTTTATAGTACAGTTAGTCGTAAATCTTAAATTTATTATGATAACAAAATTTGTCACAAATAAAAAAAAATACAATTATTATCAGAGCTTTAAATACCTATTAGTGTTTTGCACATATTCCTTAAGGCTCAAAGGAATCATTCTGCATAAAACTGCATCAGGCATTTCTTATATACGTAAGTATAAGTTCTAACAGAGACTATAATATCACCAAAAACCTCAACTAAAGTCGGATCTAGATTAGTTGCAGGTCGAAAGCCAGTAAACAAGCTACAAGTCAGCTAGGTGCAATTTTATCATTCGATAGGGAGTGATTGAGGCCGAGCGCGCCGTGGACAGGCGGCCATTCTATGTAAAATATGAGGAGCGCTCCCGGCCAGATCCGCCGATACGGGAACTAACGGTCTAACTTCGGTATAACTTAGGTTCATTACTCAACAATCTAAGTTTTAAGGTCTCAAGTGTCTTAAAAGTCATGCCAATTATCATACCGGAGATTTGTAGCTTCTTAAAATGCGAAGGTTTGTCTGTGAAAAGTTTGTCTTACGACAAAATTACTATGCCTACCAATACAGATATGAAGATATTTTGGGTCTCGGAAAGGGACCTATGCTACAATGTACTGTAGCCCTTTAAATAATTTTAGCGCGACAAAATTGCGGGAAACATATATTTTACCATAAAATGTCTCCATTTCCATCATTTAAAGTAAATATGAACTACATAAACAATATTAACTATGTTATAAAATATAGAGAATATGTCATAATGGTTGTTAGCCATATCTAGAGCTGGTCTGATTGAGTTATGGGCAGCAGGCACCTGATTGATGTGCTCTCTGTGGCCACCATTGTGTCTGCAAAAATGTTGACTATGTGCATACATGTCATTGGTATTAGCATTTATGTGAGAGGACTTCGGAATTTGAATTTGAATTTCGAAGCTCTTGTTTTTTTTTAAATTATAATTCAGTGTAGGTTGCAAGTTTGAGGCCTTAAAATTATATTTATGATAGTGTAAGTGATCAATGTTGCTGTCGTTGTCTTATACGTTGGAAAAAGTATTTGATAAACACGCACTTGATTAGCTTAATCTTATATTTGAAATTTAAATAATAAGCCGTTTCTGTTCTTTTGATGTAGGTATATTGAGTAGGTATTGTAATGTAATTTTTTGTTGAATTTTTTGTTTTAATAGCTTTAAAGCAAGCAAGGCAACTTCTGTTCTTCTTGACTTCTAAGTGAAGGGTTAAGATGCACGATATACAGACGCATGAGCAGTAAATACCACTTTATCATAACCTACGTGGGAGCTGAGGCAGTTAAAATTTTAAACAGGTACAGATTTAAACCAATTGTTGTATTGTGGAAATTAGACCGTCTATGTTCTATTGTGTACAAACTATTGCGCCGATCCTATCGGTTTTAGGGTACAGTCGTACAAAGAGTGTATAGTTTCATCTCGAACTTGTTACTGCAGGAATAGGGTTGTAAATTGGTTTACCGAGATGTCCACGACTGTACCTACGTCGGGAAATATATTGGAAATGTGCATTGTACGGGTTAGGTGTAAAGCGGATTATACATCAGCTGATATATACAGAGGACCACGCACTCGCAAATATCAATAAACGTCCGCGTCATAATAATTGTATTCAGTTATGAAAGTCGAATTCACGTTATAATGTATGTTGTTTTGTCTGTAAAAAGTAATGACGCTTTTTCATACAAAAACTTGCCGTATTTTGCGTCGCTGGCAATTGTGATCGAACGTAGCCTAATAAGACGGCGTAGTGTGTATGAGCAAAGAATCGGAACTACATATTCATGTCCGCTTTTTCCGCTAAGCCACTAAAAAGCCCGCGGCCGAATCAATAAAACCGGTTTGCGACTGGCCAAAATTGAGCGAATGTTTTCCTTAAACAAACGAAAATAAATGAATTTTCAAAGGCCGAAAATATAAAACGATAAGAAGATTAGGTAGAGCGGAGATGACATTGGAAATTAAGGCTGTTTTCTTTTGTAATTCGTCCCCCTATCCACCCTCGGGGGGGTGAACACGTTAAAAATGTATGTTTTCTTCGCCCCCTCGGGGAGGCAACGCTCTACCGATTTCACTATGCTTATGTCCACACCTTCCTAACATTAAGATGAATATTACGTTTGCGTTTGTTAGTTTTTGCGTCGGTTTACGCAACGAATGGCTACTTCCTACATTTTCTCTTATTCAACTACTTACTTGTTTTTTAGCGCTAGTTTAATGACTAAATTTAACTTTTTTTTTCAGATGACTGGGAACAAAAAGGACTGCCGGTTGGTGAAAAAAGTAAGTGACAGTTAAGTAATAAAAGCTACTTGTGCGAGCGATTAAAGCGCGCTCGCTGACGTGCGAAGTGCGCGCTCGCCACGCTCGATTACACGCGACATTCCCGATTAACATACTGGCGAAAAACCTCGTAAGTGCAATTACTGTAAAACGCTTCTAGCTAGGGTAAGCTAATAATGTAATTATCACATTTGTAAAGAAGAATGAGATTCAAATAACTAAGTATTTAGTACTAGATGACGCCCGCAACTCCGTTGCGCCAAAATTTATTTATCGCGCGGGAACCGTACATTTTTCCGGGATAAAAAGTATCCTATGTCCTTCCTCGGGACTCAAAGTATCTCCATACCGAATTTCAGCAAAATTGGTTCAGCGGTTTGGGCGTGAAGAGGAAACAGACAGACAGACAGACAGACAGACGGATAGACAGACAGACAGACTTTCGCATTTATAATATTAGTATGGATTGAAATTTAGAGGTAAAGTTACATTTTTGAGTGGCAGTCAAAAAGTTAAAAATCGGTAAAAAATATTGGCTGTTAGATTTCGGGCAAGCACAATTAAAGGTACTCCCACATAAAACGCCGAAAATGAAGCCACAAAATAACTAACAAACACTTCGGGATAATAAGGGTCCGAGAGCGGTTAGGTTTTTACTATCCAATCGTAGAAGGCCAAGTAATTAAGTTCTTAAACACCGAAGATTTTTCGGAAGGGTTTTGCGTTAACGGAGCCGCATGCCGGAATACTTCGCGACGCGTTCCAGCCTCCGTCGGGTAATTAAAGCGACGCGCGAGCAAAAACTCGCTAGAGGATCGCGTAGGATTCGTTCAGCATCCACTAGGCTGGGGCACAGAATATTTACTACGCGGAGACTAAATATAGGCTGCGATACATTGCTGGTGGAACGTGGAGGTGGGAAGCCTTGGGCTAAGAAAGCCTTCAATGTACAACGCAGAGCATTTCTGTCAGATACGTTCGAGAAAGGATTCCCTTCGTTTGGGCGGTCTGGATGCGCGCAAAAACGCGCAGTGATCGTGCAGCAACGTAATAAATTAGAGCGAGCGGCGAATACGGACACCACTCAATACTCGGCGTTAAATAAAAACATTAAGGACTGCTCGAAATAATCGAAGGGAAAAAGCGATAGGAGCGATTCGGTGGCGAGTGGCGACAATCCTCTGGCCTCCTTTGTATTTTGTATTGTCTCAAAGAATAAGGAAATAAATCTAAACGATCCGATCTGAAATTCTACGTGAATAGGTCGATGCGATCTTCAATTGTGTGAAACTCGCGTTCTCAAAAATGCTTAGCGGCGATTTAATACGATTTATGTTTCGAAAACTTCACTTAGATTTAATGTAATTATAATTTGAATGTTTATGAAAGTTTTCTTCAGTTATTGTGACTTTTTAATTAGCAATTTCAATAGTTGTTTTTAATTGCGAGAAAGACATAAGAGAATTCGTCATTCGTCAGTCGCTTTGCTAACGCGCGTTTTGAGAACCCCGGATTCTATTGAAGCGTACACATGCAAGCGCGTCCCAGCTCTTATATTATGATTCTCCAATGCGACCATTTTAGCCCCGCTGGAATCAGTATAAAAGAAAATGAAAAACAACAGCTTGACATGTATGAGATTGGAAATAAAATGGCACAGACGAATGTGACCAGTGACGTTCGGTTACGGAGTAGAATTAGTATTCGAAAATGCAATTTCAGTGCAGTATTTCAGATGGCGGTCCGAAAGGGGTGGCTGAGTACATATTCATCTTGTTAGGTATGCTGCGCCTGCTACGGCAAACACAATAAGATCCTCGGGGGTTCCCCCTCGCTCGCTCCTCCTTCGCTTATGGAAAACTTATTAGAACCCGGCCCGCCCGGGAATCCTTTTTCCTTCGGTAAATATTTGAGGGAGAAATTAAAATTTGACAGCGGAGCTAGGAAAGCTCTACATGCTCGTACGTGATGCTCGCCGCGTAAAATGAAATTTAGATCGAGTTTGGACAGTTAAACGATGTCTCGGCCGTAATCTCAGTGGCCTTGTTGTTTACCGTCCTATGTTTTCGCTTAAGATTTACATATTGGCTTACGTAAATTGGAATTTTCTATCGCGAAATGGATTTTATAGTTTATATTGTGGACACGCTTATCTGCAGTGACACTGCTGAGAAGTTACTCGTGTGTTTTTCCACGTAAGGCTCTTCTTTATATTACGGCCACTCTCCGGTTTGGCATTATTTGCCTCATTACCGTAACCATTTTTTTTCTTCGTCGATTTGACTCAGACACATTGAAATATTAAAGAAATAAAAGATACGAACACAATAATAAATGTGGCGTGAAACAGTTCGTTAAAGTTTTTTGGATAATGAGACTTAAAAATTTATGGGTACGGTAATTAGACAAATGTAGTGTTTTACGTAACGATACAACGACACAATTGATAAAAACTAGCTTAGGGCAACGTAAATAGGCCAAATTATGTAACATAAACATAATATACATAATAAAAATCTAATTTAAACATATTTGAAAAGTAACGATTACGGTAATTAGACAAGTTTGTAACCAAAGCTACGGTAATTAGATACTAATGTGCTTTATCGGCGACACACTAACATTAACGACATGGGACCGCTGATGGGCCATGGCACACACTAAGGAGAAGCAACCCGTGCACTCGTAATGTACCAAATCCTGATATTTTTGGATGGGTATCAAAAAACGGTGTTACGGTAATTAGGACTTTTGATCGGACAAGCGATTATTTCATGATAACTATTTATAGGCTGGGCCTATTGAGTCGATATTTTGCAATGCGATAACCAATGTCTATAGGCGTTTAAAACCATGAATAGATTAAATTAAATAGGTACGTTATAAAAATTACAAGCAAGTTTCGAGATCAAGTTGGCGTGGGGACACGTTACGGTAGTTAGAAAAATATGGTTTTTGAACACGAATTCAATTAATTTAGTCTGAATTACTTTAATTAGAAGCCTGTGTTTAAGTTTGTAGCTAGATACTGATGCTAACTACCGTTTAAAAATATTACATACTTGAATAAGATAATATTGCAAAGTATACAAGCCCGGGACACGTAAATGTTGCTCTCCTGAGAATGGCCGATTAATTCACACTGATATCCTAAGGACAATAAACAGACCACGTTTTAATGTAGAAGTAGATAATTTAAGAGAGAAAGGAAAGAAAGAATAATAAAGGAGTGTTGTGAGATTTCTATTTACACATTTGAGTCTGAAACTACAAAACCAATTTTGATGACCACAGATGAAGAAGACAAAATAACAAAAATTGTTATGCTTATACAACATACTCTTTTTCTTTTTTTAAAGTAAACACCCCCCGGTTTCAGGAAGCGCGGACGTACAGCAAACAATAATTCACACGTAAGACCAATGTAGTGAAAAATGAGAAGGCTGTGGAACGTGAGCCGCATTCGTCGGCACCTAACAAATGAGCCTCCGCCGCGTCTATTTGTATAAAATACACGTTACATGTACTATTACACATTTTTTGGGGTAAATATACTTTTTAGGGTACCTGGAGGATAAATGAGCGTTGCTAAGAGTGTCGGTTTGTCACCGACTATGTCAACTTTACAAGATATTATGTGAAATAAAGATGGTACTTTACAAGATATTATGCCTGCATGATATATGCCCGCATCTTCACGTTGTCGCGTTTGTTTTTTCCATAAAGTTAATATTTCGCTAGGTAAGTATATTAACTTTATGTTTATTTCGGGGTAAAAACTATTCATGTCATTTTATGGGACTGAAATAATCTTCATATGAAATTTCACCAGTTGAAGCGTTATAACTTACAAGGTAACAAATATACGTTAGAAATACTTGTAATAATTAGTTTTGTCTGTTTCAAGTTGGTTCATCTTTTACTTCACAACTGTTCTGAACATACATTATAAAAAAATATCATAACTCATACTCATTGATAAATAACATCCTAATCGCAAAAACCAATATCGGCATCCTTATTGAAAACAAAGCCAATTCTAGAGACAAATTAAATAAATGTGTACATCAGCGAGCGATGCGTTATCGTTAAAGAAAACATCGAAGTAATGGTGCCTCATTAGAGATAATGCGTAGCGGCCTTGCGGAAATCAGAAAGTATGTTTTCCTTGCAATATACGGTACACACAGTAAACTAACTTTATACTATTCTGCAGCCGCCGCATAAGCGGATAACTTTGTGTGGCTTTTCTATTTATTTCTATTATTTTAATACAATAAAAATATGAGAAAAATTAAAAACGAACATGATCTTTACCGTGTAATATCGTGGTAATTGTCCGATCATGTTCGTAACCGTCCGCATTCGTCCATCATGGCGTAACATAAAGAGGCCGTATATGATCGCCTATGATCGTTGGCTTCGCAATTATTGCGACAATCATGGTTATCTATCGAGGCCAAACGTAGAGAGACTTTAGATAGCAGCAAAGTCTTGTGATAATGTGTGTGCGAATTTCATCTCAAGAGCGTTGTTACGCTACTGTATTGTATTGTTTTCCTCGAAGGCTGTATAAGGTATATAACGGTAATGTTTCTAGTAATTAAAGGCGGGGAAGGGCGTGGTCGCGCATGCGTGGTGCGTTTTAATTACTAACATCTCATCGACGCCTCCTAATGAAGACGCTCTCGGCTCTGATTGGGGTTCTATTGTAGGTATTACGATAGCCGCTATGTGCTTTGTTCGTAGATAGGTGAAGGTTTCGGGGGTCGGAAATATAAGATCATTTAATACTGTTAAACATTAGTTTATATCTATAACTTCCCTACTTAGAGACATTTAATTATGATTAACTTTCAATTTAATGAAGAGTTTGACAGAATAAATAGTGTATTTTATATCGCAATTTCATATTTTAATGACATAATTATTTTTAAACAATTAATTTTCATCATAATATCTTGTTCATTTTCTTCTTGTGATGCGTGTATCACTCGACAATCATGGGGCTGTTATCAATTTAAGACATTTGAATTAGTAATTGCAGCTGTATTTTATTTATAATTTAATAAATTATATCATATTATGGACCAGCTATAAATCATAATATAGAACACGAATAAACTTGTCAAATATTACGTAACAAAGATTTACAAAGGACATCGAAAGTATTCAATACACGCTCACGCCGACTACCCTCATGTCACAGAAAAATGTCTTGTGGCATATCTAAATAGTATGATTTAAATAAAAAATGGCACGCGACTAGGTGGCTGATCCATCAGAGAAGCGCCGCACGTAGGAAGGGTGCATTTTGATTTGTTCTTGCCTAGGCAATTTCCCGACCCGACTTCTAATAGTAATTTGAATACGAAATTCCACCTTTCCTATTCTCATGCAAATATCGTGGAGGTTATGTATTAATTTTTTCGTGTTTAATCCTTTGGGGATGAATTGAAGGGTTTTTGCAGTTTAGAGAGAACCAGAAATTATTATTTATACTCTATTAGTTAATGGTGATGAATATCAAATTAAAATGTAAGATTCACTGTATAAGACAACATAGCATTTCATTTATTTCGACATGGCACTGCAGTAGATATCAACTACGATAACTTGGCGCGCCCCTCCATATGACTGTTTCAATGTGTGTAGTCACATCCTTATGAAAGAGTTTGTATGTAGTAAGTATTCAACCAATCACAGTACACGTAATATTTCACTTAATGTCACTTATTACCAAGATTTGTTAATCAACTAATCATAACTAGCCTACCGCGCAAGACAACGCACTTCTAAAGTTTTGAATTTTGGAGGGGCGCGCCATGATGTCGTAGTTGATCTCTAATTGTCAAATGATCAAATCCCCTTAATTTTGAAATATCTAACTTCGCGGTGTGCTGAGTGTTTAGTGAGTTGATTCGTAAGACTAGTGTAGTCTAGTAACCTAACCTAATTAAATCTACAAAAATAGAGCTGTAATAAACCTCGATTAGCCTTCACCAAAATCAAGCTACTTTAAACATATAACATGTCCATGCCTCCACGCAAAAAAATATTTCAATCATCCAAATCCCATTTATTTGAGTATTGAGTATTCGGGCGGGCGTTTAATAGTGGGGCACCACCACCACTTTCAATCAAGGGGGTGGCGTCCTTCATCTATCTACATGTCGCCCGATCCCAAATTATGCCTGAATTTCGATCAGCCGATATGTATCGGTATAATTTTTCCTATTCGCAAATCTATTTCTGTTTGCTTCGTGTTCTTCATTTTTATTAATACCTTTAAGTTTGGGTTTGTTTGATATGAACTACGTTACTAAAATTTTGTTGTGAATGCATCTTGTAGTGTTAATTAATTGCGAATTCTAAAAATGCCAAAAAATGTTTCTTCAAAATCTTTCCTAAATTCCTGCAAAAGTAGATGATACTTTTCACAGATACTAAGGCTGATTTACATTGATACAGTAGCTGGCGCCAGCATCACTGGATTCCGTCGCTGGATCAGCACTGTATCAATGTAAATATGTTTTAATCCAATGCTGGACTGGATTGAAACATGTTTACATTGATACAGTGCTGATCCAGCGACGGAATCCAGTGATGCTGGCGCCAGCCACTGTATCAATGTAAATCAGCCTTTATAGACACAATCTATCAAATATTAAGTTACTAGATTTCTACGCTAAAGTAACCTGTAAAATACTGTCTAGACTTCTAGCCTACCTAGCAAAATATTAGCGAAAAAACACAATTCATCATTTACATAATTAATTACACTGACATATTTTCATGCGTAGCGTGTCTATTGAAGAAACACAGGTAGGAACGGAACAAAATGAAGAAATGTCATTGATCGAGCATACCTATGGGAATATATTTCGGGGGAGAAAGGTTGCGTTATCTTTACCCGAATTGCCAATTCAGTTCCTGGGACATTTATTATTTTTACGATAAATATTCTTAGAAACGTAATAGAATATTATTTGATTTGATATCACCGAGATATGTAGATTCGCAATTATTGTACGAGAATGGAAATGTTTGCTAATAAGGCGTTCTGACAAAAGAAAAGTTTGGTTTTCGTGGAATTTGCGTGGGGGTAATTCAAGTAAAAAGAAAACTTACACGTTGAATTTTTCTGATAAATTAAATTCAAGAGAATTATTGGAGAGGAATAATAATTTAAGGCTAGAAAGCTTGTTTCTCGTTCAATTCTGGCAAATTGATTACTTATGACATAATATCAGACTACAATTATTATTTCACACGAAATCTCAAGGAAACATACGTAAAATAAACATACCTATTCTAAGTACTGCCACACTCAAAATAACATTAATTAGGTAATTAAATGTAATTAAAAATTCAAAATTTTGACATAAGCCATATCTGTCAAACTCTTCATTAAATTGAAGGTTAATCATAATTAAATGTCTCTGAATATGGCGGTTAAACGTTTTACTTAATAGATTTTTTTTGAAGATTGGATCAATGCAAAGGCTGACCAATGCAATGGTTGCATTACCGTTGCATAAAATAAAATAGTAGAATTGAGGCACTGTAAAGTATGTAAAGTGAAATAGTTAAGCACAACGGAGAAGTTAATACGTTGCCAAAGCTCGTCCGGAGGCTTCCTGCTGAATGCCTATTAGACCTGTTTTAAATTTAAATGCTAGACAAGTCCTGGCCCGCCGCCAGCCTCCGTCTGAGAGTTAACTATTTGAGATTCAAATTTCATCACTATAATATATTGGAAACGCCCCGGGTTTTAGATTCTGAAGCTATATTGTGCAGGAGTGAGGCAGGAGGAGTACGTTAATATCTCTGTTATTTTATACGCTCCAGTACCAATCCATTTAGCTGCTATACTCGAATATATTGTAATATTTTTTACTTAATAGGCCATTGTTGAGCGTTTTGAAAATGAGTAGTGCGCGGTCCACAATGAAATTAATTTCATGTTTTCATTGGAATTATTTATGAGTTCGTAAAAGCAATAAATGTATGTCGATAACGTGTACTCGCTCGCGGTCGTTACGACCGGGGATTTATCTAAAAAGAACAAAAAAACGACCACTCGCTTTAACCCTGCGACGTCGTAAAAGTACTCCGACCCGGGTGGAGCGACAACAAAAATACTTTATTTATATGCTAATGTAATTTATATGACGCTTAATGTCTCATGGCTGGTAACGCACGATTCCGTTCCATTCTTTTAGCCGGCCCGGTGTTTTGTGAAAAGGGGCTTTATTACGAGCGGTGTAAGGTGGAGAACGGTGTGGGGACGCGTCATGTGTGCCGATACGATTATGAATGCGCGGTAGGAGGCAGCTCCCAGGCCGGCTTCCTTGGAGGCGGGTGGGAGGCTGCCCGGTTTGAGAGAATCAATAAAAATACGCGAGAAAAGCGTTGATTATACGACGAGTATTTGCCAAACATTCTTATAATTGGTCGTGTTTTTGACAAGTTAACCGTTGCTCGAACTCTGCGGAGTGCGGACTCTCAAGTGTTTAGCTGAATTTTAAAAGTTATTCTTGATTTTTGTGTCGTTAGTCATTGTTAATAATGCATTTTAAATGCGATTTCGATGAGACCTCAATAACTAATAAATTATCCTTTTTCTGTACCAAGTCTTAAGGCCGTCCCCCGAGCAAACGACCTTGGCCATACATTTGACGCGTTGTCGAGATCGCGCCAAAACCCTATTATTTTTACTTATCTGAGTTCAAAATTGTCCTGAAAAAAAATTAAAACGGGGAATATGTAGTTTATGATATTGCCGATCTATTGGCGCGAGTTTCAAATAAAAGTCATTTGTAAATTCTAAAGAGATGCTGAATGTATGCTTGAATTTTATTAAATTGGTATTACTTTGAAAGCTGATATCATGAGTATAATAAACAAAAATAGAAAATTTAAAACGGGGAAAGGAATGTTGATACACTGAAGATTATTGCTGTATTTTTATTATAACTTTGTAGCTTTCAGATTATGAGTCTATGAGGCTCTAAATACGGTAAATTACGGAATCTCCGTAGGGAATGCCCTTAAGTTTTGAAAACACTAGTTGATGCTCAGCCTCGTGGCGCAAAAATTCGTTTATCGCCTGAGAACCGTATATTTTCTCGGAACTTGACGTGTATCAAGTTCAGTGGTTTTAAATGTAAAGAGGTACCAGATAGACAAACTTTCGTATTAATAATATTAGTATAGAGTCAGACAGTAAAGTGTAGTAAAGGTGATTACTGCAACAGGCCCTTTACGATTTAGCATCGTCTGAAGAACCAAATGTTTTCACCGCAACAAAACATCGAATTCGGAATTTCTATACACGTCAGTCACCCCGTAATTTATTACATCAATACCGGTAATACATAATATGGGTACATTAGATATTCAAATTAAAGGAGAACAAACGTTGATGGACAGTCGATCTCGGCGGCCATTTGCATTTCCTCCGCCTCGCCTTTAATGCAGATTCCAATAGTCAGATAAACAATGATATGATATACATCACTAATATGTTAAGCGGGGATGTCGCATTAATACAGAATTGCAAAGAAGGGGACTGTTTGGTTATTTTGATAAACTCGGGACTTTTATTCGTGGTTGTTTTCTGATAAGTTTTATTATCCGATGTGTATATTTTTCTTCCTCTGTGCTTAGTTGTGCTCTTGTGCCAGATTCAACAGCCAGCATAATACCTACACACGTCTCAATTCGACCGTAAAGTATGTTAATAATGTTAATTTTTGTTTAATTAGTTACCTACTATAAACTGTATTCTGTATGAGCTGAGCGTTCTTAAAAAAATAAACTTCTCGCATTTTCTTCCAACGTCATTGTCAAAACTTATTCTTTGCTAATTTATAATTTTGTTTTTGGATCGTTAATATTCAAAAGCGGTAAATTGCGACACGTTCGATCGTAACAATGTTAAAAATTCTACTTAAATTAAATTTATTTTAACAACTTACCACCAACGTAAAATCAGCAAACCTGATGATACTTACCTGCAAAGAAATCGACTTTTGTTACTTTCCACTTTTACCTTTCGATATTGAATTACCAATAAAATATTATTACTTATTATTTATATTATCATCAATTTATTCGACGCATAAAAAGGCTGTAAAAGCAACGTTTAACAAGATATTTTCGTTTAAGAGCATTTTTATACTCCTGCCAAATTAAAAAATGTATAAATTTGTTTCATTAAGCTAATAATAAGTAGCAGGATATAACGTCTTTTGTCCGTCCGTATGTCCGTCGCATACCAATGACCGGCTTTACTTTTTATATAAATAATGTAGCACTAGATCTGCACCTAATTAAATATTCTGTTGGGCTTTATTTATTTGCTAATATACAATGAGTGGTCCTAACGCCCCGGGAATAGCAAGTAGGAATCGTAAAAAATCGATTTTCTTATAAATAACATTAATATGTCCTCTATAATCGCATTACAGACGTCGTAAACCTTTTTTCGATTAAAATCTCAAAGGATGTTGTTAAATCAACTCGATCGATGACTGAATATTTAAAAGATGTACGAACCGAGGAAAGCATGTAGACTGTAGTTGTAGTGTTTGTAAAAGTTATGTTTTTCATCAAATACTTTGGAAACGATTTAGGAAGGTGCCTTGATGAAACTTCTTATCGAATGCAAAAGGTTAAATGACAAACGAAAAATAATATTCCTTTGAAACTCTTTGTATTTCACTTTACCGTTAACTGTATATATGTATGCTGACCGTACAAAGTTCATGCGAAGATTACTCGAGGGAAATGCACTTCACGAGACATTTAAACTAACCCATCATTACATATTAGCATAATAGCACAAAAAGTTGGCAAAACGTCAGAAAGTATGAGCGTGAGGCTCCGGCGCGAATCGTAACGACACTAGGAAAAGCTCAACCTGATTTATGACTGTGATTGCTTATTTGATCACTTTATGATAGCTGAAAGCGCTAGGAAAGCCCATAAGGCGCAGGCAAATCGCTAACGGCCCTAAGCGTGACCATAACGGGAGTCGACGCGACAAAAACGCAAACGACGT
This sequence comes from Lysandra bellargus, assembly GCA_905333045.1. Classification (NCBI taxonomy): domain Eukaryota; kingdom Metazoa; phylum Arthropoda; class Insecta; order Lepidoptera; family Lycaenidae; genus Lysandra; species Lysandra bellargus. The sequence goes on from HG995343.1 coordinate 7,447,768, forward strand.
AATCTAAAGAAAATTCGCTAGGTGCAAATGTGACTCATTACATTAAAAATAGTCGCCGGCGAGACGAGTATAGCGATAAGGTGATTTAAATAACCTATCAGCATGCGGCGCGCGCGCATCTCGCCATTGTTTTCGCTAAATGACATCAAAGTCGTCGACTAACGTATTTAGCATGTGAAATGAAATTATTTGATTTTCTTAGAAAATCGTATGTAAGCTCAACAGGTGCGCTGCTAATCGTGTGATCGCGAGTGAGTCAGGGCTGCGCATTCCTGAGCTGCAGGGCGGCTGAACAGTTTACACTAATCACTGAAAGTTGCAAGCTAAAGTTACGTTACAAAGTTTCAAACTTTGTCGAAGTTATTGATTTTGAAGCTATTGCATAGCTTTTATCGCGGGCTTTCAGCGTGTCGACTGAATCAAGAAATTCCGTAACGAAAATAAACCTAACACCCCAACTCCGACCGTTACGGAAGTGCGGCATTGAATTTTTTTTTATTAACAGAGAACTCTGGATAAAGGAATGTGTATTAAGAAATGATGGGTGTTTTAGCTAAAAAGCTTAAGCTCATATTTAAACAGATCAAAAGCTTAAGCTCATATTTAAACAAACAGAGATTAAAGTCTGAATCGATTAAAAAAACCCATCGCGCCTCGCGAGCGAAGTGAAAAACAACCAATTACTCTGATGGAAAAACTTTGTAATAGATAATTTTGTAAACGAAAATTTATTCAATTATACTGAATACCAAAACTTTTTCTATTACGGATTACACGTGATTATAAAACTTTATTAGATCCACCTCGTGTATAAAGGTAAATATTTTGTACGGGAAATTTTCAGTTATCAAGAAAATTCAGTAATAAACTGGTAAAATTTCGTAACTACCTCAATCAACACGATAAATCCTTTATGATCAGAAATAACTTCACATTAGCACTACAAATCAATAAACTGAAATCATGGTAAGAAAGATCCCCCCTCCTATCTCCTAAAAGATTTATTACCAAATCCTTAAATTTTCCAAACTTTAACCCCATAATAACAAGGTTATAATTGGAGAGCGGTAGTAGAGACTAGAGATGGTTGCTGGTGTTAATGAAAATGTGTAAATCATAATGTTTGCTACGCATAATATGATCCAGCGCCATCATTATGAATATTTTAATTCTATCTTCAGTAATTTTGGCGCCACTCTTTCTCTTGGCAACGCCACACCGTAGTCAATAAACATTTAGGTACACCCGTCTTACTTTAATACCTAATACACAGAATAGAATAGAATTTATTTCTGTGTTGTTACAAGTACTTAATGTACCAATAAAATTATTTTTTTGGTACAAAATTTCTGCCTCTCAGGTCTGGAAATAGTATCACTTTTCAAAAATAGTAAAAATTATAAACATAATAGATTAATCAAATCATAAAAAAGTCAGTGAAAATTATACAAACATTTTGGAAAACAATGCATAATATTAGATTTTTGGGAAATTAATTATAAGTAGGTAGTCAATATTTTTCGCGCCAGTGTTTAGACTAATAAAACACATTCGTAGGTCATAGGATTCCTTGGTTCTACAAGGCCCTACCTTGAAGGTTACTATTGAAAACTCGAGTGAGGACATCACGTCGCCACCTCGTTTGTTGGGAATAACACGAAAAGTGTGAAAAAGTGACATTAACTTGGGTCACGCGTTCACTTAATGATGAATTTATGACTGAGTATTGATACGGTTCTTGTCCAAGGCCCTCGGTGGACGTGCCAATGGCAGAGAAACTGACAGGCTGCTTTGTTATTTTTGGACATTTTGCTTGGGATGAAATGATGAAGTAACGGTGCTTAATAAACCTAGTAAGTATAGGAGATTTAATACTCTGTTCGAATATTTTCGAAGCTTATCATTTAGTATAGAAAACAAAACCAATGTTTGTTAAATTAATATTTTCCGAATCCTCTTGGTCACTGTTAAAAAAATCATCAAATTTTCTCTTCAGTCTTTATAAAATTGTGTCAAACTCTATCATGACAGAGTTTTTCGAGTTGATAGAGTTTCTTTTCTGGGCCTTAGATGAGTGGATGGTGCATATTTTAATGAATGAATTAAAAAAAAAGGTCCAACCGATCAATGCTCAAGATGACCGACATAGCCTATTGTTTACTTTAATTGCGTCTCGTCGAGGCCAAAGTATTTAATATCCAAGATTTCTACCCGCGAAGTCGCTACTCGCTAGTGAAATCTATTATCACTGCCCTAAAAGCACGGATGCGTGTAATTGCAGACAATAATTAAGCGTTTACTACAACCAACAGTCATCAAATGAAAGGCGTACGTATAATTATACGGCATCCATTGCATGCATCGCCTCGATGCGATTGTATCGCTTATCCTATTGTCTTAGCGTCCACATTCGTATAAAGTTCCCATTAGAAAGAAATCAAAATTGCTTTCCGTTCTTAATTATATCACAATATGGAACATACATCCATCGCTGTTTTGTGTCACAATCGAGGAGTTGCGTGAGGGAAACGAGCGGTGTACGACGTTTCAATCTCGCTCGTCGCAGAGCATTAATTACTGCACCACGAAGCGGTCATTAGAGGCTTCATTAAGTGTATAATGGGAGGGTAAACAGCCGCACTAGACCGTACCGCCTTTGTCTTCCTCTGCTTAAAAGTAAAACCTCGAGGTACAATTAATTGAAATTACCGTGTCGTGGCCGCGTCCCTGATTATAGGATGTAATAAACTTTCCAACACTAGTCATCTTTTGTCGGTAATTTTGCACTTGCTTTGAATGGAGCTAAAAGGCGTTGCTTTTAAAGTCGTTACAATATGCCGGAGTTTTAAATGTTTATCAGCCATCGTATGGTTAAAGAATTGGATGTATGAAAAACGACAACTGCATTAGATTTAGAAATCCTGGACTAAACTTCCTTCGGCTAACGACAGCAGGACATCAAAGGCATTCAGCAGACTGAATCATATTCTACAGATACAAAAATATATCCGATGTGACGTAAAATAATATGATGAGGAAATCAAGTGCCTTGCAAAACCTTTAATTATTTCAGACATAATATGCGACGATTATGACAGAGAATGAAAATAAATCGACTCGAATAGAATAGTCACTTGAGAACCCAATCAATAAGAAATATTTTTCTAAGTTTCCTTGCCACTGTACCCCGATACCCCATGAACAATGGACACAAGTATTACATTCTCATTTTAGCTTTGTAACAAATTCCCACAATATGAACCCATCGGAACAAGACAATTTAGTTTAATTAAAATCAAAGCTAAGCTACCATTCGATTCAAGAGGTTCGAATAAAGAAGGCAGCAGGGAACACTGATTTGATACACTTATTGAATGTCCCGTTGCTTTACTTAAATAAAAACCCAATAATAGAACCAGTTCTTAGGACAAAGGGCCCTTATAATGAGGCCACGGCATTGTGAGGGCCCCCGTCGCATCAGATATGAGTCTCCCATATGTTTTTATAAAGGAGTCCGAATGAATGCTTTTAGCACTTTGCGATTTGACGACTTGAATGGATCTCGCTGCGGACTGGTCATTTACAAAGGATATTTTATAATTCATTATGCTTTTATCTTCTCTGATTCTTAATTTTTGGGTTTCAAATGAACGAGTGGAATAAGATTTTTAAGAAACGTGAGATGTTGAATGGTTATTCATTTTGGTCGCGCACCAATTTTATGATAGGGTATTATCATCAGTTAAACTTGTATTGAGGTGTGTTCCAAAACTATTACAGTATATTGGCCAGGGCGATTTGGTGATTAGATTGGCTACTGAGACGACAGATAGCATAGACCGTAAGTTTATAACACATCCCTGATCTACGGATTATATTTTAGATGCAGATACTATAGTTTGCCTATGCATCTACAAACATAGCTCAATCATTCAATTCATAGACACGTCTAGCGATAGTCAGTTCCTCATTCCCAATATCCTTATCAGCGTCAGACTTCCTTATTGTGGGGGGATGACAATCGGAGCCCAATCTGGAGTATTTAGCGCGATGTGCTCAATTAGGATGTGACGGATATGCGGGCCGGGCCCCTACGACGGGCCCTGGTGATGTCGCGACTGTAAACGAACTTGGATTTGTGTAAATTAATACTTCGATTTTAATGTTACTTAAATTGTAGCGCGAGAAAATAATTTTAAACGATATAAATTTTCTTATAGTATGACAACTTTTCATACTGTAATAATATACCTGATGGTTAAGGTAAATGCGCATAATTTTCGCAAATTTGTGCATTTTCCGACATAATACATTTTTTGTATGTACTTTCACGGGGCCCAGAATATCCCCTTCAAAAATTTCACAAAAATCGGTTTAGCACCGATTTATTAACATAATGTTAGTATAGATTCTTTTGACATACAGAACGACCAACATTTCTTGTTAATACGAGTACCTACAGTATACCTAAAATTATGTCTAGCTAAAGGCATCGAATGAGCACACGAGAGAATCGGAAATAACATATTTTATGTTGGTGAAAATGTGTTGACAGTAAAAAAATACGTGCATAAATGCAGGTAATTTAGACTTTCAGCTGGTATCACTTAGTACTCCCGCATGCCAGTAATTTTTGCTATTACAGATAATGGATGTTGTTTTGCTCTGTAATGCTTTGTTATTTGTTAATGATTTATGCTTAGTGAAACACCGATCCAACTGAGATAGCAATAAAATTATATGAATGTTTTAAACATTCATCTTAAATATGCAATGTTTTGGTCATGTTTCATTCATTTTAAAAATTATACGAATATTCGTCTTATATAAAGAAAGATGTATTTTTGTTCGTGCTTTCTATCTAGTGTTAGAGATCAACTACGATAACTTGGCGCGCCCCTCCAAAATTCAAAACGTTTGAAGTGCGTTGTCAAAACGACTTGAACTTGACTTGAAGTCTTGCGCAGTAGGCTAGTTATGATTAGTTGACCAACAAAACTGAAATATTACATGTAGTGTGATTGGTTGAATACTTACTACATACAAACTCTTTCATAAGGATATGACTACACACATTGAAACAGTCATTTGGAGGACCCAAATTAGAATAGTCACATTCTAATTTTGACTTATGAAGATTTGAGACTCACCTCGTGGAGACTATAATAAAATAAGCTGCGTTTTTGCGATTTTTTTGCGTGAATTTCACCTTCAGATGAACGATTGAATGACGTCAAAACATCAAGTTCATTCTTTATTACGGAATTCGTATCGCAAGGTAAGTATGTGGACCGAAAACACCGTATTTTATGAATCTTTGATGAAGACAACTCTTTGAAATCAGAAATTTTCCTTTATGAATTAAACAAATAAACGTTTTTCTCGGCCTGAATCGTCATAAATATATCTCACAGTCAAATCTTAAGGTAATTTGTGATGATTTTGTACCTCATTTAATATCCAAGGAATATAAAGTAAGTTTATTCAGTAGAAATCTGACTGTCAAAGTATCGGCCGCGGTAATGCCTCTTAATATGCAAGATGCTAAGTGCGAGTCGTCATTTCTGTTGTGTTACTGCAATTTGAACGCTAAGAACCTCTGATAGAGCTTCAAACGCCATAAAAACTAGCAAGTACTCCCATATATGGCTAGTTTTTATGGGGTTTGTCTATTTTAGTAAATACATACTAAATAATGATACAGACTATCCATTTTGATATTTTAGTTATAATTATAAATAATAAGTAATTATGGGAATAAGAGTAAATAGGTAAGTACATAATATTATCTGTGCAATGAATCCATTTTCATTTTTCATGTACCTATGATATAACATTATTTTAGGCAAAAGTATTAGAATCTCTCTTTATTATTTTCTTTAATTTTTGTGATTCTTTACGACCGACTTTTTTGCAAACAAAATTCTAGAAATAAGGATGGCTTGGACTGTAGTTACTGGTGAAAAACTTAATATAATAACTCTGTATCTAACGTTATTTCACGGAGTGGAATAGCCCAATCTGTTCTCACTGTCGAAATTCTCTCGAAATTAAATTACTCACGTAATGAAGACATTTTTTCCCCGATCTGACCGTGAAAATACTGAACAATATTTTATTAATTTATAAAGATTGCGAGTTTTTGCTGGCTTTGTAATAGCAAAGCGGTATGGTTCGGAAAAATTGAACGGAATGGTACGTGCACGTTGAACGCATTCGTTTTGGCTAAACACTGAAGGGGAACGCCAGATAAAGTGATGATAAGAAGAATGAAAAGAAAGAAGGAGCAGAGGCCTATAATTAAATTATTGCATATTTTATGTTACCTGTAATTTGCTTGCGCAGATATTCGTTTGTCATACACGCTGCTGAAATTGAAGCTAAATGTCGTTTTACGGGACTCAAAGTCTCCATGACGAATTTCATTGAATCGGTTCAAAGATATAACAGATTAGAGACAAAATGTTTTTTTTGTCAAATTTGTTATGTGCCTCAAGTCTTAACCCATATCCAAGGCTTATGAAATCGTTCTCTACATCCATGTTGTACAACCACCAGGTTATATTTGATTTATCGCAATTAACATTCTATAAGGTGTCGGTAAACGTCTTGCGTGATATACGAGCTATAATCGCTGCAAAGTATGTGATCATAAGCTGCTCTATATCACTTACGTTAAATGTAAAAAGAACATTTTCTGTAATTTTTTGGTTGGCTAGTAATAAAAATCCACTTATCTACTTTATATTTTATTAGGTAACATTGTTTTCTAATTAATATTAGTAAATCTTATAACTTTAAACGAGCAACTCTTGTATATATACATATATGTATATTATATATAATTGGAATCTCGGAATCGGCTCCAACGATTTTCATGAAATTTAGTATATAAGGGGTTTCGGGGGCGATAAATCGATCTAGCTAGGAATCATTTTTAGAAAATGACATTTTGTTCGTGTTTCATCGAATACCGAACAAAGCTCGGTCAAATAGCTAGTCTTATTTTAAATTAATAAACGTCTTTCACTGTAGTCTATAAGCAAGCTTTATGAGAGTTATTATTTTTCCAAAATTTTAAATTAATTAAATAACTACTATATTAAGATAATTTAATTTAATATGTAGAGATAATTTAAAAATCTCTACATAATATTAAAAATTCTCAATTTAGAAGTAAAATGGATTAAAGTGTTAAAACCTAAGTTGATTCTCCTCTGGTCTAACTTAAATATCTTACGAGGGTTCCAATTACTGAACCTAGTATTCCTACATACTCAAGTAGATATACTTTACTATTTAATTACTTACGCAGACCTTTTAGTACTTATGTATGTAGAGACCTAGAGAGTAGAGATCTTAAGAGATTTTCTCGATGTAGGTACCATCGAGGAAATTGATTCCTTGACAGACCAACGGCATTTGGTCGGATCATGTCAATTTAATGTTAATTGTGTAGGTAAATATCAAAACCCAGCAAGTCACACCCATACTCGAAACTGAACTATGAATGGCGCTAAATTTGAAATTTAATTCTCTTTATGTTACTTTTTCCAAATCACGGTAAATCCCCAAAAACTGTAGGTATAAAAACAACGTTTAAAATTGACGATTTATTTCAAACCCCGATACGTTCATTGTAAAATCTCTCAAACTCAACCACGTCCACTGCGACCAATCACAACTAAGAATGTCGTCCAAGATGGCTGCTAGTTTGAAGAATTTTCGAGAGAAATACACCTCGCAGTCGTCGATTTTATTGATTTTTGTGAGAAAAATGGAAGAACGCAGTATAAAAATTAGTGTGGTGAATCCCGAAAGAGCAAAGAAGAAGTCTGTGTCAAAAGTTAAAAAGAAAAATGCCGAAAATAAAGTTGAAAAGGCAAAACAAATTCTTACATAGTAGTGTTTATTTCAGCGGTGAACATGAAAACCTAGGGTTGTACAAAAGTTAAGCGTTAAAAAATCTTTAAATTTATATTACATATTTTATTGAATAAATAAAATATGTATGTATATTTTAGCGAGCTAGTATGTGGAATTCTGCCGTGAAAAATAGAACTGTACCAAACCGCAAAATTATATGCAAATATTATAGAAAGCAATATAGAGCTAATTGGAGACAGGGAAGGAGACCTAATATAACTTAAATAATTCCGAAGATTATGGTATGGGCGACGTCTTAGATTTTTATGTGTGATTCGTTTACCTCGTACTTTAATAAACTACATTGTATGATGTGTTTTATTTTATGGGTTAGTAAAATATTACGATGAAGCAACCCTAAGTACGGGATTGTCAAAATAAGATTTGTCAAAACTAGGTAAGTCCAGTGCCTATTTTTCGAAATCCGGCAAGTCCACAGCGATATTTTTCAAACTCCGGTAAATTTCGACAGTACACATCAAACACCGATATGTCCAAGCTTTAACATGGTTTTAAAGCGTAATCTCTTATTAAAATTATGTTTTTATATTTTCCTTTACACACTACCTTCTGTATAAATCCCTATTTGCTGAAAGTTCCAAGAAATACTGTACGATCCATATCGTACATCAAGCATTTTAGGGTTTTTAGAGTCAGCGTTTTGGACGCGCTCGCGTAATTAGTTAATTATTTTATTAAGTTCAGTTCGCATCGATCAATCAAGGCGATCGCGCGTGCTCGCACACCCGGGTCATTTCATCATCAAGTGTATCAATAAATCAAGTAACGGTATATCAAGACTATCGTTTCATTTATCAAGTAAAAGGAGTAGTAGTCAATCAAGGACGCTACATACTTTATGGTCCTTCGATAATTATTATTTCGTGAAGTGATCCTAGCAAGGTGCTTCGTGAATAATAAGGACTTCGCGAGTGAAAACACAGACAGTGTGACTTTTCGTGAAGTGATCAGTGGACATTGGATTGCAGTGCATTTTTTATCAAGGAAATAATATCAGGAGTAAAGATGGAAGATCTACTATCAATTCAGCAGCAGTTGGTTGGAGCGATTGAGCAGATCTACTCCAATTACAAGAAAGATGGGCCGGAGCGCAAGACCGGTGACTACATCAGGAGGAGACTGGAAACCCTGGATCAATACTGGCAGGAGTTTCAAAATAACCACGTCAAGCTATGTGGTTATAGCGACAAGTCTCACGATTATTTCGTGACCGATCAGTTCGAGGCAACCAAAGAGCGCTACGGACACATCCGGTCGGTCATCATGAACCATCAAGCACGGGACGCCAAGCCGAGTACACCGCTGCTGCGGCCGGCGACTCCGTTGGGCGGCGCGTCGACGTCGCAGCCACCCGCGCGCACCTCGTCTCCAGCAGCAAGGCAAGACGGCGCGCACGAGGGAGAAAATCAGGTAACTTTCAGGGCTCAGGGCGTCAACAGCAGGACGGACGAGTTGCTCAAAAAGCAAGCGAGCAACTTCAGAGCTCTACAGAGAAAGGTAACTAGTGTCAACTTAGATACGGAGTTAGATAAGTGGGAGCTAGATGACATACTGAATACTTTACAATCTCGTTGGTCGGTAATTGATTCTTTACATCTCGAAATAGATAGTGAGCTAGAGGGTAAAAATAAAGAATATGATTCAGCATTTTATCATTATGAGCAATTGTACGAAGACATCAAGAAGTCTATCAATAGGAAAATCAGGTCCATGTGTCATAGGGAGAAGTCGACTCCGCAGATGGAGTTGCCTACTTTTAGCGGAAGTTTCCAGCAGTGGACGTCGTTCAAGGACTTATTCACGGAGACTATCCACACCAACGCATCTCTATCAGGCGCACAGAAGATGCAATTTTTAAAGGGCAAGCTCCGAGGTGAGGCTGAGCGCTTAGTTCAACATCTGCAGATTAGCTCAGACAACTACATCACCTGCTGGGAGATATTAAATAATAGGTATAATAATAGGAAACTTATTTTTACGTCGCATATCAATACGTTAATGAACCTTCCAGTGTCGCAGCAAGCATCGTTAGGACATATCAAGAGAATCCATGATACGTCACTGGAATCATTAAACGCGATTAAAAATTTAGGTGTAGACATAAGTACATGGGATCCTCTACTAGTACATATTTTGAGCCAAAAACTTGACGCCGACACATACAACGAGTACGTATCGTCATTAAAGCAGCCGAGGGAATTGCCTAGTCTAAAGGAATTTCTAGATTTTCTCGAAACGAAATTTACAGCGCTAGAGACTTCACGGAAAAAGCAAGAAAATCCGACGGCGAAGCCTAGTGCAAAATATACATATAATTTTAATCATAACGTTAATTCAGACAATCGTTTTAATTACAAGAAACCAACATATTTTTCGCAATCGAAAGTATCAAGTAACCGAGTCAATAAACCTGCATATCCGGTAAAAACAGCTTGTTATTTTTGTTCAAACCGCGGACATGGCTTATATTATTGCGCAAAATTTCTAGAACTACCTAATCATTTGAAGCGAAAATTAATTATTGACAAGAATTTATGCAAAAATTGTCTCTACGATCATGAAGGTAAAGGTTGTTATTCCGAATCGCGTTGTCGAGAATGCAACGGCAATCATAATTCAATTTTGCACGATGCATTTTACAACAGTTCATTCACGCCGAAAAATGCAGAGTCGAAGATTTCGAAACCGGAGGTTGGTAACACTCATGTGTCCGTGGAGGGCAAGGACCCCGAAATTCTGTTGGCAACAGCCATGGTGCGGGTTCAGGCTCGGGATGGCACCTATCATAATATCAGGGCATTGTTAGATCAAGGATCCGAGACTACGCTCATATCAGAGAGAGTAGCTCATATTTTAGGTTTACCGCGCAAACATTGTCAGGGAACCATAACAGGAATAGGCGAAAAGGAGAGCAACTGCAAGGGTATTATTAAAATCAAGTGTAGGTCTAATCAAGAAGACTTCTCATTCGAAACGGATGCTTATATCATGAATACTTTAATCAAGAATCTGCCCTCCTACAGCTTTCCTAAACCAGATTGGCCCGCATTAGAAAATTTGCCTCTAGCAGATCCTTTCTTCAATGTGAGAAGACAAGTAGACCTTCTCCTTGGAGTGGATGTTTTTAGCAATTTATTGTTGGATGGAATTTACAAGGCTGGACCGACTCTACCTATGGCGCAAAAAACGCGCTTAGGTTGGATTTTGAGCGGTTACGTAAAAAGAAGCTTTAAGTGTAACATCATTGTGCACGATATCAACGACATCAGTCAATTTTGGCAATCGGAGGACATATCAGAGTCATCTTCGATGTCCCTGGCCGACCAACAGGTCGTAGATTTTTATAACAAGACAACTATTCGTCTGGCGGATGGCAAGTATCAAGTGCGCCTCCCCCTTAAACAAGAAATAGAAAGTAAATTAGGCCAATCAAAATCAAAAGCTATTGCACAGTTTAGACAGTTAGAACGTAAATTTAATAAAAATGTAAATATAGGACAAGAATATAAATTATTTATCAATGAATACAAACAATTAGGACATATGATACACTCGAATAACTCCGACTCATCAGGTTACTACTTACCGCATCATTGTGTTATTCGGAATGATTCAACTACAACTAAATTAAGAGTTGTTTTTAATGCTTCTTCGCCTTCTTCGACTGGTTTGAGCCTGAATGATTTAATGGAAAGAGGTCCAAATTTACAGCAAGATCTGCAGAGTCTTCTTATCAAGTGGAGACAATTCAGATTCGGTTTTACATCGGATGTGGAGAAAATGTTTAGAGTAGTATGGTTACATCCGGATGACCAAAAATATCAGAAAATAATTTGGCGAGATTCATTGTTTGACGAATTAAGCATATTTCAGTTGACGACAGTGACGTACGGCACCAAGGCCGCGCCGTTTCTGGCGATGATGACTCTCCGACGCTTAGCTCAAGACGAGAGAAAGAATTATCAAGACAGTTCTGCTCCAAAGGTGATTGAGTCAGCATTTTACATGGACGATCTCGTATACGGAAGTCATTCTGTCGAATCAGCAAAGCGTTTGATACAGGATATTGTAGCGATTTTAAAGTCCGGAGGATTTAATCTACGTAAATGGAAGGCAAATAATCAAGATATAATTCCTACAAGTAATAACAGCAGTGATGAGCAATTAAATTATGATTTTAAAAATACTGAGTCATCCAAAACATTGGGGCTTAGTTGGAATCCACAGCAAGATCAATTTACATTCACATCAAAATTAGACTTTAAGACAAAAATTCCTACAAAACGTATTTTACTTGCAAATATTTCAAAATTATTCGATCCATTAGGTTGGCTTTCTCCGATTTCGACTAAAATAAAACTATTATTTCAACAAGTGTGGCAATTGGAGTTAAAATGGGATGATCCCTTACCGGAAAATATTATTAAGGAATGGGAAAGTATAAAAATAGATTTAGAAAATATAAATAATTTTTACATGCCGAGATGGTTAGGTATAACAGAAAATAATGTCATCGAACTTCACGGCTTTTCCGATGCATCAACAAAATGTTACGCCTGTGTTGTTTATTGCAAGGTAAGCACACACGGCCAGACGTCGGTAACCATGATAGCAGGAAAATCGAGACTGGTACCTGTAAATAATAAACTTACTTTACCTAAACTAGAGTTATGCGGTGCTCTATTACTTATTAAACTATTATCAAAAATCAAGAGTTGCCTGGAAACATATCAAATTAATACTTACTGCTGGGTAGATTCTATGGTAGTATTAGGATGGATCAATGGTGTACCGGAACGCTGGAAGCCATTTGTAGCCAATAGAGTTAAGCAGATTGTCGATGTGGTGCCGCCCAGCAGCTGGAATTACGTCAAGTCGGAGGAAAATCCGGCTGATTGCGCTAGTCGCGGTTTGTCAGCATCCCAGTTAAAAGATCATGAACTTTGGTTTAAGGGGCCGAGTTGGCTGAAAACTGAAAATTTATCACGTAATATTCAAAAAATATTTTCCACAGATCAAGAAGTGAGAAAAACAAAAACGGTAGTTGCATCTGTAACTCAAAATCAAGAAAATAGTATTATAAAATTATTACTGCATAAATATAGCTCGCTAAGCAAGATTGCGAGAATTTTAGCATGGATATATAGATTTATAAGCAAAAAACAAGTTGCAAATAAATACTTAGCACTATGTGAAATAAAGCAAGCAAATATAAAAATTATTAAGCAGTGTCAGCAAGAATATTTTAGCGAAGAAATAGAAGCATTACAGAAAGGAAAAAGCGTAGCAGCAAAAAGCAAGCTTTGCATGCTCAACCCTATATTAGATCAGGATCAAGTTTTAAGAGTTGGAGGTCGTTTAAAACATGCAAACATTAACTTAGACATGAAACATCCTATTATTATCCCAAAAAGCAGTCGCTTGTCTGAGTTAATAATAGATCAGTGTCATGAACTTACCTTCCACGGTGGCGCCAAGCTCACTTCGGGGTTCATTCGACAGAAGTACTGGTTGGTAGGAGGACTCAAGGCCACGAAGAAGCGCATTTATCAATGTGTTAAGTGCAGAAAGCACAGCCCCAGCCAGCACTATCAAATCATGGGAGATTTACCAACATCAAGGGTGAATCCGTCGCGGCCATTTTACCATACAGGGGCTGATTACACAGGCCACGTGTTCGTCAAAGCCAACAAGGGCCGAGGTATTCTAACAACAAAGGGCTACGTTGCTGTGTTTGTTTGTATGGTAACGAAAGCCATACATTTGGAGCTGGTTTCGGATTTGACGACGTCAGCATTTTTAGCAGCTTTGCGTCGAATGTCAGCCAGGCGAGGAGTGCCGAAAAATATGTACAGTGATCAAGGTACAACATTCATCGGAGCAAACAAGGTTCTGCAGGAAGAATATCAGCAAATTTTATGTACATTTGAAAACACAGAATTCATCAACGAAGTGACGCGCATGGGTATCAAGTGGCATTTCAATGCCCCCTCTTGGCCGTCAGCAGGTGGACTGTGGGAAGCTTCGGTCAAAAGTCTAAAATATCACATGAAGCGGGTGATAGGCGAACAACGTCTTACCTTTGAGGAGTACTCTACATTGCTCTCTCAGCTCGAAGCCTGCATCAATCAGAGGCCTTTATGTGCTATGACCGAAGATCCTGACGACTTAAACTGTCTAACACCATCACATTTTTTAACTAGCGGTCCTCATCTCGCATTTTTCGACACCGAAACAGACTTACGTACTCGTTGGCATCATACACAGAAATTGTTCGAAGATATCTGGAAGAAGTGGCGCCAAGAATATCTTACGCAGCTGTCAGTCCGCAGCAAGTGGAGACTACCGCAGGAGACCATCAAGATCAACGACATAGTGCTCATACAAGATAGCAATTTGCCGGCCGGGAGGTGGCCACTAGGCCGCGTTCTGGAGTTACATCCCGGAAGCGACGGTTTTGTGAGGGTTGTTACGCTAAAAACAAAAAGCGGCATCATGAAACGCCCCGTAGTAAAACTGTCCATATTGCCTGTTAATCAAGAACAGTCAGATCAAAATATCAAGAATCAGGACGATATAAAGCAAGTATATCACGTTACTAAACCTATCAAGATAAATAATAATTACAGCTTTTCTAAATTAGTATTCACAATTTTATTATTCATAATGACCTTTATATCAAGTTCAGAAGGTTCATTTAATGTTACACCGCTACAAAACCAAAGTTTATTCTTCGACAAGGTGACAAACATGGCTCTCATCAAGGACGAGTGGCGCCTAGTCGTCTACTACGATATGAGTCCCTACTGGGAGGGCTCATTAACAGCTAGCAAGTACTTAGATTATTTACAAAACATATGTGATAGTAAACAAGACCATTCACAATGTGCAGCGATTATGTTACAACTACGTCACGGCTACGAACAATTAAGTCACTATAACAATGTTATGATGAACAAGCAAAATTCGCGCACGCGACGAGGACTGATAAATGGAGTCGGTAATATAGCAAATTCTTTATTCGGAATTCTGGATAGTAATTTCGCTGAAAAATATGAACAAGATATTGAGCTTATCAAGAAGAATCAAGATCATCTCGCCGTACTCTGGAAAAATCAGACGTCCGTCGTTGAAGCCGAATTTAATCTGTTGAAGCGTACAGAGGATATCATGAACAAGCAGCACAAGATTATCAATCTACGTTTAAATCAAGTGGAACAACAGTTGAACGCCGCTAAGAAGGAAAACTTAGAAAATAATGATTTTATACTTTCCGCAATAGTCGCCAGCAATTTACTTAGTCATCTAAAAGAAATGCAGAATACCCTGTTAGACACTATGACTAATATATACAACGGACAGCTCAGCTTACACCTATTGACACCAGACCAGCTTCGACAAGAATTAAATACTATATCAGGAAAAATATCTAAGGACTTATGTTTACCATTTGAGAATATAAGCTTACCTAATATTTATCATTTATTAAAAGTTAAAGCTAGAATGTCTACAAATTACTTACTGTTTGAAACTAAAATACCTCTAGTTCACCGAGATAGTTTCGAAATTCATAAAATCATTGCCGTACCACGTTTAGTAAACAATAGCATCATGATTCATATAAAACCCGTATCAAGTTACCTAGCGATTAACCTTAAAAAGGACGCTCTGTTGCCTATGACTGAAAGTGACCTAAAATCGTGTCTGCAGCAGGAATCAGGCACTCTATTATGTAGAAGCAGGTCACCAGTGTACTCCCTAAAGGACGACGAGAGTCTCTGCGAAAAGGATGCAGCCTCCGGGAGATGCAGGGTCTATCAGGAGCCATGCCGATCACAGTGGCATGAGTTGCATCAAGTAAACACATACTTTTACTTCTACTGTCAAGAACAGAACGTGAAGGTACTCTGCGACGATCAAGTTTCATCGCTACAGCTGTTTCAAGCTGGCTTATTGATGACAAATCAAGGTTGTCTTCTGAAGTTCAAGGACTTCACTGTGTATACTCACAAGCAGGAGGTGAGTGATCTGCACATCAAGGCAGATGTTATTGCTCCAAAGTTATCGCCGATCAACTATCTTATCAACATATCGGTACCGAGCAACGGCACTACTAGCGCAGGGGACGAGGATGTCAGCGAGCATTCAAGGCAGCTGATACATCTGCAGAAGCAGATAGAGAAAATGAAGCAGACCGTGCCGCTGTACGATAGTGTCAGCAGCCACGACATTCATCACTATACAGCGACGTATATCATCGTCATTGTGGCTGCTGTTGGAGCAGGTGTCTGGGGAGCGCGTAGGTTCCGGCACCGGCGGTCGGCGCGGGCAGCGGCGGAGCAGGTGGCGCAGCGCGCGGGGCGGGCGGCGCCGTCCACTCCGGAGGTGGCGAGGCGGCAGCCGCCCTCCTCCTCCACGGCGGTGATTGACAATCAGTGTGAGTGCAGTGAGAGTGATAAGTGCGTTAAAAAGGTTCCGCGTCATGTGAGCTATATTAACCCAGGTTATAGTGATCCGTGCAAACAAGTGCAAGACTTTAAACGGGTGTCGTGTTCTAACGTACCTAAGCAAAACAGAGGCACGTCACCGACCTTTCGTTCTGTATACGTAATCGGTGACGATAGTGTTAAGTTTAATTCTTTGTAAATCATCAATTTGTACTTTACTTACTAACAAGTGTAGGTTAAGGACAAAATGGAATCACCTTGTATCATCTCATCACTACTAACTTCTCTACTTTTCGGTGTGGGAGCATGTACGATCCATATCGTACATCAAGCATTTTAGGGTTTTTAGAGTCAGCGTTTTGGACGCGCTCGCGTAATTAGTTAATTATTTTATTAAGTTCAGTTCGCATCGATCAATCAAGGCGATCGCGCGTGCTCGCACACCCGGGTCATTTCATCATCAAGTGTATCAATAAATCAAGTAACGGTATATCAAGACTATCGTTTCATTTATCAAGTAAAAGGAGTAGTAGTCAATCAAGGACGCTACAAATACCTTTATTTATAGCCAAAAACATATTTCTCTCATTTGCCAAGTTTCGTTTATGGTGGACATGCCGGGATTTGATATTTGCCTACACAATTGTGATCTATCGGCTGGGTTCGACTGCGTAGGTAGGTATGTATGTATGGTATCTGCCTCGGAATCAACTTCTCTGATAGTACCTACCGGTTGTATGTGAAAATGTAAGTTACTTTAGTACCTACTTTATTTTGAAAATGAAAACACTAAATTCTATCTGCCTACTATACTATCCTTACCTATATTATAATATTATAATAATTACTATGCGAAATCTTATATATAAAATTCTCGTGTCACAATGTTAGTCCACGAACTCCTCCGAAACGGCTTTACTGATTTTTACCAAATTTTATATGCATATTCAGTAGGTCTGAGAAGCGGCTACTGGGTACTTTATACATTGATAAGTCCATTTGTTGAATAAATAATAGTAAATTATTATAACCTGAGACTGACGGCGACCATTGTTTATATTCTATATATAGTTAGAATTATATTTTCAGAGAATAGTGATGATATTAATTGCGGTAGAATAAACTACAAAATAACTTTAGTAGGTACGTATTGCAAAACCAAAAGATGAGATCCATGTCATCTATTAGGTTTTTTTACCTACATGTTCAAGAACTAATAGTAGACACCTTTTATATTGTTAGGGAAAATGGATAAAAAAATCATAAATAAACATTAATTAGTGTTTACAACATGACCACTAATCCAATGAAATCAATAGAAATTACAAAAAATCGAATAAATGTATTCAAAACTTACGTGTAAAATTTCGCCTTCCTTAACCTATTTGCTAAGAAATTGCCGAGCGCGTGTCGACGCAGTCAAATTGTTTACGAAAACTGATCCCATTTTAAAATTTTGTTCCCGAAGGCGTCTCTAATTTAATTTGTCACATCAACAGATAGCTTGAGAAGCTTATAAAATTTACAGTGTTGAGAAATAAGTAGAGTAATTCTTATTTTTATGGTATTTTTTTCGTAAGTGTCATCTATTAGTGCCGTGTCTAGCATTAGGTCCTTTCCCTTATATGGGCGAAATACTTAATCTTGTGGCAAAGCAACGTTTGCCGGGACAGCTAGTTATATATAAAATTCTCGTGTCACAATGTTAGTCCACGAACTCCTCCGAAACGGCTTTACTGATTTTTACCAAATTTTATATGCATATTCAGTAGGTCTGAGAATCGGCTACTGGGTACTTTATATATTGATAAGTGCATTTGTTGAATAAATAATAGTAAATCATTACAACCTGAGACTGACGGCGACCATTGTTTGTGCGACGGGATAGCGATGGACGTTGCCATGGTGACATACTTATTTAGTCACTTCAATAAAATAATATGGCAAATATATTATGGCAAAGCAACGTTTGCCGGGACAGCTAGTCTTATATATAAAATTCTCGTGGCACAATGTTGGGCCGCGTACTCCTCTGAAACGGCTTTACTGATTTTAACCAAATTTTATATTAGGTATATGCATATTCAGTGGGTCTGAGAATCGGCTACTGGGTACTTTTTATATTGATAAGTGCATTTGTTGAATAAATAATAGTAAATTATTACAACTCGAGACTGACGGCGACCATTGTTTGTGCGACGACGGGATGGGACGGGACGTTACCATGGTAACATACTTAATTAGTCACTTCAGTAAAATAATAATATGCTCGAAATACTTTATATTATTATGGCAAAGCAACGTTTGCCGCGGACAGCTAGTAATATTATAATAATTATTATGCGATAATGCGTCTATCAGCTGTTACCTCTTCATGATTTAACCGTTGAATTGGTTGTGGTGATATTTGGCATGGAGCTCTTTGGAATCCCAGGAAAATGAAAACTACTAAAGATAAAATTTTTAGCAAAATGTAAGGTCTAAGGTCTATAGTTATAAATTCAATCTATTGATGTTAAATTTTATTGTACATTAAGATTTAAAAAGTAATAATTTAATATATCATTTAAAGTTAATTAGAATTAACCTCAACACAATTATTATTCTAACCAGTGTTTATTGTGGTAATGAAAATATTGGCAGGAGCTAACCGCGCTTACGCTGAAATGTGCCACTTTGTTACTTTATCATGGTGCTTTTAACCAACTGCGGCAAGGAAGGGTGTTGATTTTTTATCGCTCTTACAGTGTAGGTTCTATAACTAATGACAGGATTTCTTAAAATTTCACCCCAAATGGTTTAAATATTTAAAAAAAGTAGGTATTTTGTTAAACTTGAAATAAGTTTAAACTTTAAACCTATTAGTAAGTGTGAGTTTAAAAACCTATTAGTTAGTTCAAGATACGTTGCAGGAGTGTAAAGAATAATTATTCAATAATACTCTGTATGATTGAATTGTAATCTAATTATACAGAGTGTTTCAATATATTACGCGTTAAAACTCTACATGAAATACTAAACTCTACAAGAAATACTCAGAAGTAGGAAGCGGAATAAAATAACAAAATTAATAAGCAGAAAGACGAATATAATAATTATTTGTCTCCGCAAGTATTTCTTTGTTAGTAAGATGATTAAAATAATCACGACTCTAATACATTAGTAATGAGACGTTCTGTCACTAATCGCGCAAAGGCGGGCGCAAACTTTAAGCTTTTTATTAAGATGGACTAAAAGAGTGCAAAGAATTTGCGATCGATCATTTTGGTCTATCCATGAATTGATATTTGGTACCTTAGAAAGCAAATAAGAGAAACTCACTTCACGATCCTGCAATTTTAATCCGACTACAGATTGGATCCAGCCCGGATCCTTTCAAATAGAAAAAGAGTATTCTCCTATACGTTATCAGTCGTATGATTCTCATAGTTTTGAATAATCAGAAAGCTTGGCATTTGGGATACCATTACTCAGCTTAATTAGAGCTAAACTGCGTCGAAACCCTATCTAAAATGTATCGTAAGATAGCGGTGATATATAACGGTGGATCGCAACGATCGCAAGTGAGTGACCACCCTTACAATTATTTAACGTTGCGCCCGGCCTAAGCTAAGTAACTGCCTAGCAGTTGTCAGTCTGTCATTTGCGAGCGCGGAAGTGCTAATAAAGGTAACTTCAGCGGCTTTGTTCATTAACTTTCTAACTACGGCTAATTAAACACCTGTGTCTTGGCGTATTCAAGTTCGAGTCACCATGTCCTTTCCTATATTCTTACAATGTCTCACTCCCTAAAATATTCTCTCACAGTATTTTTCTGTAAATTTTTTACAATATCTATACTAGTCTTCGAAATTGTCCTAATAGAGCATAGTTTGTCTGTTCCAGTTGGCGCAATACTAAAAAACTACTAGAGATAAGATAGTGGACGCTTTTGCGCAAACGAAAATCGTTGAAATTATTAAGAACATAAGTTACCTACTCTATAACAGTCTACAGTAGGTAATATGTTCTTTCTGTTATGTAAAGGATTGCACAAACCTACGCGACCAAAGCGACTGCGAAGCGGTAGCGTCTACCGCGCGGCGGACGCTGTCCATGTAATCTTATGGCGCCGTGCATACATGCAAGACCGCGACGCGAAATGTTCGCGTCGGCAAGCGAAACATGCGCGTCAAGTTGTCAGACGCGTGTTTTGAAGTGTACATAACTAGACTTCTTTTTTTAAACCTTTTTTATATTATTTTCTACAACTCTTTAGTTTATGATTTTTCGATTTGTATACGTTTTAATAGATTGTGTCATGATATTAACGTTTGACGGTTCGCACCGTAGTCGCGCAGGTGTGCACGGCCAGTTTCGCGTTGCAGTCGCTCCCGTATCGCGTACCGCGTCCCCTGTCACTGACGCTTAGGTTTGTTTTAAGCTTAAAACGGTTCTAGGTTTAGTTTGTTGATTTAAAATTGCCAAAAAACCTTATTACCTAGGATCAAAAAAATATGTATTGCCATAAATATTACCAAGGCTTTTAATCATCTTCCGTCAGAGTAAGTAGGAAGCATTTTACCTAGTACCCATATTAGCCCGTACAGGTTTATATTTATGAGAATACAAAAATTTTGAAACAATACGGACAAGTGGCGATCCTCATTAGTGTCATTCCACAAAATTTCCTCGTTTCCGTCACAAATGGTCACCGCAATTACCATATTTCTACTAAAATTGACACTTGGTGATGCGCCGGAGTCGTCGACCTCAAACCATCCGGATCTAATTACCTAGTGTCATTAACATCGGTACGTCCGCCTAGGAAATGGAATCGAATCATTAGTAGTTTGATCACAAAAAAGACTTAATAGAAATATAATAACGGAGAAGAAATTGTAAAAAGATTGTGGGGCTATCGAATAATTGGCGTTGTCGATACGGCCTGTAATGGCCGACGTGACTGTCTTGAGTTAGTACAATTTAGCATCCGACTCTGGAATGTGCGAAATCGGATTGTAATCTAGCTTATGGCTTTATAATTATTGCGATGCCGTAATTGTGTATTGTTTTGTAATTGCGGTAATGATGTTTAATGTCTACGTGTGGATTGTCGTGCTGTATTGTATGCAATTAAAGAGTTACTTCACTCATGAAATTTTCCGTCAGCGCTGCTTAGGCTGACCGCATACACACGTTTTCCGTATTCGATTTCCTAATGTGGAATTACGATTGGGAATTCCGCGAAACTAGCGCAAACGTTCGTTTCGCCCGCTTGCACTTGAAATGTACAAACTGAATTCGTTCTGTTCCGAAAAAAGCAAGCGTGTGAGCCAGTTAATGTATTTTCTACTGATTCAATGCATTCGGATTTACGAAAACGGAAAACGAATTCAGAAATTGAATACGGAAAACGTGTGTATGCGGTCAGCCTATTACTGAGTACTCACATACGTTTTTACTCGATCGAGCAATCACGTAGAGTAAAACCCACGGCTTGCGCTTTCGTCCACACATTCAGCATTGCTCGATAGTTTTACTAATCGAAGGAAATTGGAAATATTTAATTCCATCAAGCCGGCTCAATGCGAGCCTTCGAGCTGTGAGTTTTGCGGTCCACATTGTGGTTTTTGCTCGATTTGGAATAAAACTATCGAGTAAAGCGGTAGGTGAGTACATAGCATTAATGTATTATTAGCATAATATAACAAGAGATGTAACTTGCTTTAAGATATGTATTTGTATCGAGAAAGAGCTCCAAGTACCTATCAATGTGGAAAATAAAATATAATAATATGTAAACCAAGTTTTTCAGTAATTTCTTCAAGCGTATTGTTTAGTACCAATTTACTCATCAACGGATTATGTTTGTATCAGCTGCACTCAGTTTAAATGTTTACTTAAATTTTATGAAGATTTATTTGTCGTAAACTTATTATAATTTCATGTCAAGCTTTTCATTAAATTAAAGTTAAGTAAGTAATATCGTTAAATATCTGAAAACGGCAGTTAATTTAAGACTAGGTGAAGGGTCGCTCTCTGTTTCTAAGTTACTCGATGCTAAAGTTTCCAATATAGGAGACAACATTTGTGACTTTTCCAAGATTAAAATTATCTTATGGTTGCTTTATTAGTCCTTCAAATACCTCTTTGCAGTCAAGCACAATTAAGCTTGTGTAGTTTTTAGCTTAGCTGCTCTACATAGGCTCCTAGACTTACACTTACCTACTTAGTTATTTCAAAACCTATGCAAAAGATAGTGTGACGGTTCAGGGTTCTGTCTCTCTCGGCATATTTTCACGTAAATAAGACCCAATTTCATCAACGTCTGTTAGTGTTAACAGCTTGTTAAAATGTCATATCTTCTTTTTCATTCATAAATGAAAAACGAAAGAGGTAACGTGATGCTAATTCGAGCATTAACTTTAACAGTCGTTGGACTCGTTGGTGAAATTGGGCCTAGGCCTTGGGAAGTATCTAGCCTTATTTTTCTCATTTAATAACCCTGATAACAGTTATGCGACAAAAAATCTTTTGTACTTTCACAAAAAGTGTAAGTTTCAAGTAAGCACGTCTGTATGATTGTTATTCAAACAGATAATTAGCTGGTTGTATAACGGAGGTTTTTTGATCTTTTCATTGATATCAGGTAATTTAATATTTTTTGTAGCCCAAGTGAGTGGGTTGCTCAATAGATCTATCGATTACCTTCAAACACAAAGGAGCGAGTAAAAAATTGTGCATGAAATTCATCCCCGATTACTGTAGGGCTTGTTATGTTAATACGATTTATATAATTCGAGGAATTGATGGCAAATTAATTATTAAATAAGTATATTGCATAAATCGAAGATCAAGAAGAACAATTTAATAACATAAATTTTCTTACTAAAGAATAAGATCGTTGAGAATTTGGAGAACCTTTAGTTTTATTGATAAAATAAGCTACAAAACACAGCTACTGAAATATTACTGATATTTCAGTCAGTGGTGGACTTTCACTGGTACATAGTTACATGATAGTTTAGTCACAATTCAGTAGGTATCATTCGCTCTTATAAAATGTTGATAAGCTCTACATTTGCTCTTCAATCCTACGAAACATATATTTTTACGTACCTACTCTATCTTATTTTCAATATGTAATTTCTAAGAAATATCTGCATGAACCAGGTTGCGGGCATTTCTAGGTACCTAAAGTATAAATGGTAAAGCAAAATATTTAGAGTAAGTTCTTTTTCATAAGTACTTCTATTGTTTGTTTGGTGTCAGCTTAATCTGTATAGGTCATATAACTACGTACGGCATAACATCTTATCATTTTATAGATGTAGAGCAGCTCTAGGGTCTTCACAGAGTAGGTATAGGTACCTACTCTTTTAAATATTCGTTCATATACTTCACCTATATTAATATGATCTGGAAACAGGACCTCGTTCTGTGTCGTCGCATGCATAAATAATAAAAACTTAGGATAAAGGAACCAAGGAAAACAAAAAAGAAAACATAAATCATAATATAAATATTGCATTTATTTCACTGGATTCTGCAATCATAACGATAAAAATAACAGTAATACTATTCAGTGTATAAGTCTTCTTTTGTCGATAGTGTACACTGTTACGGGGCATTAGTTAAGTCTATTCAAAAATAAAATATGTATAACATTAAATGCACTTTGCATACGATTATTTCAAAAATAATAAAATGATTTATATCGTTTTCGAGGTGACAGTGTCTAGTCCAGCCGATTTACATCGGTACATATGAACTTATACAAAGAAAAAAATAATAAAATAAAACTAAAAAATAATCAAAAACAAATACAAACATAACATCAAAATAAATAATAAAATCGATATGCAAACAACTGCTATGTAAGATGCGGGGTTCAAAGGGATTTGCATCAAAATGGTGAAAATTATAATTGTATGTGTAAGCTAAGACGGCGGGTTTTGTATGGGGCCGCCTGCACCCGCGGCGCGTGCGCAGCTCGGCGCGCGCCCGGGGCGGCGGACGCCCTACTATGAACGTACGAAATGCATCGCCTAAGTCATTTAAATTTAAAGAAAATATTTGCATATCCCCTAACTCCCCAATTCTTAACCACTTTTATGTTAATGCCTCGGAAGAATATCGACCCCGGCCCCACACGATATCGAATTCATTATCATGTAATATACGACCTCGTGTTATGTCTGCATTTATTTTTGTGCATAAATAGTCGTAGGGAATTACAATATTTAAGACACATATCACATAATATTCTTAACACTCCTCTAATGTAACAATATATTTTTCGTTTGTGATGTATATTTTTTGCATTTTACAACTCCTACCTCTCCGGCTCCTATACTACGCAACTATTTACATCGTAAGTCTACATAATAATTTACAAAACTTCGTAAAAGGCACCTTATTCGACAGGAGGCATTTAAATTTACATATTAACTAAACGTTTATTTTCTCTAAAATATATAATTTGGTTTTGATTACAAATCTACAACAGTTATCGATTTCCTATAAACTAGTAGGAGTTTAAATATAAACAACTAGGAAGAATATGCGATTGCTAGTGATATGCTAACTACTGTAGTGTTGGTTTTTCAATGCGATCAAATAAATAATTGAAGATATCTTCCGAAAATTCTGAGAAAGCTGATTGGCGACATTTAAATAATTAATTATTCATGAGAGCGTGCATGTGCGCCGGCCTATTACATATACGATGTCCTTCACGCGTCCTAACCCCAACCATTGTATGTTCGTTTGCATTTGAATACCGGCCTATACAGGGACGCCCACTGCGGGCACGCCTTTCGCGCCTCCGATGACAACCTCCTCTACGAACCTAATCAAGAGTAACGATCGTTTCGATCGTGTTTACATAAGATGTGATGTGTCATTGGTGCATTTGAATTTCAGACGAAGAATGATAAAATCGAGATTACAACTAAACTA
This sequence comes from Lysandra bellargus, assembly GCA_905333045.1. Lineage (NCBI taxonomy): Eukaryota > Metazoa > Arthropoda > Insecta > Lepidoptera > Lycaenidae > Lysandra > Lysandra bellargus. Next base: position 7,473,105 of record HG995343.1, read on the forward strand.
AACTAAAATGCAAACCTTAAAGAAAATTAATTTAAATGATTACATTGCAAGTTACATTGATTTTTAGAGGAAGGAACAATGATTGATTAAAATTATTGCCCTTAGAAAATATATTAAAAACCTTTAATCATTAAATGATAAAATATATTTTGGAGTTGCTGGGCACTCATCAAAATATTAAGTAGGTCTATTTGAGACTAAATTTTGATTGACTTTAACTGGTATTACAATGATACAAATTATTAATGGCTCAAGAAACAAAGTAGTAGTAAATGACTAGTCTAACAACATGCAACTTCGGGTCTGTAATTAAATGCGAAAAATACTTTGACGTTACTGTGATATGTATCGTACTTTAAATGATAATAACATAACTTAATATCCTCGTAATAAACTTAAAATAATCATTGAAATATCAACACCAGTCAGCATACACACTACAATTCTCTCTACCATCTAAATTATTTACAGAAGCACTCACTAATAGGAAATTTTCACCGACTGTGCGCGAGACGAGATTTGTTCGGTGCCGAAGTGGAGAACAAACCTCGTAACGTCAGCCGCTCTCTACTTTCAAAAGGTCCAAAGTCGCATAGTGCTCGGGAGCGCTAGACGACGGCGACCACGGTCAAGACGTGCACTCACCGTTGCCGGCCAGTTGCGGTCGCAGGAACGCGTTGTGGAGTTCGCTGCCCAGGCCTCCCTCCAGCCGCGCCGCCATCTGCATGAGGGCCAGCGTACTGTCCTCCCCCGCACTCGCACTGTTCTCGATCCGCGCGCGAACCGTAGCGATATGTCCCCGCGAAAACACGTGATCCTGCACTGAATACTTGTGATTGTACTTGAAATCACAAACGGTACATTCTTCGGGGGGCTGCGCGTCCGACACCTCCGATAGACCGGCGGCCAAACGAGCCTTCTTCTCCTTGGCCCGGGCGTTCTGGAACCACACTTGGACCACGCGCTTCGGCAGGCCGATCTCTCGGCCGAGCGCCTCGCACTCCGCCATTGTCGGAGTTTTATAGTCTCCGAACAGCGATTTCATAATTTTCACTTGTACTGATGACATCTGAGTGCGGAATCTTTTGCCGGGAGGTCGGGGTGTGTGAGGTTGACCCGCTATCGGCGAGGTGGGCTCGTCGTCCTCGTAGAACTCCATAGTTTCGGATGCAGTGTCCGAGCGTTCGTCGGCGTCGGAGCCCGGGCGCGAAAGGTCTACCGGTTTACTGAGATCCAAAGGTATTTCAGGTTTCCCGGGTTCGTGACTTCTTTCATTGTTTTCGGTGCTGCCGCCGTTTTGCTGCGCTGTCGCGTGAGCCTGCAGTTCGCTCACGTATCTCTTCATCGACTCCTCACTGTACTGCTTGATAAATTTCTCCATGTCTGAATGAAAGGGTGGAAAAATAGGGGGCAACATGGGAGCCCCCGCTTGGGAAAAATTTTGCTGCCGGTCACTTTGTTGGGAGCCGAAGCTTGGTGTGGATTCAGTACTTAGTTCTTCATCGGGCAACGCGTCGACATTGATCTCACCACGTGCACACTGGTCAGCGTGCTTCGTACTTAAGTGACTCTCTAGTGCGCTCTTGACTTTGAACAGTGCAGGACAAAATGGACAGCGTTTGTTTATTACTTGTGCATGTGCTCTGAACTGTCCTTTTCTTTCACGCGCTCTTGTGTTCTGAAACCAGACTTGAACTACTCGCTTTTTTAAGCCAACTTCGCGTGCAATGTTTTCCAACATTTTTCTTGATGGGTTGGACTCAATCTGATACTTTTGATACAAGTAATCTAATTGTTCCGGCAGAATAGTCGTCCGCAGGCGTTTATCTTTTGGCTGTTCACCTGTTTCTACTTCTTCGAACTCATCATATTTTCTTTTAGACACCTGTTGATTTAGGGCTGCTACCAAAGGATGACGAGCCTCGTCATTATTAAGTGAAGCATTCAACTGTTGCAATTGGGCATGCTGTTGTAAAATCCCAAAGGGAGAATCGGGTGGATAAGTGGGAAATAAGTTTGGGTTCATGATATGAACTAATTGATGCTCCCGCCACAAATCAAATCTAGGGAAGACTAAATTGCATTTATCGCATTGGAAGTTACCATCTTTCTCCTCTCGTGACTGTTGATGTGTAAGAGGCGTAACGGGAGTAAGTGGCGTGGGCGGAGCTGGCGACACGGGATAGTTTGGTGCTGCAGGCGTTGGGGTTCGAGGTGGTGCCGGTGACACTGGCACATGCGGAACGTGATGTTCTACGGTACTTGAATTTGAATCTTCGCTGCTTAGAGTAGCAGCAACTTGAGCTGCAGCCGCCTGCGCCTGCGCTGAACGTTTCGCATCCTCTTCCTTAAAACAATGTGTCTTCTGGTGTCTTATCAATTCATAATAACGTTGGAATACTAGTTGGCACTTTTTACATTGGTAGTTAAGTCCTGGGGTTCTTTGAAATCGGTTTGCATCGTCCATCGAGCCTGCTGGTGGATCTGCGGCTGGCTGATTTTCATAAACTTTTCTTGCTTTCTGACGTGCGTTTTGAAACCAAACGACGATAACTCTGGGACTGAGACCCAGAAGCTTTGAAAGATATTCAAGATCATCATCTTTTGGATAAGCATTATTTTCAAAGAACTCTTGGAGGACTTTTATTTGGTAGTCCGTGAATCTAGTTCTGTTGGCGCGTTTGCCTGAAGACCCCGAGCTGTTGGATCCGTTCGAGTTGCCCCCGGAAAGTCCGAAATCGGCCGGTCCCCTGCCAGGACTCAGGCTGCGATTTGGGGTCAAAGGTAGGACATTCGGGGGCGCGGAGTTTGGGGACGCGAAGTTAGGATTTAGTTTTGGTGGCAACATCGATGGGTGCGTCGGTTGCGGTATGCTCGTCGCGGGTATAGAATCCAGTTGGGATTGAATCAACGAATTGAGCGAAATATGAGGCGGTGTATGAGGCCGCGACACATTCTGGTGGTTCTCCGAGTTGTTCATTAAAGCTGGGCTTTGGGATGGTGCGTTGGGAAACATATAACTTCTGTCTTCCTGGTGTCTGTCATCGTAGGAATTATATTTTTCTTCCATTGTTGGTTCATCGGGCTCAGATTTTAAATTCATGATCTCCGGATGATTAGTCATTGGCATGTCCTCCGTTTTTGCTTTTTTTTCGGGTGGTGGTTTACTCTCATCAGAACTTATAGATGAGTCTAGTGGAGTGACTTTAGCTTCTCCAGTTTTTTCGTACTCCTCGAGGTTCAGGGTGGTCGATGGTGGATTATTGAAATTGTAGGGAGAATCCTTGTTTCTCTGCCGTTCTTTGAAAAGCGTGTTTCTGAACCAGTGTTTGATGACTTTGGTGGCGAGTCCCGATTGTTTCGCCATCTTTGCGATCGCTTCATCACTTGGCGAGTTGTTAATGTCAAAGTGAGATCGCAGAATCTTAAGTTGCTCGTCAGTTATGCGTGTACGAGCTCTCTTTTGACCAGCAGCGGCATTTGCCTGCAAAAATGAGAAATAGGTTAATAAAACTACGTTAATTTAAAACTATAATATAATAAAAATGTCTAATAAAATACTTTTCGTAAATATCTAGTAAATAACATCTTGTTACGTAATAACATAATCGGAATAAGACAGTTGCGACGTTATAAATCCGAGTATAGATCACATCGAACCAGTAAAGATCACAGGAAACGTTCAATAATGACGGTTTAAATAATAATACCTCGTCCCTGTATTTTAACAATGAACCCTCTGTTACTTTGTACAAACAGACAGCTTATTCTTATCTTAGTATATTGTACGTATCTTTCTGATTCGTTATCGAAGTTAGCTCACTAAAGGCAATCGAACACCGTAAATAAATATTATCCCCGACTAAATTTAGTCGGGGAATTAAAAAAATACAAAAGTCGAACCTACATAGCATAATTATTATGCTACGTAGGTTCGACTTTCGTATTTTTTCCTCGTTTTATCGAATACTGAGTACAAGAGAATCGTTTTAAAGTATTTGAAGGTATTTTTTGGAACACTAATGAACTTTATGGTTTCTTCCCAATATTTACGAATATAAAACAATTCACCTGTTACACTCGATTTGGGATACTTAAGATTGTAAATACAGTAAAACAAAGAGTAGAACAAAAGTCTCAAGGCACAAAAGGTGCTCTTAACACAAAAGATGAGATAGTAATTTTTCAAAAACTCTAAATAGTTACACTTTTTGGAAGGCACGTATTGTGTTTGTCAAGTACGATTTTAAGTAGCTTACTTGAAGGCGTGGAGTACTGTGTATTATTTTCAACGATATTTGTCCATCTTTAAAGTAATTTAATCTCAAATAGTAGGTATTGTTATTATTAATTGATACAGCATTTTTATTGCACATTTCATAACTCTTAATTGGAGGATAACCTACAATAGACAATGGCAGTAATAAGTAAATACCTACTTGAGCAAATATAATTATTATAATAACAATATAATATTTTGATAAGAATATTGTATAATAGTAAAAACTGGCTCTATTACTATATGTCAGTCTAGAATTTAACGATCAAGATTTGTGATTTATCCCTAAAAGTCTAAATTCTTGACAATTCCAGGTTAGACAATAATTAACCCCAATTAGGTATACATTAAATCAGGCTGAAGTTCTTTAAGTCTCAAATACATAAAGTGAACATTTCAATTTATTTGATTACTTATAATATTTAAGTATGGTATTTACAAACATTTTAAATTATGGTGTAGGTACATAAAAAGTTAATTAATATTTATTTCAAATTAATGTTCTGTCATAAGGTGTACGATATTAAACTTTATTAAATAAATGACAAAAGAACTACTGTATGCTACTACAATTACGTATAATAATTTATGTTCTAATTATTATTATAATTAAGACTAAAACAGCAAGAGACCATCAATTAATAAGGTTACGAGCTAATATCAAAAATATGCAAATTTAGCGAAAGTAAATTAGCAATGTTATTTTCTGATCCATTAATGATTATTGAGTAAATTAAAATTATTAATTATAGTCTAATTAAGAACGATTACTCACTTGTTGCTGTTGCTGGATCATCTGCTGTTGTTTTAGCTGAGCGTCGTGGGAGTAGGACGACGCCATGGCGTCGAAGGGCGGCGGCGGCAGCATCAGGGAGACCAGTGGGGGCTGCAGGTTCATGGCCGCCAGGGCTCCGACGTTCAGGCCGAGAGGAAGACCGAGGGATAGCATCTGGGCCATCATGGGATGTAGCTGGCCCAGCTGCTGCTGAAGCTGCAGCATGTTGAGGGCAGCGTGCATCTCCTGCACCTGGGCCGCCAGCAGGGCTCCAGCTTGGTTGTCGTTGGTCCCGTTGGTGGAGTCGTTGAAGCTGTCGCCGCGGGGCGAAGACGATCGTTCATCCTGACCGGCTGGCGACTCGGGGCGCGGCGAATTCGGCGCACCCGATTTGCGCTCGTACTCAGATTTGAACTGCTCCGCGAACTGCTCCAAAAACTCCAGCGGAACTTTATCCTTGTGCACCTCCTCACAATGAGTCTTTAACACAAACACACTCGAAAATTCTTTGTTGCAATGCTGGCACGTCGATTTGTTCTCCCCATCCGGAGGTTTCTCCTCCGGGGGAGGAGGGGGCGGACTCGGGGCCCTCACCATCTCGCGTTCCTCTTGTAATTTGCGGCGCTGATTTTCATTGTATTGCATCACAAGGTCGAAGCCGAAAGTTTCCAAAAGTTGCTTATACATTTGGGAGTTCTTTTTCGGCGCGTTGCCCTTTGACACCATGTCGTCCAGAGCCGCGACGTCAACTTCCCCGAGCGGCGAATGGGCGCGCGCATCGTGAAACGGACATGTCGCCCGATGCGCGTCGAGTAGCTCACCGCTATGGAATGGGAGCCGACAGCGCTCGCACGTGAGGCTACCTGTGTGCGGCGACCGCGGGCTGCCCGGGCGGGCGGGGGGCGAGGAGGGTTGTCCCCCGCTACTCGTAGACGAGGGGGATGTATTTTTCGGCGATAGCACGTCTTGTAATATTTTGGCGGGATCGTTTCTTTCGGGCTGCTCTACTAGAGGTCGCGACAAATCCACGTGGCCCGCCGCGGCGAGCTCCTGTAATTTACCTGCGCGCGTTTGATGTAGGACCGAGCGCATGTGAATGTCGAGCGTGCTGCCCTGCGTGTACGCCACTTTGCATATGTTACATTTGTATCTTTTGCGGTCGTCCTCCTCGCTAGATGTACTTTTTGGCGTGAGGGTCAAATTGGACGGCGCTGTCCCGGCTCCGGGTGACACTGGCGGGTTGTTATTGTTCTGTTGTTCTTGCATGGCCCTTTTTAATTTATGCAAATGACTCACGCTGTTGTAGTGCACGAGCAAAATGTTCTTTTGTGTGAACGATTCCTTGCATACGTCACATTTGAATGGCCGGTTAGGATCTAGATACTTTTCCATGGGATACGTCAGCTTCTCGCCTTTCCTGTGCAGGAGGGTTTTGTTATGGGCCGTTAGGTACGATTGGCGAGTGAATGCCACTTTACATCTGTGACATTTATATTTCCTGTTAGGATCATTATAGGAATCTTCTGCCATCGCCTGAGAGTTTAGATAATCTTCGAGTAATTGTTGATCTTTGTAAATTATAGAATCATCGGAGTTGTCGGCATCATTGTGACCGGACTCGTCGTTCGCTGTTATACTAGAGTCTCGATCCTCACCTTCGCCTGCCTCGTCGTCTGGAGTACGGAGAGCCTCCTTTCGTAGCAAATCAGCTGACGCCGTATCGAGAGCTACACCCTGGTTTCCTTGTAGCAATGGGTTCGATGCTAGGCTCCGCTTGAACGCGTTGAGTTCCTCCTCAGAAAGTTCGGAGTGTGAAGTTTCGACATGTTTCTGAAGGGCTAAAACAGATCTAAAGCTTCTTCCACATAAAACACATTTCGTCGCGTCGCGTATGACATGATATTGCGAGTGTAGCTGCAGCTTTTCTATTGTTTTGAATGCCAAGCTGCACTGATTGCACCTGTACTTGTACACATGTTTTTCAGACACCGACATATTTGCGATTGAATTACGAGCGTGGGCTTCTCTGAAGTGATTTTGTAAAGCGTGGGCCGCGTCGAAGTATCTGTTACATCCTTTTTTCCAACAAACGTAACCGGGTCCTTGCGGTGTTTGTTTTAGCTCTAAATGGCCCGATTCATTCTGATGTTGACACAGTTCATCAACATTACGGAAGGTCCGATTGCAGGTCGAGCATCGCTCCATCTCCCCGTCGGCACTCCCCTCGGAACGAGGCGAAGATATTTCTCTCTCATTTTCCTCTCCTTGTCTCGAATCTTCTCTCTGGGCTTGGTTTCCTCCGTTTAGCCAGTGACTCTGGTCAACGAGTAGAAGAAGTCTTTGGAGGCCCTCGGAGTTAACTGAGTGTATTTGCATGACGTGGCGTTCGAGGGCCGGTCGGTCTTTGAAGGCATCCTGGCAGAGTGGGCAGATGAAGTGTCTCACTGTGTCTCCATGTACTGTGTTGATGTGGGCGTGCAGCCTGCTCTCGATGTTGCAGGTGAAGTTACAGTAGGGACAGCTCTGGTTGCCATTAGTGTCTTGGTCTTCTTCTTTATCATTGGAAGTCTGCTGCGACTGCATAGGTGTTTGTTGTTGACTTTGTTGCTGCATTTGTTGTTGTTGATGTTCCAAAAACCGCATGACTTTCTGCTCGTTTGTTAAGTCTGGCTTTTGATCAATAGGCTCCTTGGAATCTGCGAAAATAAAAAGTTATTAGACTTCAGAAATTAAAAAAAGGTCTTAATTAAACTACTTTTAACTAACAATTATAACAGTAAACAATAATTATTTACAATAAGGGCCGATTTCTTCAATCGTCAGATAACTTTTACCTACATAAAGAATAATTAATAATATGATACTTTGACATTTTTCCCATATGAAATCTGTCAAAACCCCAAATTTATCCCAGTGATAAAATTTATCTGACGATTGAAAAATCAGCACTTGGAAAAAAAAACAATAAATCAAATTAACTCGCAACACACGGTAATAAGAAAATTTAAAATGAGAACCTTCAACAAACCTTCCATAACGAAATCTACGAACGAAATGGCAAAATAAATAGAACACCGACCAACAAAACTTACCTAAATCTACGTGAGATTTATCTGCAAAAAAGATTACTTTTATAAATGAAGCTGACTATTGTTCGCCTGCGTCTGTAGCTGAATTGAATTTAAAAATGAAATTCTTCCCATTATGTTACTAGGAAGACCCGTTTTGTTTGCAAGGAGCCCGCAAGACAAAGATACGAGTACGCACACACGCACACTCGGTAACAAAGGACATGAGCGACCGAACAATTATTCTTGATTATTACAAAGGATTCCGTATATAAAATTTTGTATTGGATCAGATTTAGGCTAGGGATGGGTCTCGAGAGAATTGGCCAACTCGATGTAGTTATTGTATTCGATACCAAATTGGATGTAAGTTGCAAATAAAAATTCTCTTTCGCAATTTGATAAAAATAATTTAAAACAAATTGTTCGACAATCACAAGTTCAAGTAACTTCTATTGATCGGTATTCGGTAACCTTATCACAACAGACTGTAGCATAAATATTTAATTCGTGCAAAGTTCAATAATATTTAACAATTACTACGGGTTTAATTTATCTTTTTAAACACCAATGACAAAAATCAAAATTCTAAATTGTATAATGAATGACACCATTGTAGAGTTACAATACAGATTCGTTTATTCTGATATAATTTATCAAAATATACAATATGATTACACAAGATATTGGTTGACTCGATTAATAATAAGGAATAATCGAGTCGTTTCTGATTCCCATCCCTACCGGTGACCGACGATACGTACCGAGGTTCGGACGTAATTATTTGACCAGGGGTATAGCCGCCGTAGCGTGTGAAAGCTCCGTATTGTTTACGCTCAAACAAGGCAGGTGGGACGCGCAAAATTCGTTATTATATTGTTACAATTAAGTTTTATAAGACGATCAAGGGACGAAATCACTTTTGTTAGTCGGGATAACCGAACAATACCAACTGAGACGAATCTTAAAATTTTCGGTATTTTGAATCCGAGTTTTTAATCTTAGATATAGAAACTGAGTAGGAAAATTGTTTGGACGCAGTATTTTTGATTAATTTAGAATTATTTACAGATTCATACCTAATTAAACAGGTTATAACTCTAGATGCAAATACTAATTTGTTAAGTATTTTAAGTATAATAAAGACACTCATTAATGTTAAAAGTAATTATTATTTAAGCGTAGTTACCTACTCAAGACCCTTGCCAAAAAAGTGAATAGCAATTGTTAAGATTGTAAGGGATGGACCTTTAATTAAAAGTCGAAATTATCTCACAGTCGAAACCTGTCCCCTCTGGGAACGGGTTTCATAGTTTTAGCAGTTAAAACCGTTACATCTAATGAAGGGGGACCAGCAATAATAATCCTCGGCCCTTGGCTACCGGACTTTGACCAGGGACGACTGTCATAATTTGTGACGAACAATAAGCACAATATATTATTATTGCGAAAGATTTTTCGGATGGTTTTAGGATTTTTTGTGTTGTTAATAGATTAGATTAGAGCATTGGCATTTTAGAGTTTATAAAGATGAATGTGGAATTGGCATAGATATTTTACTTGATTCACATCAATCAATCTATAACTATTCTATCAAGGGAAAACCCAAGTTACAGCCACATCACTGTAATTTTTAGTAATAATCATTTTTGTACGACTTGGTAACATGACTGCGAGGATAAGTTTTAAATTAATGATCGTCCTATTATTAGGAGTTAGTAAATGTTGGTTTTTTGTTACGAATTGATTAACATAAATTCCAATTTATTCAATCCTCCTAAGACAAACATTAGCTCTGTGATAAATTAGAACAAATTAACACAACCAACACAATATTAATATTGTCCAAATAAAGTTTTAATAAAAAATTAAATAATGTATTTCCTTATTCTGTCAGATATAAAAAAATAATAATATACCTATAGCCTATAGCTGTGGATTTTTATTTAACGATCGTTTGACCAATTTAAGGACAAGTTCGAAACAACATTCAATAAAATGTCCAATTTTAAGAACACATACTGGACATCTCCGAGGGGTTTAATGTGTTGAAAAAAACCCACAAAAGGGTCCTTTCTATAGATGTCACGTGGAGGCAGAGATTTAGTAAGTTTTACTTGCGAGACATTGTGTCTGGCCCTTTTTGTACTGGCCAAGGTGTAAAGGGAATCGTTATAAATTCTGTCCATTCATGGACAGGTAATTAAAAGACCAAACGACGCAGTCCAAATACTCCGGTTTAAGATCTAGTTTACGACTTGCATGGTGATTAATTTTATGTACTCAGAGAGAACGCATGCTATACCTATTATGTTTGAAATATTCCTAAAAACAATAATTGAAGCTTAGTTTTTTACACATATTTTGTGATTGTTAAAAATGTTGTCAAGTGTAATGTGATGGTAATGTTTTATGGATAGTAAATGGATAAAAGTTCTTTAGGAGGACTAAGTTAGCGTCCATATTTTTGCGCAAAACTTTTTGCTCTGCCTCACATTTTATATCAGCTAGGCCGATGGGGTCTCGCTATACAATTTAAATCGCTACAGTAATTTAAATCAAAGTATTCGACTTAAGTAAATCGATGCAATAAATTGGGATTAAACGACCGTCTTGAATTAACGGTAGAGCTCCGGCCTCCGAGTGGGGTACGGTAGATAAAACTCGATACAAACACCTAAATTGAATTAAATTAATTATTTTAATACGGGCATTCGGTTGAAATGAGAATAATTGAATAACGGTCGTGTCGTTTAAAATGGATTTGCAAAATTAATGATACAATATAAAATGTGAGACTCAGCAAAAATTATAATTGAAGGTACGAAGTTTAAAGGTATGAATACGCCTAATGTTTTTTTTAATTACACACCTAAATAACCGCTTGAATTTGACGACACTGGTAATTAAGGTGCGTCGCCATTTTCCTGTGACGGGACATCAACTCAATACATCGATCTCTCCTCACCTTATTCCTTTTAAGCTATCTCCTTTCTACCCGACCTTTTATAGCCGGCCGGTGACATTGTAAGATGTAGCTCATCAGCGGACAATCAGCGCTAATGCGCGGCCACATACGTAACGCGTGTCATTGTCCCATACGCTTATGGAAAATTCGCCTTCTCAAATGTTCTACCCGTCTCGGTCGCGGGGCGGGGCCGCCTCGACCAATGACTGCCGCCGACGCTGGCGACATCGTGAGGCGTACATTAAAGAAACCAGTTCTAATGTGCGCTTTAAATTAAATTTTGTCCATGTGTAATTATCTCATTATTGTGATTACGAATTCTTCGCTAAACGATCGACGCTTTAAATGGCCACGTTCGAATATAGCTGTGATAATGAACCATCACGTGAGCGACTAACCTTATTACGCCTCGTTGACGAGAATGTATCCCTCAGCCTCACTATGTGCTCCATCCGCGGAGGCTTCGTAAAAAATGCACAACAAAATTGATTAAGGAACGAATTGGTTTAAATTGGAAATCGATAGTGACGTTTTGAAATCAGATTCATAAGTCGACTCTATATTATTACTTTATCGATATGAACTACGGTAATGGTTTCGGTTTAATTTTAATACGATTTTTACTGTTTATAGAATAAATGTTGCGCAATGCTTTCGATATAAAAGTCATAAAAAATGTTTGCAGCACTCTAACTTTAATTGAAATTTATTGTATTTTTTAAATCAACTAGAGACATCTAGCGACGACGAGCAGACACCATCGAGGGAACTGCGCACGCGCACATAATTACGCTCTGTTAGTTTTTATGGCACATTTAGCGAAGTTTTTGTGACATTGCCTTTATTCCTGCGTAAGATATCATTAAAACTTGATAGTAGTTACTTAAAGAGACAATGACTCGAGGAAGTTAAATTACAATAATATTAACAATAGGGTGGTCACGGTTGGTGAAACATCGGTGGCAAATGCGCGAAACAATTTCCGTATAACTAGTCTGATTATCTCGAAAAGAATGTAAGAATGTTAGCTCCTATCTCATAACTCAGCTGAAGGTTTGTTGAGGTTCTCAATCGGTAATTTGCTAAATTAAATGTATTAATATACATTATAAATAACTTACCATTGTCTTGCTGATCGAATGGACTCGGCAGCTCAGGCGGCTGAGGAATAACTTGGAACAGCTCAGCTACATCAGGTGTTGGATCTTTGCCTTCAGATCGTCGTTGAAGTTGGTGGATTTGCTCCATTTGTAAGTGCTTTACGGAGCGCACGTGCTGCAGTAGTGGCAACCGATGTTGGGTGCCGAAGCCACATAGTGCACATCGGTAAATACGTGGTCGTTCACGCGGTATCCTAGATGCGCAATCTCTCAAATGTCTTAGCAGTAGCGTCGCTGCTTCGTGTCTCGCACCGGCAGCGTGTAGTTGCAGTTTGTGCGCCGAGTTTGTGTAGTAGTCGCAGGCGCAACATCTAACCTGAACACCGCCGACGCCCGCACCACCTGTTCCAACGCCTCCGCAGAATTTCAACTTCCACTCGTTTCTGGGTCCACCCTCTTTAACGTGGTTGACGTGCTGCAACCTTTGTAGATGTTTGTCGGTTTTGCAGTGAAGTTGAAAGTTTGCTTTTAAGTTCGTCTTATATGTGCAAAGCTTGCAGACGTAGTGACCGGCAACTAGGGCCAAAATCTCTTGTTCTCTTATTTTCGTTCGGTCTTGAGCTAGGTGATGTCCCAAAGCTTCTAACGAATCTGTAGAGAAACAATTGCATATACAGCAGTGAAACGTTCTTTCTGGTTCAGGATCTGCCGGTTCCGGAGGGGGCTCCATTGCTTCTGGATTTAAGCCGACATCAAGATGTGCTCCTAGCTCTGGTGGTGATGGGCCAGGACCACCAGTCATTAGTTGGATCATCAGAGCTTGATTGTAAGCCATGTCGGCTAATGCAGCCTCAGGATTTTGTGGAGGAGCATCACCACCGTGAAAGTGTAATAAGCTCTCCAGTTGCTGCTGGCTTTGTTGTCTGTGATGTAGAGCAGATAGTGTCTGCATGTGCTTCACATTTTGTTGCAATACAAGCATGTTATGGGTATGCTTTTCCGATGTCATGTGTATTCTTAGATTCCTGGCAACGTTTGTTTCGTAATTACAAACATCACATCTAAATGTTGGCTTGGGTTTTTGGCCCAGTGGTGAATGATGAGGCAACGGCGGTTTATGTGGTCCTGGTGGTGTATGTTGCGTCGGTGGTAAGTTACTTTCTCCTGGATTTCCTCCATTTTGTAACTCTTGCATGTTATTTAGATGTTTGTCTGATTGCATATGTATACTAAGATTTCCTTTTGTCGTAGTAGAGTAATTGCACACTTCACATCTGTAGGGTTTGTACCCACAGGTATATGTTTCACCCCGAGCTAATCGTGGGTGAGGTTGCCCTGCTATACAATAAATACAACTGGTTTCTGCTTCCGGGTGTTTTTCCTTCATATGTATTTCTAAGGTTTCTTGGTATTTGTAATGCCAATTGCATTTAGGACATTTCAGGGTTTTGCAAGAATTTCGACTGTGCATACCAGCCAGCGGACCTCCCAGTCTTCCTGAATTCAATATCAATTCACATTTCGTACACTCAGCACCTGACGGTCTCCCTCCTAGATGATCAGGGCAGACTCCTATCGTTGTTCCACTCAAGAAAGCAGCCGGGGAAGTTTGAAAAGTTGGTGATGAATTAGGACTAGCACGGGGCTGTATCGAAGCGTTTATTGTGTGTGGGTGTGCCACTGAGATCAAAGAGTGTTGAGGAATTAAAGATTCAGTCATTGAACGTGGTGGCCTCCACGCTGGCGGACTTGGCCTTCTTTCATCACATGACCCGTTGGGTAGCATAGAGTCATTATCTCTATCGGGCGTGATAGCTTCCTGTCGCTTGTCTATCGATGGACTGGAGAGTTCAGAAACATTAGCGGGACTGCATGACACTGATGTGCGAGGTGGAGCAGCGGTTCCGACTGGTTCTAAGAACGAAACCAAAGGTTCCTTGTCTTTTCCGACACACTGGATAATTGCTGACGCGTTATCCCTCGAGAGAGCGTCTCTCTCTGAGTCGAGTAACGACAGACTGTGGTCGGCTTGAGCGTGCGCTACAAATGATTTGGCATACCCGAAACTCAATTTACAAATAAAACACATGAGAATGGGTTTGACCGGTACGCTAACAGGACACTCCGGGATGGGCGAAAGCGGTCTAGGTGCATCTTTTCCTCCTCTAAAACTAAATACTCTATAACTATGCATCACTGGGGCATCGGGTCGCGCCCGCACTCGTTCCGCTGCTAATCTGCCGTAAAGAGCACCATAAAGTGAAGAATTTCTCGAAACGTAGAAGGCGCTGGCTATCTGTGGAAAATCGAGCGGTCTTTCGACGACGTTACTTTCTCGACTGTCAACTATGCATCCCGGTTCTATTTTAGGTAAATCTGGGAGGCTTGTCTCGCCCTCCGATATCTCGGGATCCTCGATGATGTAGGCGGAACCATCGGGGTTGTAGACGATTTTACCATCGAAATGTTCCACGTCCGATGACAGAGGAGGGGAGTCTCGTCGCGAAGTTAGGTCGACGGCGTCGGGTGCGGCCGGTGGGGAGGTGGGGGCCGGTGCGGAGGGCGCCGGTGTGGGCGCCGCCGGGGCCGCCGCCGTGTTCCTGGGCTCCTCCTCGGGGCTCATGTTCCCGTCGTCGTCGTCGTCAGGCTCGAGCGCCACTGAACTCTGGGGGTCGTCGCGCTTGCGGCGCCGCTTGCGCTCCGGGGGCGGGCCGCTAGCGGGGCCGCCGGGCTGCAGCGGCGTGGGCATGGCGCCGGGCGTCAAGGGCCGGCATCACATGCTCCCCTGGAAAAAGAGGAAAACGTTAAAATATGTACATTTAATCATTGCACATAATAAAAACACTGAAACCGAAAAGAAAAAACCCACAACAATGACATTGACTCAGGTCTGCTTAAACAAAGTCCTAATTTTCCTGTTTACGTAATTTTTGCTCGCGTTTGTGTAATGTTCAAATGGATGAGCTCCCGCGATCAATGGAGGCGGAAGTGGGTGGAGTCAAACAATTCCGTGAGAATTTCATTCAACTAATCCAACTAGACGTATTAAACACTTCGAATATTGTTAAATTCGTTCAACACAGATAAACGTCTGTTCCCGTGGGTAACCCGTACCTAATATTTCAGATGTTTAAATTAAAACGCTGATAATAAATCTTATCAAACGCTTGCGCAAACAACTCCCATCAATTTATTCGAATGACAAGCTGTCAACACTGTCAACTCACATTTTCACAATTAAGCAATGAATATTACAAGAATTCGATAGAGGAATACGATTGTTGCGTTTATACAAATTTGTTCCTTAAAGTGATCGGCATTAGGAGCACGATTTAAATTATTATCAACGACGGAAAGTAAATAAAAATATATCTACAAAATTCTTATAAGAGGAGATCTCGTCATCCCCGTTATCTTGATGTTATCAGAAATACGACGGTACTTATGCGTCCTATAAACATCTATAGAAATTACAGATAGAGGTAACATAAATTTACGATCATTGAAATTCAAAATGAAAATAATAAATTCGCTATAAATGCCGAATTGGAAGTGAAAAGACATAAATATCCGGTTTGGAGGTGTTCGGACTAAATTATAGATCGCGATCGAGTTAGATTAATCTATGATCGTCAATAATAATCCTGTAACTTTGCCTTTGAGGAAAATCAATGTTACGATCTAGAATCTTGATACATGTAATGTCAAGTAATTAGAACTAAGTCTGACTAATTTATGTGTTAATCTATTTATGAGTAACCGGATAACCGATAAACGAAAAACCGGAAATCGCATAATATGAGATAAGTATACAATAAAGTGTACTGTCCTAAATGTAAAGACCTACGGCGTTTTTTAAATTTTCGGGCCGCTCCTTTACCTTGTTTACAGTGGTAACGGTCAAACTCGGGACCTTGAGCGCGATATAGAATTCCATAACTGAGTCAATATTTATTCAAAATCGCGTTTAAATGTTACGCCTTATGTGCGTTATCAATTCATATAATTGGCTCGGCTGTGTAAATAATACTAAGATTTGATACGGCGGAGGTATGATTAATTTTAACATTTATATTTAATTTCAATTAGATTTTACTCCTTATCGACACCAAATTACGTTTAGAAAATATAGGAATGATGCTATTAAAACATATTTTCTTATAAATAACGTTCCGAATGAAGTCAATTTGATAGCAACAGCTGTAAAGTTTCTGATGTTCAAAAACTAAATCCAGACAAAACCACAACAACAACAAAATCCGTTTAAGATTTTGTCCGCGCACCAAACAATTGGCTGTCTTTAGAGTGGTTGTAATTACGGTCTGCTAGGCAATTTTTAGATCTGGCCGCGCTAAGTGTATAGACATTATGCAGACGGTAATTAGACTTGGGGTGAAGAAACTGAGATGGTTATAATTTTCTCGGATAATGTCTCCGGTATTAATATGATCTTGGTGTCATAATAACTCGACAATCGAGACACGTTTTGGCAAATGACGCTTACGCAGAAAATTGCTGGGAAATAAAAAAAAAACGTCTCTGACTTTTTACGGACCAAAAAAAAAAAAAAAAATCTTGCTACATATTTTGTAAAGGCACTAATTCTTATTTGATTTTACAAAAATAAAATTCAAGCAAAGCTCATATTTCATGTAATATGTATGGGCACAGAATACATATTAGTAACAAGTAATGGGCTAAGTAATGAAAGTTCTACAACATGGAGTCGGTTTGATTTGCAATCGATACAAGAAGTGTCACTATAATGTTTAATGTCCACGTGCAGTGATTCTCACACAAGCTCCTGTCATTTAAACTAATACTAAATATGGAATTATGCACGGGAAATTATGGCGTGGCATAATGTTTAAAAATTCTCATAAGAATCGCACCATGTCTTTTACTTAATAAGAAGGTGTAAATTTCAGATAATATGGCGAGGTTATTATTTGCAAAAACCATAATTCTCATTCGGAATAAGAATATAAATCAATGGGTATTGATATAGTCGTATGCGAATCCACTTTTCTTATTGGAACGCCTCATAATAATTATTTACACAGCTTTTTATGAACATCTAGTAGGAATACGTGTTTTAGAAAATAAAGAAATGACACTTAAGTATAGTGATCACTTTGAATTAAACAAGTATCTATTAGCGTGTAAGTAACAATCGTAAGTAGCGTAAGTAATGTAAGTAGTGTGGGAGCGGATACCAACAAATCGTTTCTCTATTGCCCTCTTGTTTATGGCAAACAAACAACGCTAATTATGCTGTTGAAAGACAGTCCGACAAAAGGTATGCATGCTATGTGCATTGTACGGGATATGTATGTTACCTGCAGTTGAAGATCTATGCAATACGATTGTCAATTTAAAATTTAGAACAATTTGAATAATGTTTTTTAAATTGTTAAAAGCTCTTCTTCGTTATGTCTATTTAATTTAATGACATATTAAAACAATATCAACTAATTGTCTTTAGAAAAATTTTCAAATGTCTGAAGTTTAACACTTTCTTATTGGCATAAATTTTTTTTTACTTGGTCTCAATTAAAAAAGGACGAAAAGGTAGCGCGATACCTCTCACTCTTTATGTGAACCTACTCGGTGGATATACGATGTAAGGTGAGGTAATTGAAGTCTCGTTAGAGGTTAAGAGAGCCTTACAAGCAAAATTAATACAATATTCAATATACATTATCCGTGAGAACATTATACCACGAGTTATTTCAGGGTTTTAATGCATGTATTAATTTCGAGATAATTATTTTGATCGGCCCCAATTACTCTAAGTGGATGTGGGTTAAACTGGAATTAAAATTTAAAATTCGAACGTTCTTCAATCTGTATAGGATATCTAGATAAAAATTTTGACTTCCACAAAACATAATCTGAAAAAACTATTGTGTACACGCAAAGTTAAAAAAATATAATAAAACCTTAACTTTTATTTTTAAAATAAGCCATGAAAATGATATAATGTACCTGCTTATTATATAATAATAATATGTACCAGTCATAATAAAAACAATTGTAACATTATCCAACAAAACAACAGCATTTTCTCCCACAGAGAATTCTGTTATAGAAACTAATAATGGACTTATTAGAAATGTAATTTTCTTAATGGGATCGGATAAAACATCTGTCATCTACCTGGCACCGACTACTGTGGAGAAAGCGACAATTAAATCATTTTCTAAGACAAAATGAGACGGCAGAAATTGTAATTGTACTGTACGTTATATGAGTCTTTGTAATTAGTCGCTCCATTTGTTTAATTATCGCTAATGTGGTTGAGCTTGTGAACTCCGAGACGAGATTTTCTAATTTCCAAAATGAGACATGAATTGTAATTCTAGTAATTTTTTGTTAAATAGTTAAGTATGATTTAGTTTGTTCTGTTCTTTTGTTATATTTTATAAGAATTGTTAATGTCTTTAAATGAGGATAGATTCGTCATCGGTACTCACTTAATACACACCAAGTTTCTTCGTGGTTTATGAAAACAGTAAAATACAGTACGATAAATAAAATAAGCAACGATGGAAGCCTGTATTTTTACAGAGAAAAGAAAAATAATGTTGCTAATCATAAGACAAAAAGTGTTTAATGCTCAGTAAAAACAAACAGTCAAACCGTGGTAAACGATTGGCTACGTAACGGGCGGCTAAGTAGCGACAAACTTACAATGTCGCAAGCTGACCACAGTTTGTTTAGACAACAGCTAATGGTGGTGGGCGCCACGGTGTCGTCCGCCCGCGGTAACCAGCAATCTGCGCCTATAATTATTGCGGACCCTTCGATACTTACATTTTTTCTCAGCTAATTGTTGCCAACAGATGACTTTTTTGTCGAACCACCTCAAAGAGAGCGGAGAGGCATCAAACGGAGCGTCGAATTTGGAAATAATTATACATAAATAGTCCCTTGAGCGGCCGATTAAGACAATTTCCGAGGCAAATTGCCGCAGACGGGCATAATAGCACACGCAGCTCCGTCATAAATAAATCTGGATTACGTTTCTGTGAGAGATTAAGATTGATTCGATCTCCCGATACCTAAGGAACTCGTGTTAGTGGTTATTTCGTTTTTGTGGCGATGATTCCTTAGATAATTGCGGCGGACAAATTGGCGGGCGTCATTAAAGATATCGGCCGGGTCGGGGTAATTAACGACCGATACGTGGAGTAATTAATTAGTGATCGGGTCGGTCTGGACCCACAAAAAACAATGACGCGCAGTTTCGGTCGCCGGCGCCGCAGCGACATCCGCCGCGCGCGCTCTATAATTTGGAAGGTCCTAAATTAGTTTTTTAGAGAGCGTGACGAGTATGTCATTTAGGACAATTCGAATCGCATTTCATAATTCCAATAATTGTCGGCTCGACTAAAATGTAGAAAGTTTTATCATTTTCTCTCAAACAGACACAATGCGTTAACAAGTCATAATTATTGACGTGATTGTGAATTACTGTTACAAAACAAGAGAATATTAAAGTGCTTTTCTCTCATAATCTTTGAGACCAATTTCACTACTCTAACGATTTCCTCAAAATCATCTCCTTCAAGATCAAATTCTTTGTCGATATCTTAGACGAGCTACGCTAGATCTACTCTAATTTTGGTGCTGCCGTAATTACTTTAATTGAACAATCCGGATATAATTACATATGCGGTACGGGCACCGATGGGTTCTCACGGCTAGTACGAATCAATATCTGGATGCGCGTGCGCAATTAAAACCGACCCCACAATCAGACGCCATGTTTGTACACGACCATGTTAATCGCTCAATAATTACATATCAGCCGTACATTCTCGGAAGGCCGATCGGATTAATAGAAGATCGCGTATTGTCGTCATCATCAGCATCATCAAGATCATCATCATCAAGCACATCTCTATGTGAAGTTCTTTCTTTTCTTTCTCTCTTCTTTCGTATCATCGTGATTGTCATAATCAACTACTATCTATAAGGGGAATTCATTGTCTTCATTTTATTTCCTCCTTCTATTATCAAGATCTTCATCATCAAGTTCATCTCTATGTGAAGTTCAATATCTTTCTCTCTTTTTTCCTACAAGTTTAATGGTTCTATCAATTCCATCATTTACAGATAGAAAAGCAGTACATTAAGGCAATTATGATTATTATATTAGATACATGAGGTATTTTAAAATATCTTTTAGATTTTGTTTTTGAATTTAACCAAAGAGCACCACCACCACGTCTATATGACCTATAACATTATGTAACTCAGCTTTTTTGGTCAGTTAAAACTCATATATTAAGTAGGTTTGAGTTACGATAATTATTATGCATAAATAAGTTCTTGTAAATAATTAAATTAAAATACCTCTTATGAATGCGCGTGCCTTCTTGACGTGACGAATCAATTATAATAATATAAGGTTAATTAAAGTGTGCATATAAGGCTTGCCTATTCAATTTATAGTAAGTAAGCAACAGAAAATATGTATTGTCTCATGTAAATAACTTGACATTTGCAACTAGACGACAAGGCTCAAAGGCGCCATAGTAGGAATCTAGAGGGAAAACAACTAATTAATGTAAACTGTAATAATTAATAAAGATACTTATTATTTTAGAACCCAAAATAACCGGCAGCGCACCTGCAGCTCTTCTAATGTTGCGAGTGTCCATGGGCGACGGTAGTTGCTTACCATCAGGTGACCCATTTGCTCGTTTGCCCCCATATTTATAAAAAAAAAAAATTCGACGAGTGTGGTTATCGAATGCTTATGACGGGTTGTAATCATTCGAACCGAGAATGTCTCGTCTAAAAAAGTCAACAGGCATCCGCTTATAGTCAGGTGATCCATCTACTTGTTCATTTCTATTTTTATTTATAAAATGTAACAAATATAGTATTTTCTGTGTATTAAACGAAACAACGTCTTATAAACTTATTCCTTAAGAATTTCATCTCTGCGTATTCCACCGTGAGCCTCCCTGATATGCGAATATCCAAATTCAATTACTTGGTTCTTCGCTGTACGGGGGTGTAGTGTATATTCTACTTGTAGTATAGTGTATATATTTTACTCGTATAAAAGTGTATAGCCCAATGTAATGTAGATTATAAACTACACAAAGACTATAGGGTGCGAGTGGGGTTGCGCAAAAAATGCTAATTTAAAATTCTTATTGTGTTCTATGCTATCATTTTCATAACAAAAACTGGAGTCGCTGGAGCGAATAATTCCAATGCTTTATTAAGTTTTTATGTAACGCAAATTTTTTAATTTCATAACGATAATCAACTTCACAAAATGTGTCATTTAGAGCAGAAAAACTGACAGCAAAAGTACCACCGAATAGCCAAAATTCTTAGTGTCATACTATCCTTTTTTTTTATCCTTAGAGAGACAGTGAAACCTAGCGCTTAACTTTATAAAGCTGTTTTATAGAAGACTTTTGAGATGACCTGCAGGCTGCAACCTATTTTCTAGAATGATCACATTCTAATTTTTTACAAGTGTAATTGACATTTGAGTCTTAAGACTTGATTTACTATTTAACTAAAGTCAAGGTTGGAGTGATCTATTTAAATTTGTCACGATCACGATGATCGTGGTGGATTAAAAAGGTCATCATTTCATTTCGGAGAATTTTTAAGCATAAAAAGGCGCGAGAAGCTTTTTTTATAGGTTATTAAAACTAGCGTTAAGCTATAATGTATATGACAAGTACATTATAACCTAAGTTTAAAAACTTAACACCTTTGCCCCTTTAAAAAGTAGGTACAATACTACGCAATCCTTAGAATATATCATATTTCATAAGAAAGCCGGTACATATTATTATTTAGAAAGCTGACATGTGGGCGCTATATCGTACCAACATTTACGAATTTAGTAATACCTACTTCAATTTTATATGATAATGATCCTTATGGACTTGAAACAAAGGTACTGTTAGAAGTACAATAACTGTGGAAGGAGTTCGTTGCGGTGTTTTATTTACCAAAATCTGGAATGCGTTTAAAACAATTTTTTCACACCAGACATAATTAAGGGACCGCATCATTGGGATACTAACAACAAAGTGACAACATTCCTCGAGATTTCGCGACAAAACAACAAAAAACGTCGACGAGAAAATCTTACAACAAGAGTTAGTCACACAATACAACATGACTATATTATCATCTATAATATAAAAAGAAGGAAATTTTGATTGTCTTGAAGAGGGTCTGAAACTAAGGAACTGACTGATGAAAGCCACATACCTACATACAGTGGACCACAGAGAAGAACATAGTCTTATTAAGGCGCTATATTGAAAAATCTGTCCTTTTTGACGTAATACTATAGGACCCTCAGAAATGTTACAAATCTGGTAATGAGATATACATATCTTCATAGCTTTATCTAGGTTTGAGAAGAACTAGAAACACGATTAATGTATTTTGCCTCGATACATTTAATTTTCGAAATAACCTCTTAAAAACACGAAATTTGAAGATTATTTTTAAACGAGAATAGATATATTGTAGGAAATTAGTCTAATTGATAGACACCTTTGCAACTCAAAATCGTATAGAAGCATTTTGCTTAAATGCTCCTAGTTATTTTTTAAATGATTATAATTACTTTTTTTCGCATGTTTTCCGAGCGAGCCGATAGCTTCTGGCCGCAGCGTATTCACGACTTTATAGTCATACAAATTACGATATAGCGCCTTAATATTATATTGTATAGTTCCTATAGGATTTAACAATAGCATCTAGTAACAAAATAAAAATACACAGAATCTTACAGAATACACTGTAATATTTATCAGTCACCACGACAATACAGCACTACAATATATTCCACAATAAAAATACATCAACAGCGTGATGATGAGGTGTATCACGTGATGTAGGAATGAATGGCTAACAAAACGCCATTAAATATTGATCACCTGTATAATTCCCGTTGGACTGCTACTGAGGAGGTGTTCTGTTAGATATCTATTCTGTGACGACCAAAGATTAAGAAGTTAATGATGTAGAATATAAATTATATGTAGATGGGATATATTATGTGTGTAAGGAAAAATGTTTTGTATAAATTAGGAAAGTTTTGCGAAAAAGAGATTGTATTGAGAAAGCTTTGGTGCAATGTTGTTACAACTGTAAAAAACACATAGGTATTTTGTGCGACACAAGTAAATTCTTATAATTTATTATTTACTCTTATTTTATCCTCACACGAAACGACAATAAAATAAAAATTGCATAAATTATAATCTCGATTTTAAATAAAAACGTCGATATAAAAAACCCCAATCCGACACTGTCGTATGATAAATTATCAGATTTAAATTAACGACAAAGTCCTTAGCCAGTATCGGCGCGACGATCCCCGTTTATAATTATAATTAATATTCTTACAGCATCAAATGAACGATGGTAGAAAAAAAAGGTCGACGCAAGAATTAATAACAAACAAATGAGCTACCTGGCGCGTTTTTTGTTCGGCCCAGGTAGGTCGTCACGTTGAAAGGAAATCGGACGCGTCTGTCTTAAATTTTAAACAATGTTTGAATTTAACGCACCCGCAAGTTTTTTTTATGGATTTCATTCATAGGAACCGCGGACGAGGGGAAACGGTGAAATCGGAAAAAGTGCAGGCGCAGCTTCGACTACTTGACGACAGATGGCGCCGGGAGTAGGTAGGGGCGGTCGGGTTGCAATTATTTGCAAAGGTGCGGCAAACAGACGAAAAAATTAAAAGCTTCGCGACGGTGTTATATTTCGAGCGCCGAAAAAAAGAAACCTGCAACGGGAGACCGAAGCCTCGCGGACAAAGGAGAGGAACTCTTAACGCGATACCATAATGACAAAACAGAAATATGATTTCGATTAAAAGGTGCGACGAGGACGGCAATTAGGAGATACCATGCGTGGGAGCGGGACGCCGGACCGGTTAATAATAAAAACATTTTATTTGTATAGTGGGGTAGGACACCCCCGCTGCGGGCTGCCCGGCCGCGGCATCCATCATCATTATATTAACCGATTTAACACTTTTGAACAGATTCCTGTGTCGGTTGGTGGTAAATTTATTTCGGGGACAAAAGCGTGAACCGAAACACGAGAGCGTAGCGGGATCGTATCGTGTCGCAGTCGAGCACATGTCATTGAAGTATTTTATGTAGGACTGAATTAATTTGTGATTTATATAACCGAGGTCTACATCGAGAGGTCTAGCCTTAGTTTATTTCTCTGTATGGAAAGCCATCGATCATACGGACATCGGACACGACCAGTTCCAAGGGAGCATATGTTTCATGGTCTAAAAAAGCCATTAAAGTAGGGTACGAGGTCTGATGATGATAGCTGCGTTTGGAGCGACGAACGCTGATGCCACAAAATTCTATGCGGAGGACATAGAATACCCACCTAATTAATAGGCATTGACGAGTGTGCAGGAAGTGTAATCAAATGAAATGATGCATGTCGATATAAAATGGGTATTGATATGCAAAGTTGGTTAATGCCAAAGTACCGAGCCCGCACGGTCCAAATTCGGTCAAATAATCGATTTCGTCTCTAATTTACTACGTCAGACGAGTTCGGTCAACAAAAACGACCCTTTAGTGTCTATCTAAATAAAATGTTACATTTTAAAGGGCGAATCGGCGTCATATTAGGAGGAGAAACACATAATTTCGGTGTGGTCTTGTCGGCCCCCGCGAGCACCCAATAATTAAAGGCGATGATTAAATATCAGAATAAAACGCATCCTCCTAATTACTCCCTAAAGCTAAACGTCCGCCTCGGCTTGGCCATTTAATAAGCATATTAACCCGCCGATGCCACGAGATAGGTAATAAAGCCCCCGGCGATTCTCGTTAATATAATGCAGATGCGACGGAACGCGAATCGACGTGCGAACTAGTCGGTGACACGTCCGCTCGGTCGCGGGTCAGGGAGGAATGACCATGTAAACGTCCATGAGGCTGGAAGACCCGACTCCGATCACCGCTGCCGGGCCACATGCACCCATTACTATCAATTTAAAAGCCGGCGATCGGCCGACGACGAGTCTGGCCGGCGCGTCGCGTGGGGCGGCCGCGGAACCTTATGGTAATATTACATTGTTTACGTTAGTAAATATCCGATTTCATTGCATGAATTTTAAGAAGCGGTCGCGAGTTAATTTATGAAAATATTTCTTAGTAACCAATAAAACGTTATGATTATGGAGGCGATAAAAATTTTAATTGAATCCGACGTAATGTAACGTATCAGAAGTAATAACAGCAAACGGTCGTTCGATCGCCGCGTGACCTCTAGCGTTTCACGGGATTAATTAGTCCCGTATCGGCGTTCGGCGTTCGGCCGGACCCGGGCCACGTGATCGAATTAGGACCGGCCGACAAACAATGCGAGCGACTCGAGCGTGCCACCCCACGACAAAACGTTTTCTCGCAATCTTCGATCACCGGATTAAGGGCAGCCTCGTTTCGCACATTTTATCTTCGATTGTTCGCACTTAACGCGCACTTTACGCCGAGTGCCCCTCGAGAGGAAATTGAAAGCGATCGCTTTCCCCGCTATCTTATCTGTAGTGTTACACTAATTAATCGATGTAGCGCGACGGGATGGGACGAGTACCGGCGAGGTGATTTATCGGTGTGAATAGACGAGAGTGTCGCGAGTCGCGGGCGGTGCGGGCCGGGACAATAGCGTGGAATGTGGTCGCGGGCGTCTCGCACTCGGCCGGCGAGCTCGTGCGCCGATGCGGATTATTAATACCTCGGCCTCTTCGGCGTCGACCGGCCTCTCTGCCCCGGGCGACCGCGCCACCTGTGCAGGGTTAATTTATTCGCGATAGCTTTTAATGACTGTATCGGTTCCACGAGAATCCAAAATTTTGCAAAAACGGACTATATCGACGCAGCGCCCTTGACTGCTGTCCCCTCGATATCCCTCCGTAGACACAAAGGACAATGCCGGCGGATTATAACAAATTCCCTAAATCATGTGGGTTCATATTTTCACACAACAATAAGACAAAATAATGACAGTGTAGCACATGTACGGACATTTCGCTGCGTTCGGAACTAATTGGGATATTTCATAATAGCGCGATTATTGAACGTAACATCTGCTCAATTTTGGGATATCCACAATTCGCACAAAAAAGCTTCATAGAATCCGTTATTTGCATCTATCACAACGATATTTACAAAAGGAGCGGTAAATATAAGAACTTTCAGAAACTCGTGAACTTTTGAGGGGCTACTTCCTAATTCAGAGCAAAAGGTCGAATGAAAAAAAATAACTTTTTAATTACGATATATTATGATATAACATATTTAAAACCCCAACAAAAACCAACTAAGGGCAATGTTTGGAGGCGTATCAAAAGGAAAATGTGGTATGAAATTACCTTTCACGACTCGTAGATACCAGAGGTAGGTACTAAATGAGAACATTTTTTGTCACACCGTTTAGCCCTACTATATTAAAGAGTAATTTGAAACGTACGAACCTCTTATTACGTTTAAAGTAAAACAGACAATAACAAAAACTTAAAAGTACTTGAAACCAATTAGAAATGGCATGATACTTAGGTATGGCACTGGAAAAAATTCGTTGAAAAAGCATCTATCATTTTTAATGTGTATTATAGTATCATCCTACATCAAGGTTTTTTGGGATACATTTATGTAAGGATCTTTTAAACGACTAAAGTTCATAATTAATCACAACAGATCTACATAGAGGCTATATGCTTCTTAGAAAGTCATTTAATAACGGAAACATATTTGATACACATAAAAAGCGTCATGAAATTTCTATTCACTGACTTTTTCGTCTAATGGTTTTTTAACTCACGACTCTGTTTTTTCGTACTTACACGGAATTCGGAGGTCTCGATACAAATAGTAATTAGTATACCGTTACTTACACTTATTATTGTCGTGACGTTCGTTTGTTTATTTTCGGTCGCCGGGTCTAAAACGTGCGTAGTGCGTTTATTCACGAACTAGAAAATTCTTGGGCTCCATAAAAAGTTTAAATTAAATTATGGTTGATTGACGCATCTAGTGTTGCAACTTGCAACAAGGCACCATACTGATAAAGAAAATGACGATTTGACCGTACTTTACACTAAAACCAATAAGTCGATTTTTATGTTTGGTATGGAGATACTTTTAGTCCCGGGAAAGGATAAAGCAATAATGGTTTTAATCACAGTAAAATGTACGGTTAGTGCGATAAACGTCTTTTTTTAATGAAATAAGGGGGCAAACGAACAAACGGGTCGCCTGATGGAAAGCAACGTCCGTCGCCCATGGACACCAGCAGCATCAGAAGAGCTGCCGGCCTTTTAAGAGGGAATAGGGTTATAGGGGAGGGTAGGGAAGGGAATAGGGTAGGGGATTGGGCCTCCGGTAAACTCTGTTTCTTCTTCAGCAAGCGCTGTTTCACGCCGGTTTTCTGTGAGAACGTGGTATTTCTCCGGTCGAGCCGGCCCATTCGTGCCGAAGCATTGCTCTCCCACGTCTTTTGTAATATGCGGGCAAAATCTTTTACAATTTTACAGTTAGAGACAAAAAAACTTTCTACACCTAATAAGCTATTAACAGCGACGGACCCTAACCTAACTAAATGTTAGGAGTATTTTGAGAATTGATATTTGTATCATTAGCAAGTTTTAATGCTAACTGGCTGCCGCGACAGAAAGCCACTTCGTGTCGCGCTTATTAGGTAAGACTACTTTTCACCAAAATTTCATTATCGCTATTAGGACGACACCAATAACCAAGACATCAAGAGAAGTGGCCAAGGTGATAAAAAATAGACAAAAGAGACTTGGCGACTTTTATCAAAAAATTGATACAAAATCAATGTCAATAACCTATATATTAATACGTGAGAGAAAAACTTTGTAACCCTTTTTACGAAAAATGGCGAAACGTAGGTGCATGAAATTTCGCACAGTTATAGTTTATATGGAGAAAGAGTGCATCGAGCCAATATTATTTTAAATTTATGCTTTTATCATATATATTTTTAACAAATAAAACGTTACACACACTACAACACTACTACTAAAAAAGATGACAGATTTTTGAGTGATAAACCTATACATACGAATTATATTCTTTTATTTATGGTTGAAGTCTGTTGACAACAACTTGACGAATTGAAAATGGATTTTTGTTTTTTTATTTAATTTTAGATACTACAAGACAATGATCAAACGGCCAGTCTGAGATCAGCTGAGTCCCAGAGACAAGAATTGAAAAAAAACTATGATGAAGGTAGTAGGTATAGATCAGTTAACTAAAGCTGGCACGTTCACAGTGCTGTCACTTATGCAATTTCACTATACAGTATGTTTAAAAACATAATATGTTTGCATCATGATAAAAATTATCGTATAATCTGCGTACGATAATAATATGCTATCGTACATCGTACGTACGCACAAAATTATCGTATGTGTACGATAATTATCGTACGGTTCCGAACGCTGGCCGCTCGCCGATCACATGTTCCCGATTTGTAACATCACGCTGTATTTATAAACAGTAGCATAAGAAAAACAATAACTGTCCCGTTCATGCTCATAAGATAGACCGCGCGCGAGAGAGACAGGCAGACTTTTTATGATGCGTATGCAGTACGACGTCACGCCACGCGCTTATTCACAGACACTACACAAGCGCAATGTTTAAATGTGTTGATCGTGCCAGCTCTTGTTAACTGACCTGTAGTCCTAATGTCGTTGCAAGTAAGGTCGAATTTCGACCATTGGGGGATCTCTAGTAATAATTATTGTTTGATACAGCCAAGTTGGCTAAGCAAGGAGTTGGTGATGTGAAAATGCCGCTAAAGTGACTTGGCGACTTTAACCAAAAGATTTTGGATATTTCCACTTAATACCAACTAAGGATTTAGATAATACATATATCATTTATATAAAAAAGAAAGTTTTGATTAAGAAAGAAAGAAAGTTCTAATATGAGAAATAAACGAATTCCACCTGCGATTCCTGTTCATCAAGATTAGGAATTAATAATATAATCAATGTCTTAAACTTTTAGTGCCTACTTAACACCCACGTGATCCGGCAATCATAAATTTCATCTCACTGATAATAGTCGAACCATTCCGATGACAGAGCTTTGACATAAGAAAGAGAAATATGCTATAAGGTAAACATACGGCTTGATATAAGCTACTGTCGAAAGGTGAGGGGGAAAAGAAATATGTTTTAGTTTAAACATAAAGCTTGATGAAAGTCATCGTTATAAGGTGACGAGGAAAAACTTAAAAGAGCATTAAAACGATTTACGCTTTTACATACAGTATGATATAACAATTGTCAATGTGTGATTATGAAAGAGAAATATGATTTAACCCATCAAGCCCCATAAGGACACCGGTGTCCGCGACAACAATAGAATAACAATAGATTTCCAAGAATCCGCGATCGAAGGTTTAATCCACCATAAGGTAAACATACAGTTTGATCATTAATGTAAGCTATTGTCAAAAGGTAAGGAGAAAGTTGAATACATATTCTTAAAGGTAAACATACAGCTTCATGTAAGCTGTCAAAAAGTGAGGTGTAAAAATTTCAAGTCAGTTGATACAACAGTTGGATAAACATTGGCCCAAATTGAGTGGCAATGCGCTACCTAATAATTGTCAAAACAATATTTCACAATCTCCCCAACCAACGAGTGTAGCGCATGTAATATTAATTTATTACAAAGTCGATCTTGTCATAAGCGAACTAATTCAATTTGTTATGGGCGGGCAAGAAAACTTAACTATTAACCGACTATTTGAAAATAGAGCTCGTGATCGGCGGGTTATCGGCCGGTTGACCAATGAGATTGTTCTAAAAACCTCACTTATCTTCATTAAACGAGTCAATATTGCAGCACGCGCGATATTCGCACTCCACGCCTTAATCGCAAGGTCTATATTTGCATACCGCTCGCGGACGCCGGTTATAAGTCAAATAGCTTTTACCAGGTGTCCGATAAACGGAAACCCACTAATTAAAGTAGTACTCGCAGGTCTTAAATGGAATGAGAGTCTTATTAATCGAGTCGACGGGGCCGATGGACCTTTTCCTATTAGGGCCTCGTTACACCTACCGAGTGGCGAGACAGGGCAAGCAGACAACTCGATTGGCCGAGAGCACTGACTCGCCCCTTTCTCGCGACTTTACTCGGTAGATGTAATCGAGGCATCACGAGGCTGGACGCATCCCGTATTTGCGCTGACGGTTAGCGCTGGTAAGATCAAAGACGATTAGTGTACCTCGTTATATAATCCATCGGTAATTGTGATCCACCCATTAGCACATCCGAAGGCCATAAGCATACGCTTATTAATATTTTAAACAAACGAATCGAAATTACGCGAAAGAAACGCTTTAATGATAGGAAGCGGTGGAATTATTCACGCTGCCGTGGTTAGACATAAAGACGGAGCGATTGGAATATTGCGGTGTGTAATTGTTAGTGTTTTGACGTCCCCGGATAGATGTGATATAGGCGACATTTGGGAGACATTTAAGTTGTTAATAACGGATGACACACGGACATTAAGCCGCCCACGCGTGGTGGAACTTGTATAATTTGTGTTAATGCCGTAATATATGAGGCTCGCTCCGATCGGCCGTGCATACGATCGTTAATAAAATTATCAAAATCTAAACAGGTTTGGGCACCGGTGTGGCATCGTTCGGGTAAACTTATGAATGGAAATGGATTTTTAGTATCTCACTGTTGTAAGACTGTGTTTAGACGTGACAAGTTGACTTGACTCGTATGCATACAAATATAACATAAGACACCTTTTAAATTCTCTGCTGGTTAAACCTAAAGGTTAGAATACAGGCATGATTGGAAGTAGGCAGTAGCTGAAATAAGTAGATAATATTGAAACTTGGCCTACACACTTCCGTGCGCTTAGATACCTACTTAGTTTTAAAAAGTATTAAATAGGTACTGAGAATTCTCAAAATAAGCACATACTTAATATTAATGAGTAAATAGTTAAGTATCTAAAGCTGTCAACGACTAACTCCAAAACTAGTAAAGCGCATAATTTTATTGGAGTTCTTATTAATTTTACTTCTTTAGTTAGCTCTACATTGTAAAAATCAGGCAAGTTGCGTTCAAATTCTTATGATATTAACCACTGCTGTACTAATAAAACTATGATATTGAACCAGAACTGACTCGATAGTAACAATTTTAATCGCCACCGTATTATAAGAATGAACACAATAAATTATGGATTACCGTGTAATTTATTTTCCAAAGATATGTAAATAGAAATGATTTTAATAAGATTTACCTTGATCCCACATTTGAATATTAATAACTACTTGTTTCCCGTGGCTTCGTATAATATTTAGGACTTCACTTCTAGTTTATAAGGGATAAAGAATCTGTATAGTTTTGTCCACACTGTGCCTTGTTTTGTTCATCAAGGGCATGCGTTATAGTCAACAACGAACGTGAGGCATGCCCGCGACTCATGCCCTCTGACCGTATCCAAAACTTTCGCTTTGTTCTTTAATGACAATGTTGGCGTTGCGTTGGTCGACACATTCAATTATTGAATGCGTCAATACGAAAGTTGAATGAAAGAA
The DNA here is from genome assembly GCA_905333045.1 of Lysandra bellargus. Lineage (NCBI taxonomy): Eukaryota > Metazoa > Arthropoda > Insecta > Lepidoptera > Lycaenidae > Lysandra > Lysandra bellargus. The sequence continues at coordinate 7,504,949 of HG995343.1, forward strand.
GATGACGAAAATTGAAGACGAAAGTGCCCAGTGTGGACATAGCTAATCGCGTTATACATATTTTTTTTATATGCATTTTTTTTTCGCCTCTGTAGTCCAGTAGTTCGATTCCTACGTTGGAAAAATGTTCCCAAGTTTGGTTAGGACATTGCAGGCTGATCACCTGATTGTCTGACAAGAAAGAGGATGCATTCTTCGGATAGTCATGTTAAAAGTCGGTCTTGTGATCTCTTTCCAGTCGCATCCGTCATTCGACCACAGGTTTATATTGTGAGTAAAGAGAGTCCGATGTACTGCGCACACACTTGAGCATTTTAGAGATACTTGTGCGTTTCTAGATTGGTTTCAATAAAACCGACCACCGTCACCGAAGGTGTGGGAGGCATAACTCTTTATTTTATGACTAATAATCCCGACCATGTTTTTATATCTCAACAAATTGATAATTGGTTTTCGTAATTACATACAGTTATTAAGTCACAAGTAATTATAGTCGGTAGATTTTTCCGTGAGTTTCAGTGACTAATATCACTTTTGTGATTAGTCGTGATATAGTGACGTCATCGTGATTCAACGATGATAATTATTATTCGGATCACACTTTGCTGTTTATGACTATCTGGCCTGCCACACGTATGTGGGTTATCGACATAGGTGGCCCAACACTAGCTATTCGGTACATCACTATGCTCATAGTTAAATTTTAAATGATAAAAATAAAAAGTTTTTAAATGACTTTATCATTATAACATTTTAAACTTTCGCGTTGCATTAAAATTAAAACTTATTAATCGGAACTTAACCCGACTTATTTAAATAGTAATGCTACTACGAGTACATACAAGGTATAAGTCCCGATTAATAAGTTTTAATGACTTTATCATTACTTGGTGGAGCAAACGCTCTACTAACGCTATGTTAGTAGAATGTAATTTTTTTGACAAGGGTTTATCAATTCACTAGTGTTTTTCATTGGCTAAATTAAAAATAAAAGTATACGACATCAAAATCACAGGAAATTATACATCTTTCTGTGCATGTCGGATACATTTCCATATAAAGCGAATTAAATGCTTAGAATCCCAACCTCAATTGGAATTTTTAGAGTATCGTATATTTATACATTGTATAAACAATGTGAGTGGGTGTATAACTCGTTTTCTAATGAACGTAACACCGGTAGCCAACGATGAGAATCGATTAGACGAATTTGTTATCAAATATTTGTGCAAATTTGTGGTTCCCGTTCAAAAGGTGTCTTCGAATGGCGAACTAAATACGGCAATTAATTTACATTTTCGATTTATTTATTGTTTTTTAAACAGTTTTGTTTGAAAAGATAAAAAAAACGTTCTAGCTTCGAACGTTCTAAATTAAGGGTTCAATTTCAGGTTATCCGTAGTTTAACCGCCGGTTAAACTGTGAATAAAATATTAATTAAGCGTCAAGGGCACCCTCAATATCCAATTAAGTTATTAAGCCAGTCTTGGATTATTTTACATCCAACTTCCATCGTTATATGGACGTAGTTAAACACTGGTTTATCCTCAACGAGTGCTAGACACGACGCCATGATTAGTTTCTACGAAATGATAATTAATAATGCATCGTTGTCTAGATATAGTCGTTATTTATAAATTAATATTTGCTCATCGTTACTTGTTGCAAGTATCTACTATCAGCAGTGAAGGTAAGTTTACTCACAACACAAATTTTAACTCTTAATTCTAAGTAGGTAATCAAAAAACCCTTAGGTACTATTAAAAATAATTTGTACACGCCAATTAAATATTATTTTTAATAGTAAGGGTTTTTATACGACAAAGGTCTGCTTGCCTTTGTCGGGCACAATAGAAAAGTGACATGACCGACAAATACAGCAACCTTGAATATCTTTATTAGTAGGAGGACACACACACTCTTTAATAAAACAAAATATTTATTTAAATGCGTTTAAAAATGCTAAAGGAAATGAGACTTGCCGCTTGCGAGTGACATAATAAAACACACAAAAATACGCGTCACAAGCACATCACTAACTGACGTGTCGATAAAAAGTATCGATAAAATTTAAAGCGGCAGCGTGAATAGTCGACATTGGACAAATTAGACGAAGTATAAGTACATGGTGTAAAACCGGTAGTGCCGCCGTTACTCGGCACATTCTGACGGTGAATCGAATGCCCATATAATTAATATCCAACTAGATTATCGATGGAACATTATTAATTTCATCATCGGAGCTTTAATTAGAATGATGCAACTGGTTTTGTCGAAGCAAATAATTAAATTTAATTAAAAAGCAATTTGACTTGAGTAATTAAAACGCCGAGCAACAATTATTATAAAATAAATGGTTCTTCTTTTTAATGGTAGACAAATGCGGAGTTCGTACGAGACAAATTCATGCGATTGTGGTTCGTTAGCGTACGTCAAACGTGCACCGCACCTTAGAGTTGGATTTATATAATGCGTCATTAACATAGCAAAATAAATTAAGAATCCGTGACAATATCGCGTCGTTGCAACACCGCAGTCACGTCGCTGTTATCTCGCAGGTAATTCGGTCCGAATGGCCGGTTTCGACACACCTAATTAATATACATCTCATTACGGAACCTTGAACTTTCCTACAATAGATCTCGTTATTAACCTTAACCAAACACTCGTAATCTCGTCCGACGCGTAATTAATTATGCCGTATGATTGATTTAATACATTAAGTACACGATCATATTTAAATAATCTATTAAAAGTTTCTATTGCACAAAAAATTCGACATGCCCGATTTGGTAAACAATAAAAAACTCATGCATATTTATGACGCGACTAATGAAATGTTAATTTTAAAATAACTTCATTATTTAAAATCTCGATTTCCATATCTCGTATTTACATTTTTAATTTAATTTAGTAAACGCTCGCGATTTACATATCGAGATGACAGTGTGCGCGCGACCTAATGAAGTGCCGTTGGCAGCCATTGCAGAAAGGCAATGATGAGTGCTCACTTAAACTGACTCGCACTCGACGATATTTGTTAGCGTAACAAGGTAAACGAGGATATTTATCGACATGATGTTTTCGAGTGGACAACCCTTTACGCGCCTGCACCCGTGTACATGCGAGCTTCGGCAAACACGCGCTAGTGATGCGTAACGCAAACTGACTTGTCGATATTTACTCCGCGACAGCAAATACTGACACTCGATATTTGTACAACTCGTCCAGCTAATGGAATAAGGCTTTGTTTGCTGGAATCATATTAACACAAACTACTGCTACTGTAATTAAACATTTGGAAGACATGAGATTTTTGACTCTGTAAATAGCGTCGTCTAGTCTACGCGTCCCACTCATTACACAAAAATTCGTGACCGAACATCTAAATAAAATAATATTATCAAATGAGAGAAAAAGGTACGAAGGGCCATAAGTTCATTCCGAATGCCAGTCGGTCTGTTCCCGTCTCTCTCGCGCAGCGGGGGGCGCCATCTTTCTCACCTCACGACGCGAGTGGTAGCCACAGTTTAATAAGTATCGTTAAAATATGAATATACATATAAATATTTTCGATACTTATCCTGATATTAAATATGAGCTAAGGAATGCTCGGTTACGTTTTATGGCTCATTGATTTTTACTGTTTAAAGTTTAAAATCTTATAAGTAGGTATAATTCTGTATCATTCTGCTATTTTTGATCAACTCTACTTTAACCATCCATCATAATATCATCTACACAATATTATCTTAATTTTTGTCAAACAAACGTCAAAGGACTGATGTTTGAGGTTTTGGCCAATAAGAACGCGATAGACTTAATACTTAATACCATTGTGAAGTTTTGTGACACCAAAATTGTAATCAAAACTATTATTGTAAGAATCGTACTGAACCAAATTGTGACTGACAACTAAAACCTACAATTCGTGCTCTTACCACGACACCATCTTATATTCGGGCAAATGAGCACTGCTTTGACTTATCATCTGCTGACTTTTCTGCACAAATCCTCCTAATATGTACTTAAAGCTGTCATATTTTGGTAATTACCTGAAACAAACAAATTACAATTTCGGTATGATTAAAACTACTTCAAAAACTATTGAAAATTAAGACACAATCAACAATAGATGAGTGTAATTATTAAAGGCGTTTCACACGATATCATCTTCTACAGGTAATGGTTCCGTGTGACACAAAATTGTGTATTTTCAACACCAATTAGAGCGCCCAAATGTGACGGAACATAATCGTTTGAACAAGCGAACGTTGCTCAACCTCGCCCATTTGGGACATCACTAGCGTTGATACAAACATTTTTAATTAGTATGACCTATTCAAAGTGCTAAATATTTACACACAAATATGCGGTAAGTAGGATGACGCTCGTGGACAAATTAACTGAAGAAAAGGTAATATGAAAGCTTCGATTTTATTGTATTAGAGGTAATCGAATATCACAACACGATTCTTATTAGTTTTTATTGCTGAGAGTAATAATATAAAAGACGATTTAAAAAACTCAGTGTAATTTAATAACGATTTGTAATTAAAAAGAAACAAACGACGGCATTAACCCGTGGTCATGTCCACATTTTACGACCGTAATCAAAACGTGATTGTCGCTTACTCCCAAAAAACTTACTTAATTGTACCTCGGCGAGTGTTGATGATATAAACAATAATTACGCCCCGGCCAAATGTTATTAAAATACGCTTAGCCGACACGCTCTGACGCGGCGAGCGAGCTGCGTCATTTTCAGAACTTACGATATAATTTGAGGTGACAAACAAAATTACTCGCGTTTAACTATTAATGATATCCATTACTGAATCTAGGCGGACGTAAGCTTGAAGGAGGGGTCAAGTATTTTAAAAATGTAACGACTACTTACTAAATTCTAAATACTCAAAAGTCGTTAAGCAACTAAAACTAAACTTTACGAATTGCCACAAAACTTGTAAACACTAACATTCCAATAAGATTAAATTAATGATTCTAATATGCAAAGTCACATTTAGAATGTATTAAAAATTAAATTTAAACTTAATTTAAATAAATTGAGACAGTCGCTTTGTCACCAATATTACTGATGATGATGGCAAACTTATTAAAACTCACGTGAAAAATGTAAAGCAAACTGCTTCCAACAAATATTAGCATGACCATTCTAATTAAGTACATTTTCGGTCGTCGACATAAATATTCCGTTGACAAATTTTAATGTAATATGGCTGATATTTAACGTTCGAGGTAAGTACGCACTAAAACGGACCGGGGTGTTTTTATGGACCTTAAATAAGGCACCTTTGAATCAATGCGGTCAATACTCGGGATCAGAACTAAGTGAGTTAGGTTTATCGACACCGATATGATGTCAAACACTAGTTTCAAATTTCTTGAATTACATTTCGATAATGAATAAAGTTTCTTTATTTTGTAGACTTATTTTAATTATTTCAAGTTAATGTGGTGTGGGAAAGTTTTCTTGGAGCTCAACACTAGTTTAGAATTTTTTGACTATGTATTACTATTATTATAAATAACATTTTTACATTAAGTACTTTAAAGGAGTGGGTTTTATCGATATCAGTATTATACGACACACAACACTAGCTTCTTATTTCGAATACATTGCAATTATTAATATTATTTCAAAAGTTTATAATATCTCAAGAAAATATCTCTCAATAGTCATTATCTCAGAGGTATACAATTACATAAGTGCAGAGACACCAATTTGCACTTTTCATTAGATTCCAAACATTGTGAAAGCCGTTTAAAAAGTATCGAAATCACATTCGTGTCGTAATTTTTACGTATCCTAGGTTCTATACACATTACACACGTCACACAAACGACAGTAAGTATAAGGTAAATGTTAAACTCGTGTTTTATCTACCAACAAATCATCATCACCGTGCTACTTAGATAGAATTTTATGAATCAACTAGACGTTCTGCGCGGCTTCGCCCGCGTAATTTAAGGATTTTACGGAAACTGTACATTTTTCCGCAAAAAATAGCCTATGTCCCTTCACGTGGTCTATTCTTCATGTGTGCCAAATAACATGAAAAATGCTCCAGTAGTTCTTATAATAATAATTTGTTTGTGTTATTTACTTTAAACTTGTGGACTGTTAGATGTAATTGTAAAAATAAGATATAATTATTACGTTTGTAGAAGAATGGATGATGCGTTCCCTGGCCAGGGATCGGATGTAAAGTGAAGTCGTCTGTGAAGTGAAGATATATCCGGTATTGCCAGTGCTTCTGTGTTGCCAGTTGACACAGCCGGAAGACGTCTTGATACCTTTGTGTTTTGCCCGTAAAAAAAGTGATAACCGTTTATGGTTACTCTAAATGCGATGATCGCGTACATAATTTTAAATAATTTCCCCCGTTTTTCCACATTTTCCTCTATTTCTTCGCTCCTATTAGTCTTATAGCGTCATATAATAATTGTCTTCCTCGATAAATGGACTATTCAACACTGAAAATATAGTTTTTCAAATCGGACCAGTAGTCCCTGAGATTAGCGCGTTCAAACAAACAAACAAACTCTTCCGCTTTATAATATTTAGTTTAGAATATAATTATATACACTATGGAATCCACATTTATATAATGTTTTGATAGAAAAGTTTATCTTCAATATGAAAAGACGAACAGATTCTTACTACCCTTCACCTAAAATGTGACCTCAATATGATTAGTGATGATGATCATGATTCATCATCATCGGGACATATCAATTTCAATATAAAGCTTAGACTTTTACAATAAAAAAGCCTCGCAACCTTCGCGTCGGTCATTTGCCACTTACACCCTACACTTTGCCGGTTAATTTTATGCGGCATAATTACCATGTAATACTCCGCCCGAGGGTGGCATTGTTTTAAGATAATTTTTGTGCGGAACAATGGGAGGGCTGGAGGACCGCTGGCGATTTGACAGGTGGAGCGTTTAGACTCTATGTATATTTTTTTCATATTTGGTCTCTATGCACATTTTTTGCAAGGGTAAAATTATTGAAGATTTAATTTTTAAGGACATAGGTAAAATGCGAATATATTAATTTTTAAGTAGGTACGAAAATTATATTTTTGATTAAATAAAAATAGGATTTATCAAGTTTTACCCGATTGCTGAGGAAGAGTTAATTTTTATGTGGAATGTGCGAAGATTAGGTATTTTTTTGGCATAGAAATTTTATATAAAAAAAATTTAAAAGTTGACAAGGGAGTTAAAACTTTATGCACTAATTTATGAATCTCGTATAAATAATTATTAGAGTATATTTTTCTATATTTTTTATAATTAAATATAATAAACATTTTAAAATATATTTTGTCTTAAACTGGCTCTTTACCTATACGAATAAGAGATACCATTGTATATTTAGCAAAGCTAAAATATGCAAAATGTTAAATCAATTAAGAATTATAGGCAATTAGTTTTGTATTAGTAGCTGGTAATGTATTCAATTAATATGGAATATTCATTGCGACGTAGATAACAAAGGAATCTGGCATTTATATGACTTCAACAATGTAACAGTTACATAATTAATTATAATATTTATTATTGTTAATAAATATACAAATTACTGTATAAGGTAAGCTGTTGCTTTAGCTCGTTGCTTTGCAAGCTCTTAAGTAGTCAACAATTTTCAAAACGTGCTAAAAGGACTACCTACTTTTCATTGTAATACAGTCCAATGAACAGTACAAAGTAAGAGGTAGGTAAGCCAACAGGAATTGAGTAAGAGTAGGGACTCTATTCCTCAAGGTAGTTTTTGTCTAAGGGCGTGTTGTTTTAGTCGAAGCTTAAAAAAATATAGTATACCTACTAGCTGCTGTCCCGGCAAACGTTGTTTTGCCATATAAGGTAGGCATTTCGCGAATATTATTTTATTGAAGTGACTAAATAAAGTATGTCGCCATGGCAACGTCGATCGCTATCCCGTCGCACAAACAATGGTCGCCGTCAGTCTCGAGTTGTAATAATTTACTATTATTTATTCAACAAATGCACTTATCAATATAAAAAGCTTATTCTCAGACCTACTGGTCTGAGAATAAGCGATTTTTACCAAATTTTATATGCATATTCCGTAGAATATGCAATAAAATTTGGTAAAAATCAGAAAAGCCGTTTCGGAGGAGTACCTACGGTAACTAACATTGTGATACGAGAATTTTATATATAAGATTTTATTCTGACAAAATCTGGGTCAGAAAACAAGTTTTTTTCTCTATCGTAGACCAAGTCGCGGCAAAAACTATAAGTAATTACAAATCGGAGCAATAAAAGTTTAACACTTAGATAATGTAATTTCGTAATTAAATCGTAAAGATAAACTATTGACGTGCCGACCGATACCAAATAATTAAAGTATTTAACGTTAATTGCCACCAATATTAATTGATAAATTAATTCTGATAGCTAAGGATTAATATATACCTATTTACGTGTTGCTTGCAATTTTTTTAATGAAATATGGGGGCAAACGAGCAAACGGGTCGCCTGATGAAAAGCAACTACCGTCGCCCATGGACACTCGCAACATCAGAAGAGTTATGCATCCCACTCAGTTGTAAAAAGTTATTTCGTAAGTAAATAACTTTAGCAAAACAAATTCGCACCGAACACGCCGCGTCGAAGCAAAATAGTAAACTAAATTGTAAAAGAAATTAATTATGATAATAAAATAGGCACTATTAACTGTATAAGAAATGTAACAAGAAGCTTAAACTATTTGATCTAAATGTAACTGAGATATGATATTATAACTGTTTGTAAGAATAAAATGTAAAACAAATTGTAAACAATTTAACTATTTAACTGTTTGTAAGAATAAAATGTAAGCAAATTGTAAACAATTTAAACGATTTAATGAAAAATGTAAAAAATTGGCTCTTCCCTTTGGAAGGGGAAACAAGAGGTCCCGTAAAAGGGGCCGCAAAAAAAAAACATCAGAAGAGCTGCAGGTGCGTTGCCGGCCTTTTAAGAGGGAATACGCTCTCTTCTTGAAGGTTTACAGGTCGTATAGGTCCGGAAATACTGTTGGTATTTTGTCTGTTACGTAAAAACGTTATTGTATGCTCGAGCATTGCTACAAGCTTATTAGAAAAAAGAAAGCATACTTGTAAGAGGGATTATAGTACAATCACAAAAATGTAATCGTCTTGGAATCCTGAGCTATAAGCAAACATGCCTCATTTATTTAAACGTCAGAAATCGAAAGTACTTGATTTAACATAAGTCTTGACTAGTTGTTTGATTTCAAATACGATATAATATTACTTACTGCAATATTTTCATGCTAGAGGCAGCACCAGCAAAGACAGTTAACAAAAAACTGTGTTTGACGTTTGACGTTTCTGTCAATATTCTGATATGATGTGTGCAACGTCTGATTTTGGTTGGATTATTTACTGTATGATCTAGTAGCGCCCTCTGCCCCGACCTTTGCATAATATTCTCTGTTCAGAGAATGAAATTAATAATGGATTCCATTTTGTTACATGTTTGCAATTATATTTTTAAATCAAAAGAATACAGTGCGTAAAACAGTTCCAAAGGCAGAGTTATCCTCTATTGGCATGACGTAATCTTTATTAATTGCACAGCAAACATTAACAGGTAGCGAGGTCTCAGGTGAGTTATTAGTAATTTGTTCCGTGTTCAAATGAATACTTTGTAATTTGCGTTAACAGTCGGCCAAATTGCAGGAATGTAGAAAGAAAATATGATGTAGAGTAATCGGTACATAATTCTACCTTTCGTCACTAGGACTTTGTGCACAAATAGTCATACAACGAGAATACTGTCATGGCACATTTATGTCAGTAGGTACTAGATGACGCCCGCAACTTCGTTGCGCCAAAATTCTTTTGTCGCGCGGGAACCGTACATTTTTTCGAGATAAAAATTATGCTATGTCCTTTCTCGGGACTCAAAGTATCTCCATGCCAAATTTCAGCAAAATCGGTTCAGGCGTTCGAGCGTGAAGAGGTAACAGACAGACAGATAGACAGACAGACAGACAGACAGACAGACAGACAGACATACAGACACACTTTCGCACTTATAATATTAGTATGGAAGTATGGATTTCAATAAACACTAGATATTTTAGAAGTGGAAGTTGCTTAGAGGAGTGAAGAATCGTGCTGATTCTGATTCTGTGCTACATTTTTGGTCATTCTTCTATTTCTTCTACTCTATGTCATTTTTAGAACAGTGACACACATTTTAATAAAAATAACGTTTAATTTGATAAAATCACTAAACTACTTAAATTTCATATTAATTTTTGTCACCTCAATATCGATAATATAAGCATCGATAATAATCGATACCGATGAAATATCGATATCCAATTAAGCACACTATGTCGCTCAGTATATTAAATTAGCATAGTGTCGTCATGTCGAGTAAACACGACATCATGCTTATTTCCAACTTACAATTAACTTGCTGTCAAACGCATCTGCTTACAAACTACGTGTACATACCCTACAGCACTACATATGGTTGTTTTATCGAGAATTAGGACTTTTTTGAGAGGTAATCGTTGATCCTTCTTTTTACCTCTTTAGAGGTGTAATTTTGAAAATTATTTTTAGGTGGTTAAATGTAATATTTTTGAGAAATTAAAAAATATATATTATTATCAATTTGAATTTTCTATATACAAGCAAGTATTAAATAGAACTAAAAGCTGCACACGCTAACACTTTATGATCAGATAATAAAATCATCAATATATCCATATCCTATGATATATCGTCTAGATATAGAATTAATTAAACGCAACTGATCTATAACTCATGCAGATAGGATGATCGAACTTACAAGCAATGAACGGTTATCTATTGATTATTTAATACGACTGATAAGGTTTGGGCAGTTATCTGGTGTCACTAATTACTAGATAGCCGTACCTATCTGGGGCTGGGCTATGTGTCAGCCTTTATTTTTCTATGTAAAAATATAAGGCACAATGTCAAGCCGCATAAGTAAGCTAAGTGAAACAGACTTACTTTTAGGCTTTGATACCAGGCCCTACTTAAAAAAGTCATTACTAGCGGTATGTGACTAGAAATGTTATTATTGTAATATTAAGTAAATAGATATACAATAGCATGGATTAAAATGTTTAAAAAACCTATAGATACCATATTACCTAGCTAAAAAGGGGAAACAAACATTAGATGGGTGGGGTGACTTTTATTTTTAAAATACAAAAGCACTATTGACTTGTTACCTATATTGATGTCGATTAACAAAAAATCACTTGATTAATCTTTTTGTGACACTAAATTACATTGGGACTCCTTGATCTTTATCAAATATTGGACATTTTCTAATAAAGTGTCCAATAATTGCGATCGACGATGATGGATGGAGCTTCCCCAAGGAAGTGTAATCGCCAAAACAAACAAGATTACTGCTCAATTAGTACTTATAGGAGATAACACTATCGGTAGATAGGATATGTCATATCATAATATAAGTGTCTAATTTGTAACTTTAAAATTTTTTCAACACTTGAAACTACTACTTATTTTTTATATTATGCATTAACAACCATAACAATTATTATTTAAATATGCTAAAGTGGGTACTTCTAGACGTAAATATAATATAGCTATGCCCCTTACAGGGAAGCTATGAACATTTTTCTCTCATATGAGCGTTATGGCCGCAAGACTGCCGCAACTTTTGGCGAGCGGCCAACTGTTCGTGACTTAAACTGCATAAAAATACACTCTTACCCGTAAAAAGTTGAGTAAAAACTGTACAAAACCCGTAAATTGGTATATTAATAAACCCCTTTTCTACATATATTATGTACAGAACCTACGTTTTTTAAGAGTCTAAGGGCATGTGTCACCACTTCCTGATATTAAAGTGCCGGATAGGCTATCCATAACTTATCTGACAGATACTCCATACTCCATCTGTCAAAAAAAGTTGTGCATAGCCTATCCGGAATTTATCAGGAAGAGGTGAAACAGTACCCTAAGTTTAAAGAGTTTAAGTAAAAGTTTTCTAATCATTGCTATTAAGAGCCCGGGTTACCCTCGAAATTCTCATACATACGTAATACCAAAATCATTTTGTCATACGAAAATATTTAACATGTTTGAGTTATTTTTCAGCTTAAAATAGTAATTACCTAGGTTCCTGGACAAAAATTAACTTCAAAATATTTAAACACTAAAAAAAAATTTTGTGTATAATTTTTTTTTACTAAATTTACTACTAAATATTTAAACACTAAAAATAGAGTATAACACTAAAAAATATATAAATAAATAGTAAATTTACTACAAAATATTTAAATACTAAAAAATATTTTCTGTTTTTAATCTTAATCTGACAGATCCGATGACATATCAAGATTCAAAAAAAATTTTTAACCCACCAGTGAGAAATCTGATTTCTATGCCATGATAACTAGACACAATGTCGGAAGCCTATACAAGCTTAATCTGACACGCTCAAGCTTGTCCCGAAATCCCCTCTTCCCCTCCCCAACTGTTATTAATTAGTAATAAAAACGTATTCAAATAATGATTCAGAAATGTAAAGTCTTATGGAGAGTCTTTGTCACGCGAAGCCTACACCTCGGGCGTTTTTCAATAACTATTATTAAAAACTGCGTACGGCTGACTCGAGCCATAAATTTATTTTACGCCATCAAGTACGTAGCTCATAAATCGATAATGCTTGTATGATTTTAGATTTACGATCTCAACTTCTGTTTTAATGTTTGGTAGATCGGGAAAATTATTTTTGTAATTTTACGATTTTTCCATTTTGTAGGCACATAATCTGGATAGCCTTTGACGCATATAAATCTAGCTTCTATTTTCTACCTGCAACTTCATTTATTATCAAGTTTTTTGCAAACGCAGAAGAAGAAAAAGTTTACTTTCATAAAAAGCATCTTCATCAATTTTCAACCTCTGGGGAGTGTCATATCATATTATTTATTAAAAAAAAAACGAAGATATGCAAAAATAATAGCAAAAATAATATTTTTCTTAAGCAAAATACAAAAGTATTAGTTCCGAATTCCTGAGCAGTGCATCAATGTTTCGTCTCCGTGTTCACGTTTCGCGTTGGCCTTGAAGGAACCAGTCTGAACAAAAGCGTCACGGGGAGAAATGCTCAGATTAATTTCGCTTAATTAGCAAATTTCACCTGCTCGTTACCCGGTGAGGCCGGCATTTTAGGTGAGAAACCTTTTTTCGGCCAATTTGCCGTTGGAACTTCGTGCCAAGATAGAATTAATATGAGGTGTTTGAGTATCTTCAAATTTTCTGTTTGGTAATTTTTGGAAGATTTTCATTGTGTTTTTGACACTTTGGGAAATGTTTTGCTCTCGGAACACTTTGTGTTATTGGATTATAAATTTATAACAATTAAATAATTTTAGAGATAGATAATATAGTTAAATATCTGAAAAGTGGATGCATAAATCTCACTAATGATTATTATACAAGTCCAAATATTTATTATGTGAAAATATATTTCATAATATTTTTTGTCTTCCTTTTGTGACTAACTAGTTATGTTAAAATCTCATCTTTATTCAATTTTGTACCGTGATAATAGCCCTGTATTATTTAAGCCTCTATATGATTGGAAAAAGTGACTAAAACTGAAGTTAATATATTTTATTTTAAGACTTTATATACAAAAATAATTGTACAACACACAACAACAGGTACAGTAGAAGTAAATTGTTGGTTCAAATAATAATAAACACGGAAAAAAAATATTTAAAAAATATGCCAAAAATATTATATTTTTCTTTGATCAAAGAATCTGATTGAAATGTTACATTTTTCTGGGCAGTCGAAAAAAATCCTTATAACCTATATCAACTTAATTCAGCTGTACCTATGCTGTAAGTGACTTGTAATCGAGATGATGATGGAATAAATGGCATCGATGACGTATATGAAATATGAATATTGATATGAATGTTCATCACATATACGTTGCATTTAATTAATTAAAATGTGCCTCGTATAATAGCATTAACATTATAATGAATTCTTAATTTATACATAATAGTAACACGACCACATAAATTGTGTTCATTTAAATAATTATCTATTAAATATAAATGCACATACCGATGATCCGCCCACGCTTCGCCATTTTCGTATCAATTTCTCGATGAAATTCGTTAAAAACATTTTTATTGACACGTTTTTTGTATTTTATAATGTCTAAGTTCAGGCACATTGTTATTTTAATGTATTCGACGGTCGTTATATTTTATACTCGTTTTTTGAATTATTAAAAGTTTTAACGGAACGTAGCGTTGACAAAAATGTAATTTTTTTATATCGTAGACAAACAATTTATCATGGAGCTATTGTAGCATATTGAGGCTCTTAGAAACTGACCAAAAACATGTACGGTCTAGGAATTACCACAGCAACAAAATATTATTTCTCTGCTACATTAAGGTGTGTGGTTAAAAAAAGGAAGATGTAGCTGAAAATCTCGTTTCATATCCAGTAAAGAAGGCTGTACGCACGTGTCTATGGTCACAATGGGGCACAAGACACGAAATTTGACACGCTCTATTGTAAGCCCTAGGCGCGAGCCGTTCGAAATTCAAATGCAAATCGTGCTAACGCCATTCGAGTAATAGCTGTCGTGGTATGCGCACGCGCCGCACCGGAAACAAATTACCATATCCATATATGTAAGGAAACATATCACAGAAAAACGGAAGATAGATCACTGTTACAGTTTGAAGCGGAGAGGAAGTATCACAATAACCTTTAAAGAATTGACAGCTCAACTTTTTATGAATTCATGAGCGTTGGGATTTTTTAAAATTTTTGACAGTTATTTTTAGACGGTTTTTTTTCCATGGGCAAACAATTCCAGTTGTGTTTCAACATGATTTGAATCGGACAACCGATTGGAACGGATATGGTCGTCGTGTGGAATCGTAACGGTTAGACAAACATAAAAAATAGGTAAACGGTGTCACATGCGCCTAACGGTCGATTGAAATTACAACATTATCAATATGCATTATACCTATTGTTTCATAAAACGTTGGCTACAGACAAAAATGCCATAAGATGGCAAGACCATGATATGACAAAAGCACTTTTTCAGATAGGTTTGGGGCAAAATATCAATTTTATGTGAGTGTTAAATATAACTTACAAGCCGCTGTTTAAAACTTTTCAAATACAGATAGTAGAGTATCACTGTCGTAAAAATCCGTAAATAATCCATATTTTTGGTTTACAAATCTAAAACTATCTAAGATAACACCTGCTTATGTCGTCACTATTTAGTAATCTGTGACCTAAGTCAAGATCCAAATTGATTTGGTATATTACAGAAAAATGCACGGTAATCTTTCTACGACCGAGCTTCTTCAAAAAATTACTTGTGTTTGGTACCACTGTTCTAGTATCTATAGTCCCGTGGTTTAGAGTGGCTCTTGACTCAGAGGTCTTGGGTTCGATTCTGGCGTTGGAAACGATACGCTATTTCCAAGTTTGGTTAGGACAATGCAGGCTGATCACCTGATTGTTTGACAAGTTAGATGATCTATGCGTCGGATGGGATGGGCTACAGGTCAAAATGTACAAAAGTCGGTCGTTCGCCTGATCTCTCGCCAGTCGTGTCGCGGTCCGAATCACTGGGGTTTGAGAGTAAAGGAATAGACTGCTCTTATTTACTGCGCACACACTTGGGCACTATAAGATACTCCTGCATAACTGGCTTAGTTTCAATGAATCCGGCTACCGTCACCGAAACTGATGTGGGAGTTATTATAGTGCCTTTAATACTAGAATTAGGTCGAATATTTTATTCATGTGATTTTTAAGAAAGAGACTATCGACCTCCACGGCCTCTTAACTGATTACGTCTGCTCAGATAAACACCTTTCGTATAATGTTATGTATTTGGGTGATATGGTCGTGACAGGACAAATTTAGATCGTAAATAGTGGCAACAATATTTTACATGTTGTTTTAAATCATTTTTTCTCTACTATGTATGAAGCTGCAGGCTTTATAGCTGAGGTAGAGCTGTACTAGATATGATTTTTTTAATACTATTTAATATTGAATATTTTGACCTGGTGAACTTCGTATCACTTCTCTTGTACTACATATTTTATAAATTATTATATTATTTCAAAAACTAAAATTAGCGTCGTTCTCGAGTTTTAGCGAGACTTTGAATGTTTTAATTTTAATATAGATACTGAAATAATACCTTGACTCTTTTTTTTTTTATAAAATACAACTGTTGCTATTGAGATTGCAACAACTTTGCATCTTTACATTGATTATAATCATTTACAAAGCTATTCTACATTCACTTGTTATATTTGTTCACAGTTTTTAATATGTTTCTAGCGTAATTTAAGAAGTCCTTTCTGGTTCTCTCTGAATTGATTAACTGTCTTAAATTTGATTCTTTAACAGCTACCCCGCAGAGTATCTCTAGATCTAGTCGTTCCTTGGCGTATAACGGACATTCATTTAAAACATGCATTATGGTTTCTTCCGTGTCTGGGTAAGATCTGCAGCTAGGTTTTTGATTTTAAATCTATGTAAGTAGTGGGCAAGGCCTCCGTGTCCAGTCATTATTTGGCTAAAGGTATTATCTAGCTTTATCTTTCTTAAGCTTTTATGAGCCTCTTGTATGTCGGGAAAGAAAATTTTGGTTATAGCTTCGGTCGGGTTTTGGGTGTATTCTAACTGCCATTCTTTAAGCGTATTTTGTCTTAAGATGTATTTGACCGATGTTACAGGAATGGCGCAGTATTCTGGTGTCATTTCTTTATTTGTCGCGGATTTGGCTAAATAGTCAGCCCTTTCATTTCCTTCGAGTCCTATATGAGCCTTTATCCAATAAAATTCTGCGTCTTTGCCTTGTGTCATACATCTTTTAGCGTTTTCCTTTTGTTAAATACCAGTGGATGTAAATTATCTGGATCTTTGATGGCTTCGAGAGCAGACTTCGAATCTGAAAGGATGTTTATTTGTATGTTTTGTAACCTTTCTTTCAGAGCTAGTAGATATACCTTGACTCTACATAATCAAAAATCAAAATACATTTCATGATTTGTATCTAATATCCGAATGTACCTATTTATTTCATACCTTAATCGATGACAAACAGATAAGCTATCTTTATATTATCTTCATCTCAAGTCACGATGGTTGTTATCACTGAAGTGGCTGCCCAATTCCCAAGCTGATAACTAGTTCCACTATCGGCCGACAGATGGCGTTGAACATAGTTCACGTGCTTGTTGAGTGTTGACGCCTTAACTGGCTTTTTGTTGATCAATCGTTGTTGACGTGGAACGAGTAATTAAATTTAGCCATAATTAAATTTTAATGAGATCCGTCGAAATCAATTAATACGGTGGAATGAAATAATGTAGCAGTAATTACTTTGAAGAAAAGTTTTTGAGAATTTGAGATCTATTAAACATCAAAAAAAGTGAGAAAATCTTACAGGTAAGTTCAGTTATTCTAAATTACCTATCTAAAGTATAAATTCACAGCTGAATGTAAAGAACATGAACCTAGATATTTTAAGTTTAGGCTTCAACTTCAAACATGACTTCGATTTTAAAATAATATATTTGTCATAGAAAGGACAATACTGAATAAAACAATTAAGAAATTTAATTGAAAGAAATAAATAATTTGACAGCAGCTAGTAATTTATATTTTCTGATACCTAGGCATAAATTCAAAATTGCACCTTTGTAATCTGACGTTAGTGCCGAAAATACAAAAATCGCGTAACTTTCTGCCGCGCACTGTAAAACTCTGGAACGAACTGTCACCAGCAGTATTTCCGGACCTATACGACCTGCAAACCTTCAAGAAAAGAGCATATTCCCTCTTAAAAGGCCGGCAACGCACCTGCAGCTCTTCTGATGTTGCGAGTGTCCATGGGCGACGGTAGTTGCTTACCATCATGTGACCCGTTTGCTCGTTTGCCCCCTTATTTAATAATAAAAAAAAAAAAACTTATTATGAGTAGAGCTGTAAGTTATTGACTGCTGCCTGTGCTAGTAACTTACTTAACTCGATAAAATACATTCGCAGGTGTTCTCTACATACAAAGTTAACTCACATCTGCACAGTGATGAAACACAACGGCTATTATAATAATATACTAGTATTTTTTTAGGAACATACATAATATATTTAAATGCGCTATAAATCAAAATTTCTATATAATGCTCCTGATTTCGCCTACGCAGCATAATTTATTATGAAAATCGGAATTCCCACTAACCGCATTCCTATAATTTGGATATTACACTGTTCTGCATAAAAAACAGTATGCAAAATAAACATTGCTATGGCGACGGTTCTATTGTTCGCTTGCGCCTACGCAGCTTATATCAATTATGTGCTCCATAATAAATTAAATATTGTTTGATCTGATACAAATCTTGTTTTGATTAATGATTTCTTGTTGCCTGAGCGATATTGTGAGGAGACCAAAACGCAGGCTGCCCGCAGTGCGGTACTCAGGCATGCGCGTTTAATTGTTATTTCATTTAAATTATTTAAAATTGGAATGCTAGATGCATTCCAACGTGAGCTCCATATAAAGGCATTATAAATTGATATAAAAAGATAAAATTGACTCGCTTTAATAGCAAAATTAATGAATTATTAAGCAACTCTGTTTTAAAATGTCAGCTGAAATTATGCACAAACTTTTATTGCTAATTTTATGTCGGCAGTTCTTGTTTACTAACATGACGTAATGTTTACTCTGGTAGGTATTTACAAAGAACTGTGAATTCTCTGAAACACCTACAACGATAGGCTACCTAAAATTAATCAACAAAAAAGCGAGTACCTACCTAAGCTTAGGAAGACAGTGGAGATTTAGTAATTAAATGTATCTACACAAAAATAACTATATAGATATATCTATAGAAATGGCTTTTATTTCACTGCCTCAGTGATCAGTCTTTTAGCTTTAATTGTGAAAACAAAAAGAAAACATAGAAAGATTATTTTTAGGGTTCCGTACCGAAAGGGTAAAAACGGGACCCTATTACTAAGACTTCGTTGTCTGTCCGTCTGTCTGTCTGTCTGTCCGTCTGTCTCCAGGCTGTAACTCAATAACGGTAACAGCTAGAGAGTTGAAATTTTCAGAGATTATGTATATCTGTTGCCGTTATAACAACAAATACTAAAAACAAAAGAAAATTAATATTTAAGGGGGGCTCCCATACAAGAAACGTGATTTTTTTGGCTTTTTTTGCTCTATATCAATAATGGCAACAGGTAGGTACTTGATTTTTTCTCGAAGTCCTTAGTTATATGTCTTCTTTAATATTTAATAATAATAATAAAATAAAATAAAAAATTAAGGGCGGCTCCCATACAAAAAACACAATTTTTGGCCTGATTTTGCTCTATAATATATGTACGGAACCCTTCGCGCGCGAGTCCGACTCGCACTTGGCCGATTATTTTAAAGTTTAAAGTTAACAAGAACGACGTTTCCATAAAAAGTTTTTGTTTGCTTTCGTTCACCTTCGAGTTATTTCTATGTCGACGACTTTCTAGAATTTTGACAATTTTTTGTTTTGGATAACATAACAATTTATTGAAATTACAATAACACTAGATTTTTGCAACTCCGTAAGTGTAAAATGAAATTAATCTGCAACCGTACATTCTCCCTAAACATAACATATTATCATATTGTCGTTCACCGTAGCCTAAATCTTTGATATTTGTGCTAAATATCGAAATTGGTCCAGTACCTAGTTGCTTAGGCTAATCGATGGCAAACAATTAACATATAAAGGGTATTATTATTATTGTATTATTATTTATTTATTTACAATTGTATCATAATACTTAATCTTCAACCGTTATACGTAAAATTTTGATGTTTTGATCTTAGGCAAAAAATGTATTTTTTGTGTACAATATTTTGGTGAAAACTGGTGAATTCTAATGATTTATTTGTTGTTGAAAACTCGTGAATTATTGTTACTAATTTGTTAAAAACCCTATTATAGTTAAATTCAATAATTTTAATTTAGGTAAGTAAGCTATTTCATATTTACTACAATTTTTACTGTCTTATTAAAATATATATGAAATATTTAAATACACCCGTAAAACTAACATTTTATAATTATTTTTATTATTTATTACATTGAGTTCATTCTTAAAATATCAAAAATCTCAATCCAACAATTAGGTCATGTGATTTTATTTAGTTATTGTCTTTTGTAAAATTAACTAATTGTTTTAAAGTCAAAAGGCACATTAATTAAGCACAAAAATCTACTAGCGATTAAGTAAATTCTGATAAGCAGATAGGTCAAAAATTTTGCCGAGTATTTCTAGATTAGATCTAATTTATTAGAAATAATAAAATCAAAACACTAAAGTGTTATTACGGTAAGTACCCATCCATATACTTATATCAATGATTTTCGATCTTAAAAATATGAATTTAAAAAATTAAAAAAGCCTTGACATATTTTGTAAAATTGAAAATTAAAATATTATATAAACAGTAATATTCTAATATTATAGTTATACTGCTTATGAATCTTATTAGATTTAAAATGTTTATAAAGTTTTTAGATGTAACTTTTGTATTCCTAGCGTCGGAAAATGTTTAGAAGATTTTTGCAGTAAAAATAAGAATACGCCTACTCTAATTAGAATCAGGTAGACTAATTTCGATAGCTTACAGCTGTAGGGCAAAATCTAAGTACAATTAATGAAAATGTAGTTATCTTCAAAAACATAATAAGCTTTTGATATAAGTTTTACAGTAAATAAGAATGAAAATTGTTTTTTTGCAAAATGCAGAGTTGCAGTCTTATTGGATCATTTTAATCTAATTCATATTAGACATTGTAAAATATCATTAAAAATATACAGTTTAATGATTTGTCCATAGTTTTCAAACGGGTTACATTATTATTATTTCGCATTGAAGTAATAAAATAACTTCGAAAGTTTTTCGGCCGACTCTATCTCGAACCAAAACAAACGTAAAACTGCGGAAAAGTTTTACGCGCCGCTTCAAAGGGCGTTTGCATCCATTTCAGCGGCTTTCAACTAGATTTCGGAGTGATGAGTGGAAATTCACAAGTGTATCACTAAGTAAAAAAATAATTAAAACCTTTGAGCATCGCCCGCAGAACGCCGTTATGCACGTTTTTGCGGCATATCACGCGCAGTCACTTATTAGCACTCGTCCAATATTCTCAAACTCAAACAACACTGAATCAGTCAAAACACATGGAACTGGCACCGATAAAACACTTAAAACTGTTAATGAGGAACTGGAGGTGTTGTTTCTTTGAGCTTGTATCGTTCGGGTTGCGGGGCGGGCGCGCGCGACGTTACACTATCCACGTTCGCCGGCATACTGCGCGCTCGGGCGCCGCGGCCCCCCGCTCTGCGCCACCCGCCCCCTCGCCCCTCAGGGGGCGGGGCTCCTTCGAGGCGAGGCGAAGCGAGCTTAATTACGCTTTGCGGGCGAAGCGGGACGGCGATAGAGTGGGCGCGAGCTATTAGCGCGCGGAGAGCGGGACGACGCGCGTCTTAAGTAGTTTGTATAAGTAATGAGGGGCGCGCGGGCGGCGGGGGCGGGGGAGGGAGCGAGGGAGAGGCGCATCTCCCGCCAATCTTTAATGTTGATTACGCCGCCGCCTCGGCTCTTCCCTCATTAGCTCGGCCCCGCCTCGGCTTTAATTACGCGCGGTAATCGCCGGCCGCTAACTTTTTACTCGGATTCCGAGATTCGCGATTTATTTTCGGCCCCGTCCGTCTCGATTGTCTCATCTTGTATCGCCTTAATTGGCCAAAAAATGATGACACGAATTCCCTCTACGGTACACCGTAGAGGGAATTCGTGGTAAAACGATGTTTTTATGTTGGCGACGTACAATGGGATGTTACAAGTTACAACTACCTATTAGGTTAAATGAAATAGGTAAATAATAAAGGTAAAAGTAGGTTTATCGCTTATCACAACAGATAAACAATATTTTCTTATAAGACTGTTTTATCATATTTGTTTCAGAAAATGTTCTCTACAAGCTGGGTTTTTTTATTTACCTTGAGGTAAAATACTTATTTGCTTACTTATTTTATAAAAAGATAGACATCTCATTAGACGAGAAGTATTCGAGATCCATTAGTATGATACATCAAGCATTGTATGAAAGCCAAAATTGTAGAGTTCATTAAAATATAATTATCTATATGTTACGGTCTATCTACTTATTATTATTTTTATAAAACACAGGTAGACCAGTGACCACTAGCTACATAATATTGATAAAATGGAGGTAGATAGGTATAACATAAAAAGTGAAGCTTTAGGAAAAATGTAAGAAACTAAATATACATTTCTTAATTTTTTTTAATTACAAGCCACAAAATACAATAATTTTTTGGTTAACTTATAATATTTAGTTTGGTTCTTTCAATATTATTTTTTTATATTAAAAGAGTTTTTGAATATTTAAAGTTCATAATCATAAAAGAGTTTAAGGTGACTCCATGATAATGTGGCTGCAGCGATATCGATTTTTCTTAAAAATGACTAAAGATAAGAAATTAAAGTTCATTGTCAGTATTCATCATCTCTTTATCTTTGAATTACCCATAGCATAACAAAGACCTCTATAAAAACAAGGATTCTGATTTTGCCAACAGAGGAGAGTGATTTAAGCTTTTAAAAGTTGTACATAGATTAGTTCAAGCATACACTATAATTTGCCCATAACTCATATGAAATATATTTATGGTCTTTAAATTATGCGACAAAAATCATTTTGTCGCTTACGCCCTTTCCATCAAAAAACTTGGTTGACTACTGTACCCTAAAACGGAACCTTAACCAGCTGATTTCTTGTATAGGTAGGTTAATAGTTATATAATTTAAGAGTAATATTGTCCTACAAATAGAACAATCCATATTTTAGGACCATCAAATTAAAGTATGGAATCCTTTCTATCTCTGTTAGCTACCACTTTCAAGAATTTTTCGCAGATAAAAAAGTTGTTTGTCTTATCAAAATTAAGCTACTAACAAAATATTTGCTTTTTAAAAATCATAAAAAAATTTTGTTCTAGTGCTCCCTGCACTATAATAATATGTCAAATCTTCATTTAATTACAATTATTACAAAAGAGACGAATATTATTAATTACATAATGTAATTAATAATATTCGTCTCTTAGTGCGGTAGTTAATCAGTTTTACAATAAATGTAGAGCTTTATAGTATATACTTAATTACTAGACAACGCCCGTAATTCCGCTTATCGCAAGGGAACCGTACATTTTTACGTGATAAAAAGTATTCTATGTTTTTCCCCGGCTCTCAAAGTATCTTCATAAAAAATTTCAGCAAAATCGGTCCAGTGGTTTGGTCATGAAGAGCTAACAGAGAGACATACAGACAAACGGATAGACATACAGACACACTTTTTTATAAAATAAGGGGGCAAACGAGCAAACGGGTCACCTGATGGATAGCAACTTCCGTCGCCCATGGAAACTCGCAGCATCGGAAGAGCTGCAGGTGCGTTGCCGGCCTTTAAAGAGGGAATAGGCTAATAGGGGAGGGTAGGGATGGGAAGGGAAGGGAATAGGGGAGGGTAGGGAAGGGAATAGGGTAGGGGATTGGGCCTCCGGTAAACTCACTCACTCAGCGAAACACAGCGTAAGCGGTGTTTCACGCCGGTTTTCTGTGAGAACGTGGTATTTCTCCAATCGAGCCGGCCCATTCGTGCCGAAGCATGGCTCTCCCACGTTTAAATTTCGCATTTATAATATTAGTATGGATACCTACTCACTTTTTAAGCCAACGACTAAAGTTTTCACGTCACCATAACCAAATCTCTACCAAAGACGTATTTGTAAGAGATTTTATTCTCAATAAAACTCTACCTCCGTATTTTTATGAATGAGCCGGTTCAGTCAAAATGCCGTATGTCGTCCTACGTGGCCATTGATATCTTATGTTATTGCTTTTTAGTGTAAATCTAAACTCGATATCGAAAAAGTTGATTTAAAAAGTAAATTATTGTTTCCTTGCTCTACATTGAAATATGCAGTAACACAGAGGATCTAATTTTCTCTTCTTTATTTAATATCCATACTTTATATTATAAATGTGAAAGTGTGTCTGTCTGTCTGTCTGTCTATTACCTCTTCACGCCCAAACCGCTGAACCAATTTTGCTGAAATTTGGCATGGAGATACTTTGAGTCCCAGGAAAGGACATAAGATACTTTTTGTCCCGTAAGAATGTACGGCTCCCACGCGATAAAGGAGTTTTGGCGCAACAGAGTTGCAGCGGGCGTCATCTAGTTGAAAATAAAATTGACTTAGAAACTGTAAGATTGCTTGAAACTAAAAAAATACCGACTTTTTTATGTACAATAAAATAAACTTTATTTTAAGTAAATTTCGAAATTTTATTTGTATTTAACCTAG
The DNA here is from genome assembly GCA_905333045.1 of Lysandra bellargus. Taxonomy (NCBI): domain Eukaryota; kingdom Metazoa; phylum Arthropoda; class Insecta; order Lepidoptera; family Lycaenidae; genus Lysandra; species Lysandra bellargus. The sequence goes on from HG995343.1 coordinate 7,529,502, forward strand.
TTCGCATAACTCTGTAATTCCTTAACGAGTTTCATAAACACCTGACATCCGCAAGTTAAATCTATAAATCAATAAACCTTACTAACTTCAACCCTTAGCAAGTTAAAATCTCAATAACATAATTTTCTTACGTTTCCCTAGGTCTTTAGCGAGGTTCTACTGTACTTGATAGGTTTGAGAGGAAATTGTGGTAAGGTGTTATTATTTTGGAAGTAGGTTAATATTTAAACTCTTATCATAATAACGTAGATCTAGGAAACTAGGAATATTATGAAATTATAGAAAGATGGAACCTAATTTTGATAAAAATAAACCAGTAACCGCTGTTATCACAATATTGCAGAACTATGAAATTCTACCTATAGCTATAGAACTCTTTACTCCAGATACGCTAGAATCTTTGGCTGAAAATTCATCAAATAATGAAAGTCTTCAGATGTTAAAATGGCACCAAACATTTAAAAGTCTTTAACGTAACACGCTTATTTTCTTTACACGCTATGTCTATTGTTACTTGTTAGTAATCAGAATTCGAAAAAGTAATTGTTAGTTTTTCAGCTCTATATGTACCAACTTATTCTCATTTTTCAAAATATTGGAGTAACGAAAGCTTCTTAGGTTTGGCAGAAGTTTATTATTAGCTCTTTTGATTGGTCTACGCCAAAATATCAACCAATTAACAACCTAACATAAGAACTAGAAATATAAAAATAAAACATAACAACTTAGAAATCAGGAAAGTAGACAACAAAAAATTGAACTCGACTTCCAAGGAACAAAACAAAATTCTTAAAATGGCCTAAAAAGTATGAAATAATTCTTATTCTTCATTAGTGCCTTTTTCAAAATTTGACTAAATAGCAATGAATTCTGTACTCAATTTTCATTCGTTTGAAGTCGGTACCAGCCCAGAATAGAGATATTTGACATAGAACTTAGCCAGTACCGACTTCAAAAGAATGAAAATTGAGTACAGAATTCGTTGCTATTTAGTCGAATTTTGAAAAAGGCACTAATGAAGAATAAGAATTATTTCATACTTTTTAGGCCATTTTAAGAATTTTGTTTTTTTCCTTGAAAGTCAGGTTAAATTTTTTGGTAAAAAATAATAATTTCACTTTTTTTAGTTATATACAAGACAAGGCTTTATGCGTAGATAATCACTACGAATACTAAGTATCCTTAATATTATAATACAGTAAGTGAAATTGCTTGCAGTTATCTAAGCGATGCTGCAATTTCCAAACTTTTATATTTAAAGGTTCATGAGTTTTGTTCAGTGTCTTTGGACCAAGAGACACCTTCGTATGAAATTTCTCTTATTCGTAACTTAAGTGTAAGTTACTAGAAACAACATTTTAACCACTATGAGTGTTTTGATAAATTTCAAGGAGTCCCCTCGATTCCTCATGGATCCCATCATCAGGTCACCACTTTTGTGAACATGGTACCAAATTCGGATTCAACCCTGTACAACAACAAAATAGTCATAAAAATCGGTCCACAAACAGCAAAGTTATGGTTGAACATACAAAAAAAAAATATATACTTACAGACGAACATATAACCTCCTCCTTTTTGGAAGCCGGTTAAAAAGAAAATACAGTTACAAATTACATTCAAGCTTTATTATTTTTGATGTAGTCTCAATAACTTGATGATCGTTTTAAACTTATGTCTTTATGGCACATTTAATCATTGTCAAAATAACTATTGATTAACTTTGAAATAAAATAAATTATGAGAACATTTAATTAAATTGTAGGTATATGAGTACACTATTTTGCTGCTTAGTAAAAATGAACTGTACCATATTGTACAAGAAATGAAACCAAGAAAAGAAAGGAATGTAATTTTTATAACGTCTTTTATAGGTTTAAAATAATATCTAATATGTATTCGCTTGTCAATCGTTTTTAAATTAAATATACAACAGGACACAATTTAGTTTTATACTTATTTAGCTAAATATAGAGCTAAATAATTGTAAGCTTTTAAGTACAAAGCCTATTTATCTTCAAGAACATCTTACCTTCTTACAAACATATAGTACAACTTTCGTCCTAGTATAATAATACTGATTGATGTACAAAGTGTATGATGGATACTTGGTATCATTGTATAACCTATAACATATTCTTTACACGCCAAACTAATACGATTTAAACTACACTATTTCATAGATCTTTCTGTAAAATTATGTTTAGTCTCAATAAGCTTGTCTTTATAGTTACTATCAATTATCATGTCTTTGGTTTAATCAATACGTAAAGAAAAAAATATCCATACTAATATTATAAATGCGAAAGTGTGTCTGTTTGTCTGTCTGTCTGTTACCTCTTCACGCCCAAACCGCTGAACCGATTTTGCTAAAATTTGACATGGATATAGGTACTTTGAGTCTCGGAAAAGGACATAGGCTACTTTTGTCCCGGAAAAATGTACGGTTCACGCGCGATAAACGAGTTTTGGCGCAACGGAGTTGCGGGGGTCATATAGTTATTATTATGTAGGAAATCGATTTAATGAAATAATTATTAGTGGAATTGACACGACCATCCTAATTTCTTAAGATCCGCTTACACGGGCAATTTTTACGGCAATAATTGCTCGGCGACGCAAATCGAGCGATCTGGAGCAATTAGTGGAGCAATATGGAGCAATTTATTTCATATCGCTCAATGTCATATCGCTCCATCACTCAAATATTTGATGGCCACATCACTCAATATTGTATTGCGCAATATTGCTGCTTGTTGACGTCAAAGTTGACGAGAATTGACTGGAGTTGAGCAATTTTAGTTGCTCGTATAAGCGCACCATTATACAATCGTTTGATTCTATGATATACCTAATGATTTACAATATACATCTTATTTAAAATAAAGTTTTTACTGAATTTCTCAGCTTTTATTTATCTATTTAGACGTGTAGGAAAAGACGATACAACAGAAAAAACAAAACAAGAAAACATTAATTTACTGACAGAAAATAAAACAAAAAGTTTTTTTTTCATGGATGAATAAGGTAGTAGAAATTAAAGTATATTTTATTAAAACGGAAATATATTGTTGATTATTTCTTTGCATAGACTTGTAAAACACTAAATGATAAAATTTGCCACTTTATAATGGAGTACAAAACTTCTATTAAGTTCGTGGTATTATCCATACTAATATTATAAATGAAAAAGTGTGGACATCTGTTTGTCTATCTGTTACCTCCTCACGCCCAAACCGCTAAGCAGATTTTGCTGAAATTTGGAAGATACTTTGATTTCCGAGAAAGGACATAGGATACTTTTTATACCGAAAAAGTACGTTTCCCGCTGGTTCCGTGCGATAAACGAATTTTGGTACAACAGAGTCGCGGGCATCTCATCAGTCAGTCCATCTTCGGGTGCCCACACTGTTGAGACCCTTGCCCAGCAGTCGGGATGCATGCGGCTAACGTGACCCGCCCACTCCCAGTTCAGCTTGGCCGCCTTGACACCTACGCCCTTGATGCCCGTTTGGGAGCGCAGTATGGTGTTTCTTATTTTATCGAGAAGCTTTACTCCTAACATACTGCGCTCCATCGCTCTTTGGCATACCCCGGTCTCGATCGCGGAAAATATATAATTATATAAAAAAAAAAAAAACTTGTAAGTACCTAGTGAATTTTAATGAGACATAAAAACGCAACCCGCAACCCTGTTGCGCCAAAATTTGTTTATCTTCTTATTTTAGTATTATTCTATATTAGTATGGTTGTTGTAGGATTATACGTAGGATGTACTTCATCGTATGTGATTCAGTGAGGACAGTAATGTACGCCGCACGTGTAAGCACCTAATGTTTAAAACTAATGGAAAATTTCGGGGCACGAGACTTACCGATATGAAATGGAAATGTTTAATGACGCGTCTGCGCATAGAACAACATCGCGCGTAGGGTTGTCAAGTCGGAAAAACTAAAAGCTGAATAGACAAGCCCACATTTAGGTAAAAATGCCGGAAAGGGTAAAAAGCCGGAGTGCCTACATGTTAATAATTAATTTACTAGATAAATCTTTTCGGGATGACCATCCTATGTCAAAGTATTTTCATACCAAATTTTATTTAAAGTTCAAGCAGATCAAGAGTTAAATAGTAACAGGCAGACAGACACTATTTCGCATCTATAACGTTAGTATTCGGAAGTACCTAAGGATTAGGTACGACGTACTCCGTAGTAAAAAGTGGCAGTGATGAAATTATTGTAAGGCAATGGTTTTTGTAGACAGAAAATTCTTTCATGTCGGTCTTTAAAAATATGTGAGAGGTAAGCAAAGCCGGTCGAAAAGGAGTGTATGGGAATTATAGCCGATTCAAATCATCTAATAGACTATAGCAAAATGGTTTGTGTTTGTACGAGTGTGCTGATTTTCATAACAAATTCTAGGCTAAAAGGTCTACAAATGTCGAATATGTATTTCATCAAAAGTTCCTTAGTCTGTAATTTAGACCGGACGTTTAAAAATTATCCAGACGCCTGGCAACCCCAACATACATTATACAAGAGAGTCTGCGCCTTCGTTCAGAAATTATCATGAGTTTTCCTACTCATGATATATCCATCAGGCGATAGAATTGTTTATTTCTCCTATAGATGGGGTATATCGATAATAGAATAATTATCCAAATATATCTCAACTAGATGACGCCCGCAACTCGGTTGCGCCAACATTCGTTTATCGCGCGGGAACAGTACATTTTTCCGGGATAAAACTATCCTATGTCCTTTCTCGGGACTCCATGCCAAATTTCAGCAAAATCGGTTCAGCGGCTTGAGCGTGAAGACGTAGCATACAGACAGACAGCTGACACACTTTTGCATTTATAATATTTGTATGGATTCTAGTGTCGCGATGTTTCTTACTAAACTTCTCCGAAAAGTCTACATCGATTCTGGTGACATTTGATGTTCTTATCCTGTAGGTCAGAGAATCGCTAAGTGGCTACTAAAATGATTTAGATGCCAGTTGTAATAATACTATAAAACTCGAAAATCGGTTTATATTATAAGTTTTTATTCCTTTAACAATGTAAAACAAATCTCGAATTAATCTACAGCTTGATGTACGATGATACTCTTTTAGATACTTATATCAACATCAAGATCTGCCCTCGCCAAATATAATATAATACTTTATATGCTAATCATAATACATTAAAAAACCTCTGGCAGTTGTGTCACATGTAATACGTACCTATAGCTTTCGAAATAACTACTCTATAGAGTATAGACTATAATTATATCCTTTCTCAGGACTCAAATATCCAAGTTTCAGACAGAGAGTGTATGTGCACTTTTTATAGTCCATACTTCTATACTAATATTATAAATGCGAAATTGCGTCTGTCTGTCTATTACCTCTTCTCGGCCAAACCGCTGAACCGATTTTGCTGAAATTTGGCATATAGAGATACTCTGAATTACGGGAAAGGACATAGGATACTTTTTATCCCGGATTTATTATGGTTCACGCGCGATTTTGGCGCAACGGAGTTGCGGGCGTCATATAGTATAATAAATGTTTACTTTAAGTGGGATAAATATTGTTATTTAATCTAAGTTAATTATTGTAATTGATCCATTATTGTTATTAATAATAATAAGTACATTAAAAGCCTCTACCACACGTCTCGTTTTCGTAATAGGTAAATCTATTAATTATATTATTACAAAGGTAGATATTGTAACAACTTCTTGGTCGCAAAATTAGTTTTAAAACGTAGGGACCGTACATCTTTCTGCGTCAAAAACTACTCTATAAGTATATCCTTACTTAGGACTCAATTCAGAGATTAAAATTATTATTATTATATGTATGGGGCACTTGGACAGACCTAGCACCTTTACAGGCTCCTATTTTAGTAGTAACTATAATAAGTATTTAAAAAAAATGTTAATTTTTAAAAATAAATTGCCCATAACTGATTTATGTGCTTCTTTAATCTATAATGTTTTATATTGCACTTTCGGGCAAGGGCACAAATTATTATCATTTTGAATTAATGTTAAGCAATAATGCCTTTGTCTTACCGAAGGAACGATACCTATTAATTATTATATTTTTTGCCAAGTGTGATTTTCAAATTAGTTTTCCGTATTATATTATACTCGTAGTATAATTGCGGAAAACTTATTTGATTAATTTGAAAAATAGCAAAATAAAGTCTTAAAAAATTTAACATTAAAAAATACGTCTAATTTATGATAATCAATATAATATCTAAATAAAAAATAACGTCTAAGTAAGAATCACTCAATATTCACTCAATATTCACTAGTCTAAATTAAGTAATTTTTATATTCGTTGATTAATCACAAAAAAAATATAAAAAAATATATAGGCGTGCGAGCAAAAACTTTGGTGTTAAATGATGGTAGCGATAAATAATAAAAAAAAAACAAACATTGGCAATGCCACCCACCGAGCAAAACTGGACACCTGTTGTATTGTCAACTTTATATTAAGTTTTTGTCAGCCATAGATTTGAGTTCCCATAATGAATAAGCCCTTTGTGATGTGGTTTGAATTTAAAGCTACTGTATAAAATTCGAACTGACAAACGATGTTTTAATTAAAGTATAAAAATATAGCAAACTAGATGAAGCCCGCAAATCTGTTGCGCTAGAAGTAGATAATCGCGCGGGAACCGTACATTTTTCCGGGATAAAAAGTATGTAGGTATATTGTATATCCATATCGATACCTTAATTGGCAAACCAGGTAACTCCATTTGAGTAAATTTTTCAGGAGATACTTAAAACTTTATAATACTTTTTGTAGACTATTTATGAAAAAATCTAAAATCCCGTTGGTGTACAATATAGAAAGCTAGCTATATTTGATAATATACAAGGCCTTATCGATTTTCATTACAATTATACAGCGATTTTTGGAGTTATCTGATTCATATTTCCTGTTAAAATATATAATCTGGGAGTTAGCGGGGTTTCTCAAAGGAATAATTATTAATTTAAATTAAATGATTGGTTTATTTTTTAATGTTTTATTTAGAAAGAGAAACATAAAAAATTAAAAATAAGTACAAAAAACCATAACTTTATTCAATCTTCATGAGGAAGGTTGTCATAGTAAGTTTGGTAGTCTCTGGGCATTGAGTTTTTTAGTTGTTGTAAATCGGAGTATTTCTTTTTAGTTATTTTCCTGCGTTCGGTGTAGAGTTCGGGTATATTTTCAAATGGAGTTTTATTTATTCTAGCATTTTTACGCTGGTTAAGTAATGTATATTCTGTGGTAAATCTAAGTTTATAAAAAATCTCCCCCGAAGGTGCATACTTGAGGGCTCGTATATCGGTAACCTGCAAGAAGCACAAAATTTAATGTAGGTAATAGTTACAAATTCAATTATTTATGTAACTACAATTATAGTCTCTCAAGAAAATGGAGAAATTAAAAAGTGGCAACATCGTAGTGTCATCCCTTTTAAATCAATCTAAGAAAAAAGGGATGACACTACGATGTTGCCATTTTTTAATTTCTTCACTTTTTTGACAGACTATAATCTATATAATATTATAATTATTAACTGTTTACAATTTTATACCTTGGGATCTCCCTTCAACTTTCCTGGTCTAATAGAATTGTAGAAATTTATATTTTTGAAATTCTTGAAATAAGGGTAGGTTAAGTATTCAACTGTGTAAGGTTTACTTTTCTTCGCTTTTTTACATATAGTGATGTACTCTGCTGGGACATGGATTACTTGATTTTTTAGTTTTTTTTCGATCATAGCATGCATGCTGTCTACCTCCATCTGGGTATGGCCTACTTCTAAATATTTTTGCTCAATTGTTACATTATATAGCATGGCTGTGTTGAGAAGAGCATTGCTTAAGATTACGTTGCGGTTTTGGTATGTACACCCATCTGTGTACAAGATTATGTGTCTGTTATCGTCTCTCATTTTTGGAATGACTTTGTCAATAAAAAATTTCGTTAGTATTGTTGCAAACTCATCAGAATTTAGCCCACCTTCCGCCTCATTCCATATAAAACAATGACCATCATTAGTTTTCATATCATATATACACCAGTTATGTACAGAAAGCTTAGTCTTATAGTAATTTGAAGATACATTAGAACGTGGCGCTAAAAGAACTGCTTGAAGATCTGCAGTAAAGACAAATTCTTCTTTTTCTTTATCACTATCTTTCTCCAATCGTGCTTCATTCTTTTTATTTATGTGCTCTTCATAAGTCTCTTTAGTAATATGACCCATCTTAAATCCATTACAGATTTCACACAAATCTTTCTTCGGTTTAAATAGAGAAATTTTTTGGATGGTGAGAGTGTTTGTAAAAGTAGCAATTGATAAAGGTTTTTCGAACTTTGATTTACAATAATCTATATACATTTCGTAAAGTTGACGCTTACTAGAAATGTCTGATTGTAAGTACGTCTGTGTTGTTCTTTTCCTACAGTAATGTGAAGGCATTTTCGGTAAGTCTTGTAAAAAGTCGTGCAAAGTTTTATTTTCTTCTTCAAATGTCTTTCTGGTAGTAGATTCTTTTATGAGTTCATCAGTATTTTTGCCTGTAACTTCAGACTTCCAACACCAAACACATGATTTTCCAATACAAAAAGTATTTAAAAATAACGTTTTACAAACTCTAATCATATCATCTCCCTTTTTTAGGTAGTAAATAAAGCTGTTAGCTCTTTTTGATTTCTTAGGGTCTGTTCTACCTCTTGGTCTATTTGTATGTATAACTTTTAGTAGGCTATCAATATAAACTCGTTTTTCTTTCCAAGTCATATCCCAAAACTTTTCAAACAATAATTTTCTGTCATCTTCAGAGATACTATGGCACCTAATGACACTTTTATTCTTTTCTTTACAAGTACACCGGGGCTTCATTACTCTTTTTGGTTTCCTTATATTCCTTTTCCCATTTTCCATCAACTTTCTTTTTACTGCAATACTCTTTACCCTTCTCTCTATTCTTTTTGTTAATCTTACTAACCCATTTATCTTTCTTTACTTGACAACGTTTCTTTCTTTTCACTAATGGTTCCTCAGTTTCCGAATCAGAATCACTGTAATCGACTAACTTTTTCATCAATTCAGTTGAAGTAGATGAGACTGCAGTTATAGCTTCATGAAGTATTGGTTGTTCATGTGGAACAGAAATGACTAAAACATCATTCAATAATTGATCATTACTGCTAAATAGGCTCTCATTACTTGGTTCAAAAGTATTACAGTCAGCTGCATTATTCAGTGGTATAGTAGGGCTAGAAGACAGTAAACTTGGACTATGATTTTCAGTTTCGAGCTCAATTAAGTTTTCAATGATAACATTGTCAACTATTATCATATTATTATTATTGTAACATATTTGATCATCTAATATTATTTTATTGTTAAATAATTCAGGACTAATGTCATCCACACCAGGTTGATTATTTTCAAGACAATCTATGTAGCTATTATCAAAACATGCAACAGAATTAGAAGCTACGCTATCGTGCCCAACCAAGTCATCGTAGGGTTTTGGAAATTGGTTATTAATAAACAAAGCAGAGTCTGGGTTAGTGGGTTCATCAAGCTCATGCTGTTGGTTTTGAACACTTATTTGCAATATTTTTTTAGCACGTGACCTTGACATCTATATGAGAAAACAAATAAAGCCCATTAACGGTAAGCACTAAGCAACTCCATGTACTAGTTCATAAAAGTATATAGTAAGTCATACAGTGTAACCACTAAAGATTGTGCATAAATAAGCGCAAATTATGAAAAATTAAAAGCTCACAACATATTTCACAATTTATATTAAATTTCCATTCATGTTTTATAACGTCATGAATATGTCACAAAAATTATAATGCTATTTATTAGCATTATTATTTTTGTGACATACTCATGATGTTAACTGTTCATTTTAATATAATAAATTAATTAAAGTACCGACAAGCAAAATAGTAACACGGCTAAATCCCAACACTGCAATGAAAAAGTAAAAAGCAAATCGGCTAAATCCATGTAGATAATAAAAGTTAAAATTACTGTATTATTAATTGATGTTTGGATAAAAACTAAAATAACAAGCATACCTTGTATTCAAGTTGTTCTATTTTTCAACACCGTATTACTTTTTATCGATTAAGAACAGAAATCTTTAATAAAATTACGGAGCGCAAGCGTACACGGCTGAGGCGCCATACAAAATGGCCGCATTTGTGGAGTTAGCTGTCAAAATCGTAACGTTCCAGGTCGCGTGGAGTTGGCTGTTTTTCTTGCAGCGATTTATGCAGAATATTCAAATAATATTGGACTTGCCTCTTTTGCAAATAACGCTTATTGACCGTTACGATACGAATCACACATAAAAATAATTTTGATATAAAGTGGAGTTGGCTGGTTTGCCAATTAAGGTATCGATATACCAAACAGCAAAATTGGTTTAGCGGTTTGAGCGTGAAGAGGTAACAGACGACACAAAGACAGACAGACAGACACACTTTCGTATTTATAATATTAGCAGGCACATAAGGATATTTCGTAAGTAAAAAATAAAATGTGTAGTTCTGTTACTTATGCTTTTATATAAATCACTAAGTATTTTCACTAAAGTCTTGGCCTTCTAACGTCTTGTTGGAAAAAAAAATAAACGTCAAAGTTTTGGCGGCGCGGCGTTTCGCGCGCTGAGCTGACCTGCCTATTCACCAACGCGGCCGTTCACCCGCCGGCCAACCCCTGACCTTGTGACGTGACGTATGCACCACGTGACACCCCACGTGGGGAATGGGTTGAGTAACAGAATACATTTTTAACCGACTTTTGATGTAAATACACAAATATTGTGACGTCAAAGGTGCTGTGGCAGGCTGTTTATGATAGACGAAATAATTAAACAAATACAACTTGTAGGATTTTTAATTTAGTTTTTTGACTAAGTGCAGACTTTAAAAAACAAAGGAAAGAGTTACAACTTGTAAAGAAAGTGGTCCTAAGTATCTATCTAAAACATAATTTAAAACTGACAATTTAATTGCAAAGACACGTAGACAGTTTCAATTTACATCAATAATTTTAGTTGACTCATAATAATTTATAAACAACAAACTTATTAATACGGACAAACTCCACATCAAACCAATCAAACTAAAAAAATAGGATTCGCAATTCCGCATTCCACCACAAACCGCCCCCTATACGCTGAATATGAAACTATTACATACGTAATGAAGCACCCTTCCCAAGAAAATAATGTTAAGAAAACTCGCTTCGTGTGTTGTTCTTGTGTACGCCCCCACAACTACTAGCGCCATCTGTTGGCGGATAGAGTGAACTAACGTTCTTGAACTTGAACACAGAGCGCATTCAACCTCGATGAAACGGGTAACACAATTCTCATACAGTACCAGTTTTACTAAGTAGAATGCTTATATTACGAATCCATACTAATATTATAAATGCGAAAGTGTGTCTGTCTGTTAGCTCTCCAAGCCCAAACCGGTGAACTGATTTTGCTGTTTGGTATGGAGATACTGTGAGTATCAACAAAACTTGGTTGACTACTGTACCCTAAAACGGAACCCTAACCAGCTGATTTTTTGTATATTTTTATATAATTTAAGAGTAACCTTGTCCTACAAATAAAACAATCCATATTTTAGGACCATCAAGTAAAAGTATGAAATCCTTTCTATCCCTGTTATAGCTACCACTTTCGAGATTTTTCGAAAATAAAAATGTTGCTTGTCTTATCAAGATGTAGCTACTCACAAAAAATTAGCTTGTTAGTAATCACAAAAAAATTGTCCTAGGGCTCTCTCACTGTTAAATAAATGGAAAAAAAAGAACCAATGCTTTGTCAATTAAAAGTTAATTAAATAGTAAAGTTAATATGTATCTGTAAGCTTCGTAGCCGCTTACTTCATACTCGGTGATAGAGACAAAACAAGTAATTAAGCTATTAAAATTATCGGTAGATTGTGAAGACTTACCTATGGCCACAGTAGTGATCAACCTCGCCGCTTGTTATCTGCAACAAAAACATACTTTATGAATTTACATCCACAGAATTAATTTTTGCATAAATGACATAATATTGTACTCTGTAAACAAATGTATCGTAATTTGACGTTCTTAACCGTAATATGTTACAAAAATAATTATGTAACGTAAAAAATATTAAGAAGAAAAGCAGACAAGGACATAAACCACTTTGTGGCGAAGGAAGGGAAAGAAAATTCTAATTACTTAAATTATACCTAAATTATTATGTACTGTTTAGTGTTTAGACTTTAGGCTCTTCGGATAGATGTTATGAGGTTTTATAAAACTATAGGAATTTTGGACTGTTATTCTTTGCCAAAAAGTCTACTTAAGCAATAAAACATGTAAAAAATATAATCAGTAGTCGCCTTTGAAACATCTTTAAATAACAGCGGACTCACTCTTTTTTCATACGGGTCACAAACATGAATATAGGTGTCGCGAGCAGCATTTAAAATTTAGGGATAAAAAATAACGTTGTTCAAAATTATTATCACTAATAAGCCCGGCGGGTCGCAGGTTGAGTATCGCCTTATAACATGAATATATATGTTATAAGGCTGCACGATCAGGCATTACCTAGCATTTTATCTCCAAGGTAAACGGCACTTTAAACTATATAGTGACGCGGCTGACGGGTGACGTAGAATCGATACCACCCTATTGCAGAAATGATTGAACATCCTTATCGCGACGTTTTCTAATGGCGCCCGGACCCTTTTTCTTTTTTAGGGAGACCTCTCTATTTAAATATTCGAGTATTTTAATTCGGATCAATATTGGAAGTTGGAACTTTTTTTTTCCGGAAAAGTTTTTGATGCAATGTCAGAGCTACAAGTAATGCCAGGTTTCTGAGATTTTTGACAGGTATAGATTTTCATTTCAGATTTTGATTTGGCGCGAAATGAACTAACCAAACATCAATGCTGCTAAATTGATGAACTACAATCAAAAACCTTGCAAAATATACAAATTTGGCACACATGAACTAGAAGAAATAGTGTGTCTGCGTCGTATCTATTTTAGAACCTACGAATAATAAAAACTAAGGAGGAGTGACTGTGTCAAAAAATCTGTTCCGATTCTACAAAATGTGACCCGAACATGTAAGAATTTTGTGTAATTATAGAAGTGACAATCATTGTCATTAGCAATAAATTACTCATTAGCAATAAAGCCGCCTTTGTGTTCATGTGTCCTTGTTGAATGTATATTATTTGTTTTTACTACAACTTTTTGAACGCAATAAAGTATATTATATTCTATTCTATTCTATTGTCGTTGTCAATCTGAATGTACTTACCTATTATTTCGTAGCTATTGCCATATTATTTTAGTGTTAATATTTTTATTATTTTAGTATTTTAGAAAATGAACCTTGAGAACCAAGTTGAAAACGATTGAAATATGGGAGCTACGTTTCCTTAGTTTTTTTAATAAGTATTCGTAGCTTAGAACATTTATGTAGGACGTCATATTATTGTCTGAAATTGATGTAACCAAACTTGTCGACAAAATTTTGACAGATAGACATGATTTTTAATACTCAGGTAGAACTAGGGAGATAAAAATTAAAAAAAAAAAACTTAAGAGTTGAGCTAGGAAAAAGAATGGAGAAATAAAGAAATATTTTTAGGCTATGAAACTTGATAATTGTATAGAAGTAACACCCCTTTTATTTTTACATGTCGCGAGCTAACGACAATACGAAATCAATACCAACACCATCGATGCGAAAATCGTGAATAGCGAGTGACACACACATTCACGCTCACACACACGTACAGCGGCCAAATAATATGCAAGCTCGGGACGTGTGAAGCGAAGACTTTCGTGAGGTGAATCATGTTTTGTTGTTTTGATGGACTGTCCGACGGAGTATAAAAGAAGATTATTGGAATGTGAAATGATACCTTAAAATCTTTAACTGAAGTAGAAAATACTTATGTTAAAAATTATTTAACCCAATATCAATCCCCAAGCGGCACCCGGCTGCCGCATTACAATTGAAAATCTATTGTGTCTGCGATTCCCACGATCGAGGTATTACATAACGAAATCAAGCCGGGCATATCAGGCTAGGCTAGGCTAGGCTTTAAAGTAGTTTAGAGCAAACTTATACTAACGGTTTGAAGTTGTTCTTAAGCCGAAAATAAGTGTCTCGATTTTCCCTGTCTTGTTTTTGTAATGAATTTAAGCTCATTGATAAACCGTCTATAATAACACTCAGTAAAAATTTGGTTTCTCACCAATAGATCCACAAAATCACAATCACAATAACGGAAATATCCTAGTTTATTCTAAACTTGTGGACGCACGAAAAATTGGTAAAAAGAAAACGCATTAACACATATAGATGAGTAGAGCAACATAAGCGGGGCTCACCCACACACACACACCGCCACCCACCCCACATTTTCTTTTAAAAAACACCCCTCCCAGGAGGCTTTTGATAAGGAAATGCAGACATTTGAAGAAAAGCTAAGTATCGAATAAGTATTCGCAAGTAGCGGTGTTTACGTCATAATCGTAGTGTGCGTTTATTGTAGGTCAGAAATACGTCATGACTCACGAGTCATGAGTTCATGACTGAATGAAAAGACTTTTAAGGGTTTTGAATATCAAATTTCGGGAATTTAAGGCGCGTTTATATTATGCTGTTATCTTATATATAAAAAATCTCGTGTCACAATATTAGTCACCGTACTCCTCCGAAACGGCTTTACTGATTTTTACCAAAATTTTATATGCATGTTCAGAAGGTCTGAGAATCGGCTACTGGGTACTTTTTATATTGATAAGTGCATTTGTCGAATACATAATAGTAAATTATTACAACGCGAGACTGACGGCGACCATTGTTTGTGCAAATGAATAGCGATAGACGTTGCCATGGTGCCATACTTATTTAGTAACATCAATAAAATAATATGGGCGAAATACTTTATATGGCAAAACAACATTTGCCGGGACAGCTAGTATTATAATAATAATCTATGTATTTGTATGCATTTGAATGCAACTTTAGGTCAGCTGATGTACGTCTTGACTCATGAGTGATGACTGAATGAACGGACTTTTAAAGTTTATTTGAATCTCGAATTTCGAGTATTTTAGGTTTTATCGCGGTGTTGATGTCATAATCTGAGTAGGTATGTGTGTTTGTATGCAGCTTTAGGTCAGCTGATATATATTACATGACTCATGAGTCACGACTGATGAATGAAAAGTATTTTAGGACTTATTTATAAGGACTTATGTGTACAATATTTATAAGGACTTATATAAATAATTATCGAATTTCAAGTAACTATTTTGGCGCGTTACTTCATGTAGTTTATTACAAGAATGCGTGTCATTTTGGAACGTAAACAATTCTTGTTAGTTGTTTAGACCTTTCCGATATTTTTAACCGACTTCCAAAAAAAGGAGGAGGTTATATGTTCGGCTGTGGATATATTTTTTTTATTTTTATTTGTGTATGTTCAACGATTACTCCGCCGTTTGTGAACCGATTTTCAAATTTTTTCTTTTGTTGTATAGGGTTCAACCTCAATTTGGTACCATGTTCACAATAGTTATAGTCCTCAAAATTTATATGGAAATATATAGTGATTTTGATTTTATGTGAAGGATCCTAGGCATATGCTACCAAAAAGTAAGATTTTACACCAAGGCATGCTATGGTTCCGAAGATACTAAGAGAACTCCGGATTCCTTATAGATACAAGTTTGGGACTTTCGGCGATGTCTTAAGAACTGAAAGCATATGCTACTATGCCAATTACATTCATCATCATCATCATAATTATCAGTACCATCACACGATGCATCGTTATGAGTTACGACCCTATTATTGGTACTTTTCATAGTATTTTCGATCGAGACTCGAGCTTGGCGAGTGATTTTGAAAATTATATCAATGTTATTATAAAGTAAATTATTTAAACTTGTCGTTGTGGTTACCAAGTTGAAAATTTGATCTAGGAAACTTCTTGATTGGGACAAAATATATAGTTATATTATTGTAGCTTAAAGTAGTTAAAGCATAATATTTTATTATGTTGAGCTGATGAGTTTACATGCGGAAGTTTACTAGGCTGAATTACGCTGGCGTAGTTTCTGCCGCAAATGTCAAACGCATACAAAATACGACATAATAGTGTGTCACCCCTCGCGTTCGGCCCGTATTTTGTATGCAATTTAAACGCGGCGGAATTTACGCCGGCGTAATTCTAGTAGTCGTATTCAGCCTAGTGTGTTTAGACCCATACAACGAAAGTCACTGAATCAGAACTCTAGAGCCTTCAGAGATAGGCGTTTGAACATTTCAACATTGCTTGATGAACTCGTGTAAGTACTCACATACGGTTTTTGTACGGTGTCTATTTTACATTCAAAAGAGACTTTAGTACTGAGAATATGAATAAATTTAAAGATACTATAAAAAAATTACATGGTCACCCGTTTATGCTCTTTCAAACCTAGATGAGGCTTTTAATGAATTCCATGATAATATCGTCATGTTACTTAACCTATGATTTCCTACAATTAAATATAAGATTAATAAAAGGGATTCTGAAATAAAATGGCTAACCAAAGGACTAAAAACATCTTGCAATACTAAAAGAAAACTACGACTCAAATACTATAAAAATAAAAGTTTGGAAAATAAAAAAAAGTTTAAAGACTATTCAAAAATATTTAAAAAATGTATTATAATGGCTCAGAAAAATAATAACAGTAGGTACATAACAAACTCAAATAACAAATGTAAGGCCTCTTGGGAGATACTTAAAGGAAATAGACAAATTGCTGAATCCAAAATCATAAAAGAAATAAACTTTAAAAATACGCTTATAACAGATCCAGTTAAGATTGCAAATATTTTTAGTGATAACTTTATAAATCCTGAATTAATACTTCAGTCGGAATTTCCAGGAATTGCTATTGTATTCTATTGTTGTCGCGATTTGGGCCTGAAGGATTAATAGATAATAATCAAAAAAGTAATAATAGTGATAAAAGTAAATTTAAAATATCTCAAAATATAAATAAAAATAAACAAAGTATTTTTCTTACTCCAACTGACGAAGAGGTAATAGCCATGATAAATTCCTTAAAGAACTCAAACTCGACAGGATATGATGAAATACCTACGAGGCTGCTAAAATCATGCGCACCCGAATTATTATCCGTATTAGCATATTTAATAAATTTATCATTTGAGCAGGGCATATTTCCAACTAAATTAAAAAAATCTATAGTTATACCTATCTTTAAAAGTGGATGTAAAAAGGAAGTAAATAATTAACACTTATCCCTGTCATTTCAAAACTGTTCGAAAAAGTTATGCACAAACGACTCACCTCTTTTCTCGAAAAAACATGAAATTATAGCTAAAGAGCAGAATGGCTTCCAAAAAGGGAAATCCACCACTCTAGCAAGCTTCCTTTATTAAGGATAAAGGAAGTTATAGAAAGTATGGACAAAACAAAACCGGTCACTGCCTTATTTTTTGATATGTCTAAAGCGTTTGACCATGTTAATCACGAGGATCTCTTACAAAAATGTGAGCATTATGGTATTAGAGGTCCTCTTGAATAGCTAAAAAGTTACCTTTCAGAACGTTACGTTCAACAGGTAAAGGTTATTAAATTAAATAATAAAAATGAAATATTAGACATTACTTCAGAAAGTAGAAATAACATAAAAGGAGTTCCTCAAGGGAGTATTCTGGGCCCCCTATTATTTATTATTTATATAAATGACTTGCCGAAATTTATAACTCACAACCTTACACTCTTTGCTGATGACATATCTATTATTATAAATTCATAAATGAGCTGACATATAATTTAGAAATAAATCCTGTATTAAATGACGTAATCGAATGGTTGAACTACAATAATTTAAATGTAAATATAAAAAAAAAAACAACATATATGCAATTCCACAGTAAGAAAGGCAAAGCAAAGGACCTGTGTGTAAAATATGACAACTCAATATTAAAAGAGGCTAAAACTGTGAACTTCTTAGGAATAACCATAATAATTTATCATGGCAAGCACATATTGACAAAACTTGCAAAAAAATTAACAGATACGTATATCTTCTTCGATCCCTTCACAAAACTGCAACTGCAGAAACTGCGTTGATGGCTTATCATGCATTTGTTATGTCAGCACTCCGATATGGCGTAATAATATGCGGCAACTCTGTAGACATATCCCGACTATTTATTGGTCAGAAAAAGTGTATCCGAGCCTTATGTGGAGTTCGCCCTATGGAATCATGTCGCCCTCTTTTTAAAAAGTTAAATATCCTCACACTGCCTTGTTTGTACGTATGATAAGCATATTTGTTAGAAAACATACTTCAGAATATTATACAAAAAAGTCCCAATTTCTAAATAGAAATACAAGGTATCCAGACCAGTTAGTTTTACCAAACCTAAAAACAACATTAGCTAGTAAAGGATGCTATAATATGTCAATTAAAATATATAATAATTTACCTAATGACATAAAAGAATATGGACCACTATCTATTTTTAAGAAAAAACTATTTATTTGGCTGGTAGAGAAGTGCTTTTATTCCCTAAATGAATTCATTATATAATTATTGATTGACATATTATTATTTGTTAATTTAATTAATACCTATCCTATTGATATTTTTTTAAAATCTTAATTCTTACTTGACATCAAATGTGAGTTCATTATATAATTATTGACTGACATATTATTATTTGTAAATTTAATTAATATTCTATTGACATTTTTTTTAAATCTTAATTCTTACTTGACATCAAAACTTTGTATTTAATATTGACTTTTAACTAATGGATCCTTTATAATATTATATTCTTATGACTATTCTAATTGTAACATGACATGTTCACATCACAGGCCAATTGAAATATTAGCAATAAATGATTCAGTATTATAAGAATGACATAGTATAATAGGTATATAATTTATGATAAATGAGTAGATAATTTATGTCAATCCATCAATGGCTATCTTCTAATTATGGTAAATATAGAATTTATAAGTACTTATTAAATTTTGCATGCTTCCAAAGCAGAATGTTTGATACTGTACAATATATTACTTTAAGATCATTGTAAGCAACATTCTTTGCAAATAAATGATTATTATTATTATTATTATTATTATTATTATTATTATTATTATTATTATTTTAAGTTTTGTCTCGGTTTTCATCGGCAGAATGGAGCAGGTACGGGCATTTGCCATTATCCTTTATTATTATTATTATTATTATTATTATTATTATTATTATTATTATTATTATTATTATTATTATTATTATTATTATTATTATTATTATTATTATTATTATTATTATTATTGTTATTATTATTATTATTGTTATTATTATTATTATTATTTTCTGGGTCGAGCAATCACGTAGAGTAAAAACCACGGCTCGGGCTTTCGTCCACACATTCAGCATTGCTCGATAGTTTTACTCCAGTTCGAAGGAAATTAGGCTCTACGAATAATAAAAACTAGTGTCAAAAAATTTGTCAAGCTGGCTCGATTCGAGCCTTCAAACTGGCTCGATGCGAGCCTTCGAGCTGTGAGTTTTGCGGTCCACACAGTGGTTTTTGCTCGACGTCGAGTAAAACTATCGAGCAAAACTGTATGTGAGTACTTAGCACAGGGATGCTTGGAGTTCTTTAAGAAATTCTAAAGTAGTAGTGAACTCAGATAATAAGTTTTCATATGAAAGTTTGGGGGGTTTCATCGTTGTTTTAAGAACTGAAAGTATGCTATTATGCAAATTCTATTCATGATAATTCAGTAATAATATTATGGTAAATAAGTAATACATAACGACGTGTTATAGTAGCCATTTCATGACAGGTCTGTATATTTATAGTAGGGTATGGCTCATGGCTTTTGAGACATAGCATAAAACTTTTTTGAAAACTGCCTGAGTATAATAGTTGTGATAGTTTCATACCTAAAATTAAAACCGACTTCCAAGGTAAAAACAATAAGTATTATTATTTTTTAACAAAAAATTAAAACCAACTTCCAAGTTAAAAACAACAGTAATATGAACTAAAAAGTATTAAATAACTCTTACTCTTTAATAGCACGCCTTTTTCAGAATTCGTCTAAATATCAACTATTTCTGTACATATACTACAGTCTTCATTATTTTGAATTTGGTACCAGCTAATTTAATCGTGAGTTCAGTAATGTCAGAATATCTGAAACTTTTGGGACTGGTACCGACTTCAAAGTAATGAAGACTGTAGTATATGTACAGAAATAGTTGATATTTAGACGAATTCTGAAAAAGGCGTGCTATTAAATAGTAAGAGTCATTTAATACTTTTTAGTTCATATTACTGTTGTTTTTACCTTGGAAGTCAGTTTTAATTTTTTGTTAAAAAATAATAATACTTTTTGTTTTTACTTTGGAAGTCGGTTTTAATTTTTTGTTAAAAATAATAATTTCACTCTTTTTAGTTATTTATCGGTAAACATAAGCTATCAGTTGTAGATATATAGGATTTAGGTACGAAACTATCACAACTACTATACTCAGGCAGTTTTCAAAAAAGTTTTATGCTATGTCTCAAAAGCCATGAGCCATACCCTACTATAAATATACAGACCTGTGATGAAATGGCTACTATAATATACATATTAAAGCTGCGCGTGCACTGGATCGGAATCGAAGCGTACGGAGCGTACGGATTTGTTGCTTTTTATTGATTTGTTGTTTTGTATTGATTTGTATCGTACTGCGTGCACTGGACCGGCATTTCTGCGCCTGAGACCGGAATTTATGCCGATGACGTCATCCGCAGTGAACTCGTCATTCGGATTGCGAAGGGTTCAAGTACTGACGTGTTTGCGACGACGCGACGGCTATACGTAAATACTTATTCGCGATGAATGACGACATTTTAATTACCTTAGTGCAAAAATATGAAGAACTTTACAATCTAATCAAAAAACTATTTTCGACTCATAATGAATGTACCCAAAAAATATTTTTTCATGTTCTAAGAAATCAGGATATTACGTATGAAATTCTCCGAAAATTAATCTTTTTGACTTTATATTATGAACCCATAATATATTTTGTTTCCTCTATTTCTCTTTTCCTTTTCTGATAAAATACAGCTAATTACAAGAATATCCTCGTCACTATCCTCCATAATGCAAATACGCGCAGGCTATGACGGACTAAGAATAACTAAATTGCCGATACGGAATCCGAATGCAGTGGACGCACCCCATCGGCATTTCGTAAATGACGACACTCCGTATGCTCCGATTCCGATCCAGTGGACGCGCAGCTTAAGAGATGTATCTGTGTGCGTATGTGTCCTTCTATACGACAAGTCTTTTATAAGGTTACTAATTCTAATACTCTGCTTCGTGAACATAATTAAAAAAGCTATAAAGATTATGGACACAGCAGTTTTAATCAGCCACAATATTACTAATTAAACCATTACCATTCCCCGCTAATTTCGCCCCGAATTAGGGGATAAAACCAAAACAATAGACTCTGGTAATAAAATCTCAAGTGATACCAGCGAATGAGCCGAAATCTCCCCTCAGCCGAGTTTGCATTCCGCTTTAAACCGTAAAAGCGGCGAGATCTGCTAATAACCGACTCCCCTACTAATTAAAACTCTGTTTTAATTGCTCCAGCCACCTGTTGCTCTATCTCGCTCCCGCTCTCCTATTGCTATCTCCCTCGAACTGTCCCATATCCGGATACCCGGGTATAATTGTCAGAAAATTCAATTCTCCAACGACCTAATTGGGTTCAAATGAAATTTTCCGTTCTTTGTTCAAACGCCTCGGACCGAAGATAATTGCTTAATGAAATAATGAATTAATTTTATTTACTCGGTCCCTTTTTTCATGGCCTTTCAGGGACCTTTTTTCGTTTAGATGTTTATGATTATTAAATTGTTTCCATTCTATGATATCTGTAATTTAGTTAATTGCGTTAACGAAGATATTTTGTTCTAATTTGTTGTAAAATACAAGTTGTATTTAATAAAATGTAGAATCTTTTTAAGTATTTGAAGGAAAGTAATGAACTATGTACTGTGAATACAATCGTAGTACAGTACCCGGCGATAAATATTGCACATCGACCTTTGGAAAGTGAGAGTCGGCTAATTTCGGTTTTGTAGAGCGTTATCTCTTACGCACGAAATACAAAAAGTCCGGTATATATTAGGAGCTGTTAAAACAATTATTATGGTTTGCTTCTTTTGAAAATTTTATTATTCTTTGTATAAAATACACCAAATTTTCTATAAGTTATGGCTTTAGGTTCGGGTAAAATAAAATAAAAAAGGGCGTTCAAATTATGTTTACGTATTTAAAATTCTTTTGGAAAATTACAGCTGTAGCAAATTTAAGGGTGTTAACAACTCTAGATATATATTTTGAACTGGACGCGACTGCACTCTATTGAATTTGAACAACGACTGACATAATGTCAAATAGGTGTGTGCTACAAAGATAACGCTCTATGAAACCGAAATTAGCCGAATGTCTCTTTCCAAAGGTCGATGTGCAATATTTATTGCCGGGTATTGTATGTAAATTCAGCACTATGTGCTGTGGCACAAAGTGACAGTGAACTGACCAAACCCAAGGATTAAATCCAAAGTAAAAATACTAAAAGACAGATTCAAAGTAAGAAGAACATTGCTATGACAATGAGAGTGTGTCCAATATCTAATTATATTATCTATCTTCTTCTTATATATAAAAATGGATTTTCAAATGTGTTAGTCGCGCTAAAACTCGAAAACGGCTGAATGGATTGGGCTGGTTTTAATCTTAAAATAGTCGTAGAAGTCCAGGGAAGGTTTTAAAGTGACACAAAGTTCACCGGGACAGCTAGTAATAATAATATTATAAATCTTGATCATCTCTAGCGAACACCAATAGGATATACCCAGTCCTAATCACCAACCCAAAAACTTTAATTACATGGCGTGTAGATAAACGTATAAATCATACAACTTGAGTCGTAATCACCAACACTTAGGTGGAATTACTATCAAATCGCAGCCAAATTACCAGCCAGTTATAGACCCCTTTCTTTAATTACCTAATGTTTGCTCGTAATTATTTTAATAACGATATTAATGTTGTTTGTGATAATTTCCTAGTGTGTTTTTCTTTGGTTTGTTTCCCAAGTATTTATGTGTTCTTATTTGTTATGTATTAATTTTTTTCGTTATAATTATTGTATTATTATTGTGAAAATAGCCTTTCTTTCTGTAAGTTGTAATAATTAATTTTGTGTAAATAAATCTAATACTTCTGTTTTAAATACTAAGTATATAAACATATTATTATTTACATATTTGAAAGCTCAGTTTTCAAGGTAAAACGTGATTCTAATGAAATTATTATGTTTATGGCGTTAAATGAATGGAAGAAAGATTGAATGAAACATTTTGATCAAATAAAAAATATGCAAATCAAAAATCTTAATTTATAATTTTTGATAAGCCCGATACAATTTGCTCTACAATAATTTGTTTTAAAACATTAGACATAAAATATACCAGTCCATGATATTAACATGTTGTGATCATAGGATTCAGAAGTAATAGACATGACACTCAGATAAAGGGACATTATTCTACTTGTAGAAAATTATTGTCTACTTTACAAAAGTGAGACTTTCTGCAATGCTAAAAAAAACATCGCAAATTAAATTATGACACGATATGCACAGTGCCTGGCGCATTTTCATTAGTCGCTAGCTCGTACGGTATACAGCATACGGGGAGTCCCAGCAGTGCCGAGATAACAACTAATGGCGCATTTTCATTGGTCGTGGGCCGTGGCATGCGTTTCAGAATTCTCTCGCAACCCGCATACGGACCCTATCGACCAGTGAAATTGCGCCATATTACAGGTGCATGATACTTTGTAATATTATGACAGAGTACAGACGACATTAAGTCGGGATAGGTAAATCCCTGGCCCCAGCCAACTGATCGACAAAACAACGAAGGTCCGTCATTTAGGGTCTACACAGACGGACCGCATTTCAACTGCAATCCAACTGCAAATTGCAGTTCAAGTGCAGTTTGAATGCAGTTAATACGACTGCAATACGACTGCAATAGAACTGCAAACCAAACAGTTCACACGACTGCACGCCGACTGCAACTGAACTGCAATCCGACTGCACGTTTGGTTTGCAGTTCTATTGCAGTCGTATTGCAGTCGTGTCAACTGCATTCAAACTGCACTTGAACTGCAATTTGCAGTTGGATTGCAGTTGAAATGCAGTCCGTCTGTGTAGACCCTTAACTACATATAAATCTTTTTCTCCAATTGTCTGTATTTTTTTGCAAACAAATATTATCATAACTAACTGACATATCCGAAGTTTTGAAATCTTCGTCTCTATGGCAATATTACCATAAAATTTTAATTGCCTTCGTTGTTCTTCATTAGTACGGCCAACATTGTGTCGCTATGCTAATTAGTTTTCTTATACGCGATATCAATATTCATAAAGTATATTAATGAAATGTCAATATGTTTTGCCTCGAAACTACTTTGACATTATTTATTACAATGGAATATACCGCTCTAGAAGGCTCTTTTGGCGCGTAAATTTTTGACAATTAGTGTCACAATCGCCAGGTGTGTTCCTAATGTAACTCAGTATACTGTCAGGGCTTATGAGTCACGATATCTAGAAGCGATTTATTGAGAAGATTGATAATCAGAAATTAAAAGTGAGCTGGAAGTCGGAACTGCAAAATAGAAAAAAAATCTCTATTGCATGCAATTCTTTCTAGAATAGCGACTTGTTACTTGTAACCTCTTCTTATTAAGCGTAACGAAGCTTAGCACTAAGATAGTACGATTTCAAATCTTAAAACCTGAAGTTAACGTTGATTTTTGCATAAAAAGCAGCAAAATTACAAGTAACGAGGAGGTTCCAAACAAGACAATTACGTGTAGTGCATTAGTGTGTCATTTTGCGCTTCGCTTTCTCACATGCACCCAAATCCGACTTGTATCGTAATTAGTGGTAACCCTATCGTGAAACAATGACTTTCTGACTAGTGACAGCCCTGAAGTATGCCGACATACCTATCAACCAGTGTCACATTTTTATTGCAACTGTTACTTTTTGTTGTGTTTTTTTCATAACTAACTTGTGGCAGCCCTTACTTTTATGAGCTTTGAAAAATTAATATATGATTTAGAATTTTTCATGATTTAAAAAATTAACTAACATTTAAAAGACGCTTAGGGAGCTTTTTATTTTCAAAAATCCTTACAAATTAACAGTTCAAGGCTGCGACATGACGAAACAAGTTCATGGTGTATTTTCATAAATGTAGGTTTTCATTTTAAACTATGTATTAACAATTATATTCATTCTAATCACTACCCGCAACTACACTTACTATAGTATATACACTTACTATATTAAAGTAGGTATTACCTACTTTAAATTTGACATAATTTAGTATTACGTAATTTTAAAGTTCTAATGTTATCGGGAATCATATTATTAAGTAATTTGATAAATTCGTAAATAAAACCATAAAAATAATGTGTCTCATAATGTGTTTTGACATATTTTTCCTAACCCAGAGCCTTAGGCTTTATGCCAATATCAATAATTTAGCTTGATGACGAAATACAATTTATAACTTATAATAAATTAAGTTTGAATACAATTAACATAGCGAAACCGGACTAAAATTCGACATTTAAAAATATGTTGGTATTTGAGGGAGTGTCTTTTTGGCCCTATATAATATTACGATATTATAACGATAGCTTTATGAGTGAAATCCCTATGATAATCTTCAAAGAATTCTAGTACTTTGAGTATAAAAAATATTGACAATACCTTTTGGTACCTCTATTAAAATGTTTCAGGTACTACATCAAATTAAAAGTGGCACATAGCTCCATGAATACTGTATTTAAATCATCCATAAAGGAAAGGTCTGTTCCTTTTAAAACGACAGTATTGCCACACTAATCACCATGTTAGACATTATTAAACAGTTCGTGTTGAGTTTTTTTTATCTGTAGCCTTTAAATACCTCGTTCTATTTTTAAATCGAACAATCCACTCTTGGATTGTACAATTTAAAAATAGCAATGCAAAATATGTATCTCCATATTTTGCAGTGCTCTTAGGATGTATCAAATAAGTGATAATACTTTAGGGTGTGTATACGTTTATTGTAGAGAGTTCACTGTGAAAGTAGCAGCGCTGAAAGACCAAATTTTTTTTTGTGATTTGTCACGGGTTTTCCCATACAAAAGTGAAAAAAAGTTTGCTCTTTCAGCGCTGCTACTTTTAAAGTGAACTCTATACACGAGACTCATAATACACACCCTAAAGTATTATTACTTAGTTTTGTTACACCCTGTAAAGTTATAAACTTTGCATCAGCTCCTGTTGTGGAAGGGACTCAAAACGGACAGAACGAGCATATTTAATCACTCATCCATCGTTTAGGGCATTGATTCCCAAAGTGGTCCAGGTGGACTCCCAGGGGTCCACGGGAGTCCGACAGGGACTCCCGTGGACTCTCTATGGAGGTCTATGCTTGCGTGAAAAAATGGGGATCCACAAGTCGTTAACGGCGGTCTATAAAAATGTATTTGGTGACCCGACTTGACTCCTCCTAAATATGTCATAAGAAGCTCAGAAATTCTTTTTTTAGAACTTGCATATTCCATAATCCATATTCAGAAAGAGTGTGTCAGCTCGCCGATGCCGCGCTGCCCCCCGCCTAGTTGTCAAAGCTATAGGCGTGCCGTGATATTATAGGCGGGGGGGCTAAGTGGGCCATGAAACAAAGGAGTTTGGGAACCTCTGGTTTAGGGGAATACACCTAAGCACCACGCACTGCGCTAATAACAGGTTCACTAGCATCTAGTCCAGTCATTAGAGACAGTGTTACCTTGTCAACGGTCACCTATTACGCGCTCGGCCAATCTTGGACCAAATTGCATGCATGCACGATGCACATGTTAGTTTTACAACACTATTAATAGCAAATGGTAGTTATTGCACGGTGCATGCGTTTTGAAAGTTGATGACATGTTCTAAGTGGTTAGTGGTTACGTGATAGGGAAGGCCATTGGCACTTTTCCTGCAAATTGCATTGATTTCTTAAGGCCGTCCCCCGAGCATACGACCTTGGTCATAAATTTGCCGCGTTGCCGAAATCGCACCAAAATCCTATTTTTTTCTCTTACTTAAAAATTGACCTAAAAAAAATTAAAACGGGGAATATGTAGTTTATGATATTGTCGATCTATTGGCGTATGTTTCAAATAAAAGTAATTTGTAAATACTAAGGAGATGCTGAATGTATGCTTGAATTTTAATAAATTGGCTTTACTTTGGAAGCTGATATCATGAGTATAATAAACGAAAATAGAAAATTTAAAACACGGAAAGGAATGGTAAGATACTGAATATTATTGCAGTGTTTTTGTTATAACTCTGTAGCTTTCAAATTATGAGCTTATAAGGCTCTAAATACGGTAAATTACGGATTCTCCGTAGGGAACGCCCTTAAATTATCATGTTTGAGAAATTCTACCAAGCTGCCAATTCTACCAAGGCTTTAAGAAACTGAATAACGCAGATCAGACCTGCAGCTGCTGCACTAACGTAAATCGTAATCATGCATAAATTTTTATTTATCAAGATACTGCTAAATATTTCTAAACTTTGCTTACTATAGTTATTATCGGCTTCAAATTCAGAGAGAGTTATAAATAAATGAAATTTTCATGTCATGTGACATGTCACGAATGAAGAATCGTTTTGGAAATGTATTGAATTTGTTGATCGATCAATATTATTCTCGAGTAAGAACATTCCTATCTACAGAGAGCATAATCGTCAAGAGATTTTAAGATCGAAAATATTGTATTTTTACCATACACCAGAGTGTCTTGCATATTTTTTCTCATCTTTATAAAAAAATCGAAAAACAAGTTAATTGATAGCTCGCTCGCCTCGCTCAAAATGCCCCGCACCGTACATAAAAACTCTAATTTACATCTAATCATGATCTCTTTTATGCATTTACTCGTTTATATCAATGAAATCGGGATTCGGGGATGATATACATAATATTCCATTGTCTAATCTTCATAATATTATGTATGTCGCTAATAGCGAGCGAGCCGTGTCGATATTTATTAACGTCTCGTTATTCCGGCCCAAAATAAAATATTAGGATTCGCGTTTTGGACCGGGTCGCCGAGTGGCCATTGTTTCTGCACGGCCATCAATCACCTTCGCGGGGCACTCGGCCCCGCGAGGGCGCGCGGGGGCCGCGGGGCGGGGGCCAGAATAACGGTTATTGAAATGAGACGGCCCCCGCTTTTTCCAAATTTAAATTTTGATAAGGCGAGCCCCGCTCTCCTCTAAGTCTGACTCGATTTGGTGGGGTGGTTTTTATTTTGATTTTGTGTTTTTAGTGATACAAGATTTACGATTTGATTTCAACGAATTTTGGTATGACTCTTTGGTTTTTTCACGCCTGCATCGGGACTCGGATAATTGTCACATAAACATAGTAACATCTTTTATGCCTTAGCGGTTTGCTTTTTGCAAGTGGATCATCATGTATGTGTGAAACAACTTTGTTTTTTTTTTAACTTTATAAAATAGCTCTCGCCCTTGTATAATATAGTTACTATTTATAAGTAATCTGTGCTGTTTAAGAATAATATTTGAAATTCTACAAGTACCATTTTAGATACTTGAAACATTAAGTTTCTGTCAAAGGAAACCTCTACATAGAAATTTACTGTTATTATATTTTGAGTAATTGTAATACAATTTTAATATTTCATTCCTATTGCTGGGACCACAGCATGAATACAAATTAACAATACATACAAACAAACCAGATATTTTTCATATAAAATGTTCGAAAATTCCATCCTTAAATTGTCGTTCAAAAGTACGGGTCACTCATTGACACCTACGCTTATATTTCGTCTCCAAAAGGCCTATTATAAGCTTAATCCAGACATAGACCTGAAAATCAATAGATATGACGAAGGCAAATTGCTAAGCATGAAAATATCTGCAATTTTAATCACCTACGCATTTTTCAACTACCTATTATTTCAGTTTAAATTTTAATTCAAGATTTCTTAATTAAAGAATATTAAATATTTTTTTCTTTTTACCACAACATTTTTGATTACAAATTACAATGCATATAATATATCTTTGATTCTAAAATAACTTAAAGGTGCTTCAGTTTTCAAACAATCAGATTCAGGCGCAGCAAGGCGTTACTTCGCCGCCTCTATCTTACAATCGGTCTGTGGTTTATTTCATCGATATTCATGGATCGTGAGTGTTCTAAAATGTAATAAAACACCATTTTTATATCTCGTATTTAGACAGTGCCCGAGAGGTGATAAGAAAACCTGTAGTCCGTTCGATGCGTGGACCGGATATTGCTGGCCATTCACAAAAAACCGACCCACACGCGAGAGCGCGCCTGTGTGCGTGCGAGCGAACGTGTGTGCCGTACGCAACGGTCAACGCGTTCATTCATAAAGATGCCATAACCTCAAAATTTTGGACTAGGCCAATTTTGATCTTTCTTAACAGTTTTGCTGAGGTTCGATCCAACTGTTTTAGCTCGAAACGCAAAAAGGTGGTGGTATATTTATACTACCACCTTTTTGATTCGATTTCGATTGACCTAATTGATTCGTTCGTCTTTATGTGTGTCTAGCGTTATACCTCTCAAATGGATGATTTCGTTTTTAAACTGTATAGTTTCTTAAAAATCTAATTATGTACTTGGCTGTGAATAAGCATTTAAGATGTAGATGACTTTGGAAATATCGGCTTTCATTCAATGCTCTCGGTAATTAATGTTAAAAGGACACAAAATCTTATTTCATTCGATCTACCTCAATAATTTATTCAGGTTCAATAAAAAGGTAATTAATATGTCAATCAACATGAATGTCCTGCAATTTGTAAGCGTATTCAAATCAGATTTTATCTTAAAGGTAATTCTTTTTAAGTAATTTATATTACTCTTTATATCATCTGTTCTACTTACTTGTTTCATGATCAAGTTCAGTGTAAGTCCTTCTTGGTACCTAAGAGATTTCGTGCAAGCAAATTTGAACTCTTTTTATAAATGAACTATGTCAACTTTCAATTCAAAATTGGAAATCGCTGGAAATGACTCGTGCTCAAACTTATTTGATGTCAAATGATCTCATTGATCGTAAAACCTCTCCACAAAGTCTCTGATTTCCTTACACATGTCTGAATAACTGTGAACTTCATTCATATAATTTTTGAATATTTTCAACTCCTTATCCAATAATAAATTAACTTATTAACACAATAACCATCAACGTGGGATAACCATTCTTCGGCACGAATGGGCCAACTCGACCGGAGAAATACATACCACGTTCTCTCAGAAAACGTAGTTTACCGGAGGCCCAATCCCCTACCCTATTCCCTTTCCTACCCTCCCCTATTCCCTTTTCTTACCATCCCTACCCTACCCTACCCCCTCCCTACATCCATACCCCCTCCCCTATTACCCTCTTAAAAGGCCGGCAACGCACCTGTAGCTCGTCTGATGCTGCGAGTGTCCATGGGCAACGGAAGTTGCTTTCCATCAGGTGACCCGTTTGCTCGTTTGCCCCCTTATTTCATAAAAAAAAGTAAATTTTCCCAAGCATCAGACGAAGACATAAAAAAGTTATAAGCTGCCATTTATTTTACTAGAAGGCGGTAAATAACTAAATTGTAATGAAATTAAGGCACGTAAAAACTTACACTAAGACTTCCTCGAGATTTTTCCAGAATTCAACCCTCTAAATTTAACCGTCGCGTTGTTGGAACAGCCAGTTTAAAGAGTGCTTAGTAATTGTATGATATAATACAATACATAAGTTCATAACTCATAAGTCAGAACACATTAAATTATTATTTTTCTGTAACTCTGTTTATAAAAACCACAAAAATAAACAATTATAAAGGGAAAGGAACCACCAACTTTGAAACTTGAAAATAAATGTTAGAATTAGTTACGATTAATTCGATATCATAAATGTCGAACAGGTTTTGGGACTCGCGTTAATTAATAGTGCGTGGGCGTCACGCCGGGAACCATGATAAAATAATTTGGTAGCACAACTCTATCAAAGTTTACACCAAACACATTTGTTATAGATATTAGAAATTGATTACATTTTAGAAGCTATATGGGCTATCTCCATATTATAGCTTCTAGAAGAAGTGTTTCATAGAAGAAATACAGTTAAAAAGTCTTTGGAACCTTCCAAAAACTGCGTAGGACGTTTTAAAAAAACTTTGATCACCTCTTTCGTTATAGCATCGTGAGACTTGCCTTCACACCTCTTCAGCCCCACCTAATCTCAATTAAGATTTAGCAGAAAAATATCTAGTTTTGAAAAATAATTACTCTGTAAACAGTTCAAATTTATTTACTACTGTTTACATTGAGTTAAAAAAAATACAAAAATGATGCTCAAACAATTAATGTGAGTTTTTCTAAGATTTGAATGGACACTTTAATTATTTTTATATTTAACGATTAATTTTGTGACTAGCCAGTAGCCTCTTAGTTTGGGCCGAATGCCATTGACTTTTCACTAGTTTAGTTGTAACTTTGTATTCGGTAGTCAGACCGCTAAACGCGTGTTAACAAGGCGCATAGTAACATAAAGCGGTAACTGCGCCATATACTTTGTTCTAGCCGCTAACTGCCTTCTACATTGTTACGGTGACTAAATGACTTGTTAGGATTACTTGACCATCGTTTGCCATTTTACTTTGGTATAGCAAATGTGGTTTAAGTATCTCATAACTCGAATGGCTGTCACACTCTCGCGCACACATCTAAGGGTTAGTGGCGAGGCGATGCGATGCATTAAATGAGTCTTTAAAAACTGAACTTAATCTTTGATACAATACGATACATATTGAATTGACAGACTGGCAGTCCATGGTCCTGGGCTGCCTGTCCCAATTTTGAGTTTAAAATTGCGTCTTTTCCCGTTTACGTCAGGAGAGCCGACATGAGCCCATTTTCCCACTCCCTAATCTTCCAAATTCAAATGTTCGTGCCATCACGTGTATCCGCCTGCGAACCAATCATAAGCGCTTAAATTTTTATGTTATGGAACGGATACTTCAGAATTATATAATATCCTCTTGAGAATTTGCATACAATACAATATATTATATAAGTAAGTATATTATATTATATAAGTAAGTATTATAAAGTAAAGTTGAACTACAAATTGTAAATCAAACAGATTAACTGGTGTAATATGAGCTGGTGATGAAGGAACAGACCAGGAACCGGCCGCGGGCGACGGTAAATTATATCATCACCCAGAACCCCCAACATGGGTATACGGTTCTAGAACTGACCGCACGCGGTGGTGAAAAGGACATAAAACAATTAATACTTTATAAAAAACTGATTTCAGAATTAAAGTTTATTCAAAAATTTAGAAATGACACTTTAACTCATAAATTAACTACAATCTGTGCTATAACCGCAAATACAAGTTATTTCGATGATATACCTCTATGTAACAAGATATTTTGGCGGAAGTAATGATTTATGAAGTGAATAAGTATTTTTTTAAATGAAATAAGGGGTAAACGAGCAAACGGGTCATCTGATGGAAAGCAACTTCCGTCGCCCATGGACACTTGCAGCATCAGAAGAGCTGCAGGTGCATTGCCGCCCTGTAATCGTTTATAACTTTTGCATTTTTTTTTTCAGCCCCTCTTGGAATTTTGATAGAATGCTCAAGATGGTATTCCGAATCGAATGAGACCAAAACCATAATTTTCGGTGCATGAGATCAGGTTTTGACGAAAATGGCACTTGTTAACCAGAGTATTGTAACTTATTACGTTATGCTTTTGCATTCCATACAAGATTGTCATTATGTTAATATTAAGCGTACATAATTACCATTTTGCAGTCTAATGCTCAAATTCACCAACGACTGTCAAAATTAATGCTAGAATTAGTATCACGTTACCTCTTTCGTTTTTCATATTATTATTATGAAAGAAAAGAAATAAGTAGTGGGCGATTAACCCAAAATTGTCGATTTTATAATTCATTTTTACGCTTGAAAATAAGCCCTAAATTGTTTCATTTTCTAAAATTTGATATTACATTATATTCTTCGGGTTCAATCTGAGCAAAAACACGATATCTTAAAATTTTCTCGATAGAAAAAAATCGCAAAGATTCATCTAATTTTCACGAATTTTTCATTTATTGCCATAACCGTGCATTGAACTAAGTTAATATTTCAACACATTGTATAAATTTCTGTCATTGAGAGATCGACCTAGCGGAGTTTTAAAATGTTGTATATTTATCGAGTTATTGAGAAAAAACTTATTTGGCGATGAATCCGCGTCGTCCTTTTTCGCCTGGTATATGAAAGACGGGTGTGAGTGTGAAGAGAGAAGGACGATGTTTGATTTTTTGCATTAGTCGCCCTCTTAACCCTAACAGACTTTGGTGAAATTTGATCTTTATTAGTGTAAAATATTTTGTGTCAATTTATGGTATAAAAATATTATATTTGCTACAGATATCCAGTTGTATGACAATAAGTTTTATTACAAACATTACAAATGAGTAACTTTTTCACAAAATTGTCGAATTCTCATGGCGTTGATTAGGGCTCGTCTAAGTCAAAATAGGCAGAGGTTTTATCTTGTTTTTTTATACTTATCGACTACTGTAATTAAAGTAATGAATTGCGCTATTAAAAATACTAAAAAAGTAATAGTTTATTCTACTTATTGATCAATATTAATTTTATTAAGAAGCAATTATATGCGCCGTGGGACGTATTTAGAGTAAGTCGATATAATTTAATCGACATACATTAATATAAATTAATTTACATAAGACACAGGGCTACTTAAGTAATTGTCACTCAAGTCTATAAATTAAATGTTTTACCATTTATGGTATTTTTATATTGGATCATAAAATATATTTCTCATTTATTACACTATTATGAATGTCTATTTTAGACTTACAATTTAACCGCTATTAGAGAAATATTTTTTATTTTGTTAAAAAGGAATTAACAGTGAGAAAAGTAAAATAACAAAATGGTAAAACCACATAAATTAGAA
Source organism: Lysandra bellargus (assembly GCA_905333045.1). Lineage (NCBI taxonomy): Eukaryota > Metazoa > Arthropoda > Insecta > Lepidoptera > Lycaenidae > Lysandra > Lysandra bellargus. The sequence continues at coordinate 7,563,814 of HG995343.1, forward strand.
GAAAAAAAGTTAAAATTACAGCTAGAAAATTTACTTTTTTTAATAAGGGTAAACACAGATTTCTGACTCTACAATAGATCGAAAACTTTTGATATTACGAGACGTATTGCAACCTTTTTTTATATGAGAACATTGACAAAAAATTACTAAGCTGCGCTGTGTGTCCAAGTGTTAAACGATATTATCATAATATATTATGTAGAGTAGACAAAGTGCGAGGAGAAAATATGGACTATAGTCAGCTATAGTCAGCTATTAGCTATAGTTGCTATAGTTGCTATAGTCATAGGCTAGTTGTTTGGTGTCGGGTGGACTACAAATTACAATCAACACGGTTGTGTTTGCACGTGGATACTGTATGTTACGGTATAAGTTCGAAAATTGGGCATATTAAGGATTTAGCATAATGTAAGAGTTTCTATGCAACAATTTATTTTAATTACAGAAAGTTTTCTATAAAATATGTTCATAATATTAATTTATTTAAATAAGAGGCTTCAGTTTATGCATTGGATCTACATGAATTATTGACAGAGTTGAAAATGATAACAAAAAATAAAAATATGTGAAACTTTATTTTACAGTATTTACAGATAAAAAAGCTTGCGGTTTTCTTTTTTCCCACGTCAGTGGTGAACTCGTAATACTCAATAATATCTGTTTTCTCATCAGCCTGTAACACGCATAGTTTGTTTATTTTATTTTCCCGTAATTTCTCTATTAAAACGCCCACTCTCGTGCATATTCGTCCAATCTTAATGGCAACGTTAAAATACCTCGGCTTATATGGCATTATCTAAATTATCGATCGAAAGAAGAAATTAATATTGTAACTATCGATCTTATTTTATTAACAAAACAATTAAGATACCATTTTTGTCCAACAAACTCTTTAAGTCAAATGATTATGGGCGATTAAATAATAATTTATACAGTTTATAATATTATGATTTCTTTATGTTTGGTGATATTTAATTACATTTTAAATATTTAGTGAACATGATTATTATAACTAATTAATAATTGCGGAGTTAATTTATTGTAGCTAGCAAACAAAGCTCAAGCATTTAGCTAAAGTGGAAGATATAGAATAAAACGAGATTAATTTTCTTGCGGCTACACAGGTATACTTTCAGTTAAAACTAGAAGAAATAATTATAAAAAATATACAAATTATATGTAAGTAAATTCAAAGAGAATATTAGAAAAAGTTACATTTTATTAGAAAGATGATATTTAGCCTTAAAACTTTTACAACGCATTTTCCATAATATGCGTTAAAAATGTTTGAGCGTCGCGTGGATCGTAAAATTTATATCTACTTACAAAACGTTGTATCGGAACAATCGGACATCTTACTGTGGCTTTTAACAGGACAGGAGTATTGTCCGGTCTACTCTATGACTTGTTAGAAAACACATCAGGCAGGGTAATAATTTGAACCAGAAAACAAAGTTAAGTAAGGTTGGGGCTTAAGTAGTTTGGAGAAAGTAAATTATATTTATTTGTCTTTTTTGTCATCAAGTAGTTAGTCTATAAAATATTTTTTTTTATTCGTACAGATGATGAATTAAAAATTGTTTAGCGGAATTATTTATTAACCAACCTTTAGATTTTGATTCCATTTTTCCACTTTATACTAAGCACTTTAGTATAAAGTGGAAAAATTGTATCAAATTTTATTTCTAGAAAATAGGCCCTAAAGCTTCTGAGCCGACCGAACATAAGCTATCAAAATCTTCAGCCTTTATTGGTCTACATCAATAATAAAAATATTCCGTTACAATAACTTCCATACTTTATAAAGATATCCAATCAATACACATAATATATACGTATATTATTGACATAAAGCGCTCCTAGGGCGATGTCTGGGCGAGATTTACGCCAGGATCACTCTGCGCCTACGCACGGCATTGTAGTTAGAGCTACATGCATTATTTATGGTAAGGAGCTCGCTATGGATTATGGAGATGGAGTGTCAACAATGGGAGTATTAGCCTAAAACTTAATGACACCGCCCTTTATTTAATTTACCAGTGTTATCTTGTACTGTAAGTGTAACATGATCGAGAGATTTAGATGAAGATCGGAGATTCTACGTTTAAAGTTTAAAAAGAAATATATTTTTTTCGAAAATACTTTTTTTGTCTCGCAGTGTAGAGTGCCTTTAGCTCGTCTTGGCGGGGATGCTGCCGTACCCCCAGGGCCCAGACACGCTGTTTGGCTAAAAATATTAACTTGAAACTTAGTAAATCAAACAATTAATGGCCAATCCGTAATCCATTAACACAATTATAGTATTTAATATTTATTCTAGCTTACTAGCTTGTTTTAATTAGTTTCGCTTTTACGTAGGCTTACCTAATTGATGAGTCATTGTACTTTTGCATCGGAATGTAAACAAAGTATATTTATTTGCAAACAGATGGGACAACCTTTGATTACGTTAGAATTACGACTGGCGTAACATACTTGATTATAATTCTGCCGTCGTAAGAAAAAAGGGCACAACTAACATTTTAAAAAAAATTGAGTTATATACATATTTAGAATCAGAGAAAAAGGGCACATCTGCTCAATTTTTTGTAGAATTTTATCTCCAAGGAATTCGGAGATACGGTAGGCTAAAAAGGCACAAATGACACTAATATTCACGTTTTATATAATGAAAAGGCACATGTATTTATCATTATATTGAAAAGACACAAATACGTAGATGTGACTATTACTTCATACAGATTTTTACTAAAAACTACTTTGAAAAGGCACACCTACAACGTAACATAAAGAAAAGGCTCAAATGCCAGATGTGCCCTGTCTACTTAATGAATGATCCATGCATGTCTCAATTAATTTACGTATAAGAGGCACAAGTATCCAGTTGTGCCTTTTCTTTTAATTATTTACGATTAGAGGTGAGGAAAGGAGGGCAGGGTTTGATTGAAACGCGCCAGTTGTGCCTGTGCCTTCAGGTAGGTGACAAAAGGTTTCATGGAGTAGGCAAAACACTGGGAGTCTTATGGCACGAAGCAATTGCAGGGAGAAAGAAGGAAGATATTGTTAGCTGCTTTCATGCATTTTTCCTTGAAAACCGGGACTGCAAAAATGTGATTTTGTGGCTGGATAACTGCGCGGCCCAAAACAAAAATTGGTGCCTTTTTTCCTACTTAGTATATTTAGTCAATTCCAAGGATGTAAATATTGAAAGTGTTGTTCTGTGTTATCTGGAAGTTGGTCATACTTTTATGGCTGCCGATGAATTTCACCATAGAGTGGAGCAATCACTTAAGAAGAACAAGCGAGTGTATGACTTTGAAGATTTTTGCAAAGCTGTCGCTGATACTGGTTCGAACACCGTGGTGAAAAAAATGACAGTCCAGGATTTTCACTATTTTTTAACCGACTTCCAAAAAACGAGGAGGTTATATGTTCGGCTGTGGATATTTTTTTTTTTTTTGTATGTTCAACGATTACTCCGCCGTTTGTGAACCGATTTTCGAAATTTTTGTTGTGTTGTATTAGGTTTCACTCCAATTTGGTACCATGTTCACAAAAGTGGTGACCTGATGATGGAATCCTAGAGTAATCGAGGGAACTCCTCGAAATTTATATGGAAACATATGGTGATTTTGGTTTTATGAGAAGCATCCTAAGCATATGCTACCAAAACGCAAGATTTTGCACCGAGGTATACTATGGTTCCGAAGCTACTAAGAGAACTCCGGATTTCTTATAGATACAAGTTTGGGAGTTTAGGCGCTATTTTAAGAACTGAAAGCATATGCTACTATGCAAATTACATTCATCATCATCATCATCATTACCACGTCAGGGTCACCAATGTCACCAAATTCAACCTTATCTCCAGAGCATAAGGCACACATTTGACATTACTCCTGAGAAGTTAAAGTTGCTTCGATAATGTAACATTCTGTTCCACTTCGCCGAGATATTCTGGAAAACAACCTAATTTCAACCTTTTGCATTGCGTTTAGCGTTCATAGTATAATAACGCATCGCATCGCATATCTGCCAGGGCTGTCAAGCAAGCGCGCGGCGGCGCGGGCGCGAGCCGGGTACTATGCGCAGAATACAAATTACTCACGGAGGTACTATGTGCGCTGCGTGTGCTTGTCGCACATGTCGAACGAGTGCCAGCCTATTGAAACTAGTCCGGTGACCGGCTACTTAGCACGTCACACGTGTGCAGGCTGCAGCTGATATTATAATATTTTGTAAGTGTGACTGTAATAAGATACGTAGAATAATATACACGTGTATTATTCTACGTATAGTACGCGTTTGCTTACTAGGTAACTAAAAAGAGTGAAATTATTATTTTTAACAAAAAATTTAAACCGACTTCCAAGGTAAAACAATAATAACATCCTTATAATATGAACTAAAAAGTATTAAATAATTATTCCTATCTAATAGTGCCTTTTTACGAATTCGGCTAAAACTCAACTATTTCTGTACTCAATCTTCATAATTTTGAAGTCGGTGCCAGTTCCAAAAGTTTCAAATATTCTGTCAGAGAACAGAAGATTCATCTGGTACCGACTTCAAAATGATGAAGATTGAGTACAGAAATAGTTGAGTTTTAGCCGAATTCGTAAAAAGGCACTATTAGATAGGAATAATTATTTAATACTTTTTAGTTCATATTATAAGGATGTTATTATTGTTTTACCTTGGAAGTCGGTTTTAATTTTTTGTTAATTGAAGACTGCTCTTCCTCTTTACAACATTCTGTGCCGCGAGCTTATTTAAAAAACATGTCTGAAATCGCTTTTCGGCGAGGGAGCAATTAGATGTTCTACAAGAACAGCCATGATACCGAAGAGCAAATAGAATTAGATTTTTTGAGAGTTAAAAATCTTAAAATTGGTATTACATTGCCTAAGCAGAAGATTTCTCCACGAGGTATAACATCTGAGACGAAATCAGCTATACTTTCCAAGCTTGGGCCACTAATGCCTGACAACAGAAGAGGTTTTTGGGAAACCCTACCCGTTAACGACAGTTCAGCTGATCTCAGAAATTTATGAAGACTGAAATTAAAGACTATTTTTTATTTTAATATTATAAGCAAACTGATTATTTAATTTTCTTTAAACTTTTTTATAGTTATTAAGTACCAATATATTGAATTGTGATAATTCAACCAAGTGCCATGTTATATTTGTTATAGTTAAATTTAATTTTTATAATAATAATAACAGTATTTTATTAATAATATGAAACTACGAGTGCCTTTAATAATTACGGGTGTAAGCTATTTCCTGTAAATGAACAATAAATAATAATTAGAATAAATAGAGTAAGCTTGATAAAGGTTCAAAACCAAAATGTATGTTCCTATTACTACCTCTGTTAAAATTAAGAATATTTTGATTTATTTTTCATAATATTGTGCTTTAGATAAACTATTTTTTATAGATTTTTAAGTTAGGGGTCCAACCTATTAGTAAAAAGAATAAAAATATTTAATTTTTACTATAGCACTTTTTGTTTCTAAATCTTAAGTTATATTAATTGTTAACCAAATTAGTAGGTAGATGCTTATCCCTAATAATTAATAACTTTTGAATATATCTCTACGATTAAATGTATAGAGAACATTTTTTTATTTAAATGTTGGTGTCCTAGAAGATGATTTGTTAAGTTTTGTTTCTGTTGTTTATTTTTTATAGTTATTAGTTTATTAAACTTTCTTCACACGATTATTTGTTTTTTTATGTAGATTTTTATAATGTAAATTTATATTAAAAAGGCGCAATTAGCAGAATAATTAAAAAATATATTTAAAAAATACCACTTACTACTTGAAGAAAAGGCATAGTTAACCAAATGTGACCTTTCTTTTTAATATTGCTAGCAAATTGGTCATTGAGTCTAAAAGAAAGGGCACATTTGTATAACTATGCCTTTTCTTTGTAGTAAGTCGTATTTTTTAAATATATTTTTTTTAAGTTGAAAGGAATAATTTGATTTTATTTAATAATTAATTATATATAAAAACTAAAAAGTAAAAAATATAGTAGTACTAACCTTAACGCATATATATCATCAGTTTTTTTTTCTTTTAAGCAATAGGTTTCCACACTATGAAGCAGAATATGTTAAAAACTTTAATCCCAATTATCTCAGTTTGACCAAAATGATAGATGTGCCCTTTTCTCGTACGACGGCAGAATTGCGTGGACAGCGTGATCCGATTTGCGTGACCAATACGATGCGGTGTGCATAATTCCACTTCGTTATACATCGCTGGATATTTACATTCGACTTAATTATAAGTCCTTCTAAATGCTCAGTGTAATACGTTTTTGTGCGACGTAATCTAGAAATATCGCTCGAACTTATTTAAAGCTTCGCACCATCGGATTAAGGAGTTTCATATTGCCCTCATTACAGTTGAATTGATTAAAAATGATCCTTGGAAATATGCAGTTTGTGGCACTATGGAGGATCATTTGTGGAAAATATGTTTTCACTTTGCGCACGATTAAAGGGTTTTTGGTGAAAAGTAGAGTCTTAGTGCTACCACATTTAATAAAGCACCTAACACCTAACATTTCTAAGACATTGCATTTTCTTAATAAGTTTTTTACTAAAGAAAAAATTTTGTCTATAATAATGGCTATTGCTAAAAACGAGTCAAATGCCTCAAAAACAGAAAAAACAAGAGGAATAGGAATTTTAGATAATATAATATTATTCAATGAGCCAAATCTTTGTATTGAAGTTAATTTTAGCATTACCTAGTAAACAAAGCAAAAGCACAATCAAATTAATTACCTTAAGCTTAGATATCACAATACATATTTAAGAGATAGGAGCGAAATTTATGGCGTGCATTTCTTTTGTCAGCTGTACTCGTACTCGCATAACTTAAATGAGATTAAAGTAATCGAACTTATAAATTTTGTCCTCTCACCTCTATATGGCGCGTGTGTCGGTCTGTGTGTAGTGATGAGCAGCGTCGCGAATGCGGATATGGATTCGGATAATAATATGGATCTTTATGATGATGAAAATTATTGAAAATGTTAACTTTCAATAATATTCATCATCAAAATTATTAACCTATGAAGTATCTTCTGTGTACAAAAAAGTTGTGAATTATTGTATAATATTTTATATAGGTTTCGTGATAGCTTACAGATTTGATAAATAACATAAAATAATACTAGATGATGCCCGCAACTCCGTTGCGCTAAAACTCATTTATCGCGCAGGGACCGTACATTTTTTCGGAACAAAAAGTATCCTATATCCTTTCCCGGGACTCAAAGTATCTCCACGCCAAATTTCAGCAAAATCGGTTCAGTAGTTTGGGCTTGAAGAGGCAACAGACAGACAGACAGACATACAGACAGACACACTTTCGCATTTACAATATTAGTATGGATCATTTTATCATAATTTATTAGCGATTATTTTTATATTATTAAAGCGATTTTATCATAATAAAACGTCATCGATATAAAACATAACTTTATTCAATAAATATGTATACTGTATACCCATTACCCAACCATATTTTATCGACTACGAATTGAAATTTTATGAAGTAAATAGATCTTTTTAAAATCTGGATTTGCATTTTCACAGAGCCAAGCCCCGGCGTCCCGTCGCGTCGTGGATATCCGTAGATACGGTTACGGATTCAGATTCACATCACTAGTCGGTATTGTGTCGGTGTGTCGACGAGTGTGTCGGTGAGTGTGTCGACTGTCGGTGTCGACGCGAACTTGTGCACAATTAATGGAGCACATTATCAGATCGGCCGCGTGCATGGCGTTTATGTTGAGATAATTTTGTTTTAACACGTACCTACGATTCTATAATATCTTTATTCCGAACGAACAAAGAAAATTCATGTTGGACAATGAAACACTGTCTGGTGTTGGTATGGAAATGTATCACTCAAATGTATGGACATTTGAGTGATCAAAGCAAATAATTTGGAACCATTTATAATTAAATTGTTGCAGCATTGTTATTATTGATTAAGTAAATCTAGGAACTCAAGTGGACGGATCGCCTGAAGAAGTCGTAGACCGTAGTTACAAATACGTTCAAAAACACGTAATGAAATATGCATGATCTAAAATATAATTTTTGTTACTTTAGCCACTCATAGGTCCAGTCTTATATATTTTATAGGTTAATAGTACAAGTCGTATCGTAGGCGGGCAGCAATTGGTCGCACCTAACACTCAAATTTAACTACATTGTCCATCATTTCATTTACGGCCGAATAAAAACATTGACATGCAATTGTTTATTTTATCGTAAACGCTTTCACAATTTACACTTTAGAGCGTCAGTGGTCAGACATAGAACAGTGAAAAACAATTTAACATAACAGCTATAGAAATGATATAAACGTAATAAATGATTAAACTTACTTTTCTTTTATCTTTTTTTAAGATCAAAGTTATTTAAATAAAAAATACAAAGAACAAAAAACATAATTTCGAATATAATTTTCTATACAGCAATAAATCCAAACAAAACTGGATTGTCGCTGCCCAACCCTATACAGTATACACGTCAAAACCGAAGTCGGGAGTCTAATTAAGAAACTAAACAACCTTCAACAACCATGAAATTCCTTATACGAGCGGCATATAAACCAATTTTAAGGCACCTCTAAAGCACGCCCGGCTGTAGTAATTTTATCGACAAATAAAGCTACATGTTAGCACGTGGATTTAAATTTAACAATTCATTACATCACTACTAAACAATATTTGGATAAATTGTAAAGAATTCGTGATCATCTGTAATAGATTATGCCTGACGATATTAACATTATATTATTAAGTTGCAAAGCCTCTAAATTTATTGCAACACAAAAAACAGTAGAAACAAAACTCGAAAATTCTAAATAAATCAATATACATAAACGCAAAACGATTTGTAACACGAAACAAACGAAAACTTCGTTAATTACTGGAATAAATTCACAAACAATCCTCCAGCGAGTCCGACTTCGAAAAGAATTAAAAAGGCAACAGATGGGGAAAAAAAAAAAAACATTTCCTTGACAAGTTTTTTTTTTGTTTACGCCAACATTGTTATCAAAACGGCGATGGAAACTTCGTCAGGACGCGGACAGCGATAAGTTCAACGCGGACAGCGATAAAACTCAACGCGGACAGCGACGAAACTCCACACGGGCATAGTGACGAATCTCAACACGACAGCGATGAAGCTCAACACGACAGCGATGAAAAAGTTGATCATTACAGTAATTAATTCAAACGGAACCACGAGATTTGCATCCTCGACTTCCCTTTTGTCATGAAAAAGATTTCGTCCACTTAAGATTTTTCCTCCTAAATGGAAATGAGTCTTAATAAGCCGGCGTTGGTTAGATTCAATTAATTGTCTTGCAAGTTTTTTGTCGGAGGGAAGGAGTGGTCGGAGTTTAATGGTGTCATAATTAAGAAAAACGACGGCTAAAAACATTTGTTTGTTTCGTAAACATTAATTGCGAAGTTAGGGATGAACTGGGAATGATTTGTAAAAACTGTCGCACTTTGTCCTTCTTTTATTGTCATTTGACATTATTAAGTTACATCTGGAGTATTTTTCGGTTTTATTCTCGATTTAAGAACAACTCAATGATTAATTCATCGAATTAATCTGTAATCATTATGAACAAGAACGCGATAAGCCACGTACTACTCTAGCAGGTCGTACGCGAATACCAACATGTGTGGGTTTAAAATATGTAAATGAAAAATCTCTGCTTACATAATTTAAAGAACTGTTACAGATTTCTAAATTATAAAGTGATCTAAGAATAACTTTACATTCTTTTAACATTTTGTACCTCCACTCCTACCTAAAGCTCAATTAAAAATAACAACAAAAGTTCATAAAAATTGTATACATTCCAAAATAACAATAGAGTTAAAAATAATAGACACGCCAAGATGTAAATTAATGGCAACCTTCACAATCAAAAGGAATTCAAAGAAACCAACAGTCAGCGGAGGGTTAAAGTCTTGTCCCATAATAATTTAACCCGTTTAGCGCGATCGCCGAGTAATAAAGATTAAAAAGTTTATTTTTTAACACTTTCGGCGCTAATGAGGGGGCGTCGGAAACAATTTGAAGGATTACCTTCTAAAAGCTTCCGACTGGTTTTTAATTGAGACTTTTTTGTCGGCTTTTAGCGCTAGCCGACTTTGTGCCCGCTCACCGGTAATCTATTAATAAAACCGAAATATTGTTTTTTCTAACCGTGGTGTTAATATCGCTGCCTTTTCGTTAACTTTACCGTCTGAACTTCGTTTTTTTTACCGCTGTTGTTTGTTTTTTACTTTTCTTTTTGGGTCTCGTGTTTCGAGTTTTTTCTTTGATTCTTGTATCTTCTTGTATCATGATCATCTTTTGTTTGTTTAACGTTATGTTGCTTACAACTAAAACATATTTTTGTGCGACTCATCGCGTCTCAAAAACTACTGATTCAAAAATCCCTACCTACACAGACTAAAACTATACAAAACCAGAACAAAACTACAAAAACTCAAATTCAAATACATAAAAACATAATTCTAATCTCGAGTAAGACATTACGGGAATACCAATGCATACGCGAAAAATCGATCGCCGTCTTAAACTCACCCTTTTGAAGGGGGCTCCCCCAAAAAAACGAAAGAATAAAAGAGGGAAAAAATCTAAATCGTCTCATATCTCTCCCCCCTGCCCTCGCCGCCCCCGGACACCTCGGCCCTCCTTATTTCGTATGCGAGCTCCTCCGGCAATCATTATAAGCTATCGATTGGCTCACGTAGGACCTGCTCATGTTTACTTTCAATTAATTACGTTCCGTAATTCATTTTTTTTTAGCTTCTAAGGAAAAAGTTTTTGTTATTCTTGTCTTTGTTTTTCATTTCATGAGTGTGTTTTAATATCTATGTTAATTTATAATTATCATTATAAGTGTGATTACGTACTTCATCTGAAATAGTGTCACTAGAATAATTAACTTTTCTGATGTTTTTCCCGTCATTAAATACCTCTAAATTATTGGTTACACCTATGTTTTCAGGAGTCAGTGTGATGTGATTACTTTCGACTACTGCATACATCAGAAATGGTATATTTTAAATGTATGCAGTTGTCGAACGACGATGTAAACATTGAGAAATACGACCTAACGAGGCACCAAACAAACGCATTTATTAACAATAGACTTTCATATTAGAATTTGTTATGCAAAAACTTCGATACAAAGGCAAAGATGTTGGCATTTTTACGAAAAGGGCACGGCTAACAAGCGAGGACGGACGCATAAGTAGATGCAAATTGTGCCCGTTAAACTATTTCGGAAGGTAAACAGAGGGGAAACCCACGTGTCCTGAGATCCAAACAACAAGATTAAAAATGCTGTACGGCAAGTATGGACCGAGGAAAACCGCTTTGGGATATGTAAATATAATGTTTGAGTTGGGACGGCTTATTGCGACCCGATAGATTGATCGAAATGAAATTGTCGACAACTTTTTAAATTTCTTCCCTTCCATTTTTTCCATCTAGCGGAACTTCAGTAGTGGTCATTGGTCTATGTTTTGTGACCATATTTAACACTGTACTATCTTTTTATTTCTAATTATTGTACTCGTCTTTTAAGCTGATTCATGACTATTTCTTAATATTATAAGCATTTATTGGCTAAATGGTTATAAATTAGTACCTACTCATAGCGTACACTGTCTGAGTTTTTAATAAAACAAAACATCGATCATAGTTATCCGAACATATCAAGATATAATAATGGAGGGTTATTAAACCTCATAAAAGCAACCGCGAAGCCGAAATCTTGGTCGTTTCATTATGAGGCATTAGACAGGCAGGCCGGCGCAGTCACGCAAATCTTGTCCCTCCAGCCGCGTCCGAGCCAAGAACCCCAAATTTCTTTCATTACTTACCTTCAGAGACAATGGCAAGACGACGACAAGAAAAAATAATAACAATTTCAAGTGGAGTAACGCTGGAAATCTTTTCACTGGGAGAAGAATTATTGTTATTTTGCAAGCTCTAAGGGGCAGAATGCACCATCCTTATTACGCTTTTGTTCGTCGTTACGAGCCTTATTCATTTTTACTTGGCTCAACTTGAATACTTATTAATTTAAGACCATGATAAGCTCGAATTCTTTTGAATGTAACAAGGAAATGTCTGCCCATTGTTGACTATTTTACATTCTATTGCGTTCCACTGGTCGGCTCAGTTTTTGAGATAATGCACGAAATTTAAGAATTCACAAAAAATCGAACGACATGTTCAGGAAAGAGCTTCCATTTTATAGTGGAAACATTGCTGTCTGTTACTGCAAACATTTTATGTTGAATAGGAGGTATACCGTATACCAAATACTTAAAAAACATAGTGCTAAATAACAATTTAATTGCATATTATGTTACTACAAATTTAGACAGTTACATAAAAATGCACTCTTATTACAACTTATAACGTTATGAGCTTTAAACCGAAAGCTCATCGCAATCCCAAATTGAACGATACGATAAATAGCATATGAGTTTAAAACGTTATGAAGCTCGCTGGATTGTGAAACAATAAGAGCACATACAATATATCAAGTTGAACGCTTTATTGTAATCGAAATATGCCAAAATATGCCGCGAGAACAGAAAACTACCGACGAACATGCAACGATGATCCAACCTTTCAAAAACTTCAAAAATGGCGTGCATGTAAAATTTTTCAAGTCTATAAGCACCTAAGTTTTTGCACTTACAATTTTCTTGTGAATTCTTAGAAGGGAAGACGCTCTCCCCAGGGAGCGAGTCAAGAGTGATTACGAATTTTAATTATTTTTTTAAGCCGGTGGCTGAGAGGTGATGTTTCCCCAACCGACTTATGCAAACAATCGACTCGCACTTGGAATTAATCCTCGGGGTTTTTTAGCTTAGGAATTAACAAGCAAAGAAGTCATTAATTCGGAAGATTCGAGGATTTCTTTTAACTGTGGCTTCCTCGACGTCCGGCCTCCTAATTGGTTCGTGTCGGCGAATACTTCGGACAAATTAAATTTTACACTTGGAACACACTTTTTTTCGGTCGACTTAATTTTGAATTTAGAATGTCGTTGATGGTTAGGCAAATTAAAATGTAATTCTTTCCTTAATTAATTCCTTTGGTTATATATTTTGTGACTCGTTGGTAAATATTTCGTTAAGTTTTTTGATGTTTAGGATACTTAAGAGTCCGTATACGAAATTTTGCCGATTTCGCTCATTTAACAGACGTGAATTAACAGTTAAAATACAGTATTTCTATAAGTTTTAATGCACAACATGTAAGATCATTTCAACTTTAATATAGTGTTGGAGCTAGATTTTTTATTTTTTTTAAGAATCTTTAAATAATCCAACTCAAACCCGCGACAGTTTTGTGATTTTTGCTGTAAAAGGTTTAGAATATCACCTTTTTATGGATTGTATTGACGTCTTAACGGTATGAAAAAAATACAATGTACTGTTGAGAAAGTCGTCTATACAATGTTGGAATTACTTTTTACCACTTCAATATAAAAAAAACCCTTTAAAAACAGAAAACCTCTATCTGCCCGCTAACTTGGCGATCGTCCTTTTTCACCTGGCATATGAAAGACGGGCGTGTGTGTGAAGAGAGCAGTAGAAAAGAGAGGACGGGCTCTTAACACTTAAGCTATCTTCTTTTATACTATTTTTTAGCAATTTGTCCCCTACACTCACTATCATTCCATGGCTTTGCAAAATTCAAAACCATTTCCCTCACCACGGAAAAGCCTATCAGCTGTATCAACACAATCAATAGTGCAGTTTATGTCAATTATCCAATCATGTCTAACCTTTCCAGTAATAGTCGGTCGACCTGACAGTAAGTGACTGCTTCACTAATTAATTATTTGTGCTTTGCGTGCGCCTCGGCTACTAATTATATTTTTGAGTTTTCCACTAGGGTTCTTTAGCTTCCCTTGAGCTTTGAAAAACGAAGCAATATTATTTATTTTCATATTTCTTTTGTCGTCTGTGTTTTTTAGATTCTAGTGAATCAGTGCTGTCAGTAGATATCAAAAATATTACCCAGACTACATATTTCTATAAAAAAATTTAAACATTGTTTGGGATTGGATTTTTCAACGTCTGTTGCTTGGTTTGTTGTGTTATGACTTATGACTTTATGAGTGTTACGGTGCGTCCACATTTGTATCATTTGCGCGATCAGATCTCCGATCAGATCTCCGTCGCCTATCATCGAAGCGTGTCAAAATGATACGCGTATCATGATACGCCGCGATCGCTATTAACCGCGTATCTGATACGTGTCGTATCAAATACACGCATGATCGGCAGAATTATCTAATAGGCGTCCACACTATGATATGCATACTTGATACGGTGCGATGATCGCGACGGAGATCGGATCGGAGATCTGATCGCGCAAATGATACAAATGTGGACGCGCCGTTATATGACTTATGAGTTATGACTATTTGACTATTTAGCAATTTTGTCTCAATTCATTACCTACTTAAGTTATTATTTTCTTACTTTACAGGTAAATTTTCACCTAACGAACAAGAAAATCGATTCCATCATTTGAATGGGTAAATTCATCAATACTCATTTTCTTCAATCCGTGGACTAATTGAAATTGGATTCCGAGGGTCCACCCCCTCAGTGATTAAAAGTATTCGAAAAAATACAAATAATAAAATTACAATATCGCTAACGATGTTCTCCGGAATCCTTTTATGTTTTCGGGAATAAATTACTGGCTAGGGAAGAAAGCATCGGGCCGAGCTAACGACTCGGTTAAGCCGGGGTTTTCACTTACCTTAAGACTTATTATGAATTGCAAAGATACTTCCCAATTAGACGCGCTTTATCTTATTCGGCGTCAGCTATTTTTTTGCGATTTTAATGGTATTTTAAACGCCGAAGATATTTGTTGGCGTTTGTTAGTGCAGCGTCAATATTCAGAATATGCAATTTTGTGGTATTTTTTATGGATCTATGACATTTTCTGTTTTTTTTTTTTTACTTTCAAGTTTTAAACCAACTTCTATATAGGAATAATTATAATAATTGATATTATGATTAATTCTAAGTATACCCTTTCAATAGGTACTTACAAAAAACATAATTACGATATTATGCAAAACACATAGACGTATCGCTATGAATACCGAACCAAATGAAAAATTGCCCTATTTTGGCGATGGATGACGAAAATTAAGAAAGCAATTACTCATCAGAGCACAGGGGCGGCATGTTAATAAGACAAGAGTATGAGATATGCCCTGTCAGCCTCAATGGCCGCCAATGAATTCATAATTTACGCGGAATTACAGCTATTCAGGGTAAAGGACATTTTCACAGTTTGACGCGGCGGAGAGGGGTGGTGGAATATACGAGAAAAACACCTCAGTATTACCAAGCCATTTTATAATACAACCCTCTACTCTCGTATTTGTATGTGAAATAACTAGCAAGGGTAAATAAAAAGTTAGAAAAAAAAAGCAAGGACAAAATCACAATACATACCTACTTATTACTTACTAAAAATATGTGCAATGGCTTTTAATATGCAAATGAATATTTTCTAGTGTGCAAATGCATATTTTCTAGAAAATTTTATATCAATAATATTTCTTTCTTACAAACGCCAATTTTCATAGTAAATATAAGGGCGGCCACACACGGGGGGGTAAAGTCAATAAGGTGGCCTCACACTTGGTCTTAATTAAGTCCCGTTAATTACGGGGCGTCTGTCCGTCCGTCCATTACCGCGACAACACTTAATCCCGGCTTTACTCGCCGTATAACGTCTTAGACGCAATTAACTGATTTATTTTCGTGTGAGAATTAAGATAAAGAATGAGGTTTTATGTTTCATTTCGTGCATTCTTGCTAGTTGCTGTCATATTTTTTTATCACAGTTTTTTTTTTTAAGATTGGAGTTACAAATTCAAAGAGGGAAAATTCGGGAAAAATGTGAACATTGTGATGTAATACTGATGTAACGTTTTAATATCTATGTATTTAGTTTTCCAAGATAGATAAATTAAAGGAGTGACCGACTAGGAATAAATAAATAAGCACATTACCGCAATGTTTTGTCCCCTACGTCTATATCACAACAAAGTTTTTACTTATACCCACTAACTTGCTTCAATTCCATTTTATCCATAACCATTAGTTGTGGTCGTTTAGGTGGGAGAAGTTGAGGAAACTCACATAATCTCATTAGACGCAGACGCGGCGGCTAATCTCGCCCATCAGCTAATTAATCCGAGTTGATTTTCACAAAAACTTTCAACTCGAGAACTCGAGAAAACTCGAGACTCCCCGACTCGGTAACGCGCCAACTCGAGAGTCGAGACTCCCGAACTTCACACTTAGCTCGGTAAACACTCATGAGTCATGACGTTCCTTAATTAACGGACACAATTAGTGGTCGAGGGGTGGGGAGGGAAATGGGAGTTGGACGTTCTTTTGGTTTTATATTGCCGGGAGATTTTGTTACGGTAAGACGGGACTTTATGAATTTTCTTAGATTGTAGGAGAATTCTACGTTTTAACACAAACTGTGGGTTTATAGATATATTTGTATTTAATGTAAAGAATTTGTTAAATATAATAAGGAGATTTTCGCAATAAACATAATACAATGAAAAAAATATAGTCGATTTAAAATAAACTGTATACTTATAACTAAGTTATACTGTACTCGGCAAAACATGGCGGTAGCGGTCATTGTCATTTTCTATACGAAGCTACGATTGACAACATCTGACACTTCATTGTCAATCGCGGTTTATATATAAAATGATAAGTTTTGACAGGGAGTCAATGACCGCTACCGCCATGTTTCGCCGAGTACAGTATAGTATTAGTATTTTTCTGTATTAATAGAAATGTCATAACTCATAAGTACCGTATTGTGAATTGTGTCAAATAATTTTCATCGTTATGAGTGCGTATCGTTACCATAGCAACCGTACACTGTGCAACAAGGACAGCAAATGGGGTAAATTATATTTGTGTAAATTATATTAGCAACTATTCAAGAACGTGCTAATATTCTGTAAAGAGAACAGTTGAAAAGTAGAGTGTAACTTAACAGTACCTACCTATAGTCTTTTTATGTGTTACTACATTTTTTTTGTTAGATTATATTATGTACTTATTTAAATCATCGCACAAAATAGCTGTATAATTTATTTATTTTTAAAAAGTTATTTTGAATAAAGAATACTCGTACTCCTAAAATTTCTCACCTTCGCCATTTCGTGGATTATGTTTTGTTATGACATCGTGCGAGTTCGTCGACCCCACTCCGAGTTTTAATGATAAAAAAATGCGTACAACCGAGGGAGGGTAAGTGCCATCGGAGGGAAAAAACTACGGAGGAAAATATTTGGCGCGACAGGTGCCCCCCTCCAGAGGGGGTGAAATTAAATCTTAACGACGGAAATTTAAAGATGACGCTCCAGCGATCAAGAAGAACATCTGAGGCCAGGGGCGGTTTAATTGGGACGAGGATACAGAGAGGACTTATTAAAAAAAACTTGATTGATGTCACCCTGAGATGCGTGGGTATTGTTTGTAACAGCGTTTTCCCGAAAATATACTTTTTTTATAAGAATAGGGGTTTGTACATGGCAACGAACAATTCTTCTTTTTTTAATGCGGCCAAGTACTTTTAACTGCGACAAAAGGTTTTAAACAATTCTAAATTCAAAACTAGATGTTTGAGCGTTCTAAATTTAAGTTTTGCATGACAGAACATAAGATGTGACGTCTATTACAACTTTTGGACTACCGAGTAGGTAGGTATGCAAATTCGAATCATTGTTTACGCATTTTCGTACAAAATTATAATATTTATCAGTGAAGTAATTTTTGATAAAAGAATTAGCTCATTAATAAGCATTAAGGTCAAGTATATAGGTGAGGTCCACGTTTAGTAATATTCTATTAACAGTTTTAACGTTTTTGTTAATTATGTCAATGTTATTTATAACACTTTGTTATAGATAACCACGCAATATACTTTTAAATACATGAAATAAAAGCATAAAGGCTGTACTTCCAGAATCAACTGATCTAGAGAAAAAAACTGAAAATCGAATAACCGGACACAACTAGAAAAATCCAGTTAAAACCGGTTGAATTCGCGTAAGAAATCAATAAGGATTTGCATGGGCAACATCGGCTATCGATCGGCATCTTGAGGGGCACTGCAATCCTACTTGTTTAAACTTTTTATTTTGCTCTTCACTCTCATTTTTTTGTTTCAACCACTCGCCCCAGGCAGGCTCCCTCACGAACCCCTCTTGCATAAAAAAGCTTCTAATCGATAATTTCTGTGGGGGTGCATTAAGCATATCGGTGGAGCGTTCAAATGTTTTTCTCCACGCTTTGAGATTTCAACCCTAAGGCTATTCCGTGTCCATTTATAATTGCTAAATAAATCATTCGTAAGCCTATTTCACTAGTTCCTCCGATGGTTTCGTTTGTAAATATAAAGTATCTTGCAATGTGAGAGATGTAAGACACACACTACAATCTAATGTAAAATGCACTTCGAAGTTAACTAAACTAGATCTGTAAGAAGTTTACTTAAACTTGATCTGTGGTCTTGTCATTACTCGTTCATCTGTCACGAACTGTCAAACCATTTTCAAAAATTTTCAATTTCCAATCAATT
Source organism: Lysandra bellargus (assembly GCA_905333045.1). Classification (NCBI taxonomy): domain Eukaryota; kingdom Metazoa; phylum Arthropoda; class Insecta; order Lepidoptera; family Lycaenidae; genus Lysandra; species Lysandra bellargus. The sequence continues at coordinate 7,582,567 of HG995343.1, forward strand.
TCCAATTACTCTTATTAAACTGAATATATTATCTAATGAAATTACCATGAAAACTATTATTAAATATAATTACAATTTTTATAAAATAAGCTATTAGTGGCGCAAATACACATAGCTATATATTTGAAACAAAATACTAAATCGGTGGTCAAAGTAGAAATTGCTACTTTTGAATAGTTTTAGGGTAAGACGTCCATTTTGGGCGCTTGACAGACGAGAGGTTACTATAAAATATAAATGGTCGCTGTTAAGCATTTGTGTATTAACCCAAAAAAATTGTTGAGTAATGCAGTCTTGTTCTAATTGACCTAAAGAACATGACTGCATTCATAACTCAATACGTATTTTTGTGGGATGATACACAAATACTTAATAGCGACTAAATGTTTGTTGTGAATATGTTTGCAATTTAATAATTTCACCAAATTGAGGATAAATTAAAACGACAATGTAAATGAATTGGAGCTAAAATTAAAGTTGAGCACCTACATAGAACAGACATCAGAATAGACATTAAATAACCAGCTCCTATATTAAAACTCAATATTAATTGTCATTTTCTCAACGTGAGGCCCATTACACCCCATAAAGTTGCCGAGCCGATGAGTTTACAATTGAAAGTGTCGCAGCATCTCACATTGTGAATTAATGATGATTAAAATGGCGCTTCATATAACAACCATTTTAATTAAAATCGATCGGGACAGTTAAAATAGAATTAGGTTGTACCATAGATGTTAAAGACGTGGCATTTCTAATTGTCTACGTTAAAATAATGTCTTCTGGAGAGTTCCGATTAGCAGTTGTTTTGAGGCCATTTTGATAATAATTTTTATTTTTGTGTTTTAAATTTTAAAACTTAAAATATGTCAAAAATGGTAATTAATGACGTAGCTTTTTGTAGACCCTAAGTTTTGAACTCTCTTTTTGTTTATCTTGATCAACAAATGAGTATTAAAACGAGTAACACAAAAAACTTACATTGTGCTGTAAATATATTAAAGTTGTATTTGAATATGGAGTACTTAAAATTAATAGGTACGTCACATGTTTTAATTAAACCACACAAAAAGCAAACAACGGGCAAGGCAACGCAAAACGTTTTAAATTTCGTCTTTCATGTTAAGGTGACTGTAAAAGGTTAAATAGATAAATGAATAATCCATTAGTTAATTATATTTAAATATTTGGCAGTGATTTCAGTCGATCGATTACACGTGTCGTTTTGTCAAGTTCATACTCCACTTGCCTATCGAATTATATTTTTACGTTTTACCTTTGCCCTATTTCCTTCATGAAATAAATTATCTTCACTAATATTATAACCATGAAGATTTAGTTTCTTTGTTTCGTATTTGCCTCGAATTTCTGGATCTATTTTGAAAAATGTATCAATGTTATATCTCAAATGTATGTATGTATGTAACTGTCCGAAATGAGGAGTAGATTACAGTATTTAAAATCTTTAACATCTCGTTTAGGTCTTGTTGCAATAAACCCACTTACACTTGACAAACTTCTACTGTAAACTTCCAGACAAACCTATTTATCACCCAAATCTCGCCGAAATTATCGCCCAAATGACGAATGAACTCATGACTTAATAAACTTTGGACACTTAACGCTCGATTTTAATGATACTGGTCAAATTCTTTATTTCTAAACTGTTCTTCAAGGTACACGTCTAGCGAGTATAACTTAGAAATATTGCGAATACCTAACTAGTTTTAATAAAAGTGCAACTAAACGTAATCAACGAAGCGTGTTCAGGATGTCGCTAACTGCCAATATCTGATGTTTGTTCTTTATGTTTTTTACGGGGGGATAATGTTTTTATGGCCGTGGGGGTCGGTTAATCAGAGGAGGACGATATTAAGCACGACGGACTTGCGCCCTTGTTTGCTACGATAGTATGAATTCTGGGTTAAACAATGTTTTCATAACGCACTTACGGAAATTAGATATTGGCCTCTAGTTTAGGAAGAAGAGAGAAGAGTCATAGTTAGTGTAAATATTCAATATCAACTTAGGTTATGGCATTACAAAATCGTCAAAGACAACATATAACATCAGTGGCATAACAAAGCTGTGCGCTAATTTGATTTTTCATCATCATTAAGGCGCTATATTGAAAAAACTGTCCTTTTTGACGTAATACTATAGGACCCTCAGAAATGTTACAAATCTGGTAATGAGATATATAACATAATATATCTTCATAGCCTTATCTAGGTTTGAGAAGAACTAGAAACACGATTAATGTATTTTGCCTCGATACATTTAATTTTCGGAAAGACCTCTTAAAAATACGAAATTTGAAGATTATTTTTAAACGACAATAGATGACACCTTTGCAGCTCAAAATCGTATAGAAGGATTTTGCTTAAATGCGCCTAGTTATTTTTTAAATGATTATAATTACGTTTTTTCGCATGTTTTCCGAGCGAGCCGATAGCTTCTGGCCGCTGCGTATTCACGACTTTATAGTCATACAAATTGAGAATAAAATTGCCGTTGCGGTAAAATTACTTTCGATATAGCGCCTTAAGCAATATACGCTATCTACATTCATTTTAATGCCACCCATAAGATCTTTAATCGTTTTCTGATGGATATAATGACCTTTCGGCAATCGAAGACAGAGTTTTCATAAAACGATATGTGAGTCAAGAACAAGGAGCCATAAACATCACCCCACGCCTTCACCCCTTGCTGGAAAAAGTCACCCCCGCACGTAATACAAAAAAGGGCTCCAAAGGGACGCCACGCATCCCAAGTATGGGGTCTGCAGATGTCTTTAATGGCTTTAAATTATATGTAGAGAGAGTTAACTGCTCTTTGGAGGTGATAGATAGTTTGTACAATATCTGTTGTTTTCCGCAAATGAAAATGGCAGAGAAAATTGGGATAAAGATGGTTCATTTAAACGTTGTATTTTTGTACTCGTACATTTTAAATATAAGTATTCTGTAAATTATACCATCGAGGAGTCAGCTCATGTGAATTCAATGTTAGCTGTAAACTATCTGATGGGTTTGACTTAACGCGACCAAATTATATCGGTCAGTCATCTGCCTAGGAATCAACTTTCCTGATAGTACATAGTACTATCAGGAAAGTTGATTCCTATGCAGATGGCGGACCTAAGTAATGTGGTCGGCTTATGTCAATTCAATGTTAGCTGTGATCGGTCGGCTGGGTTTGACGTAACGCGACCAAATTACTTAGGTCTGCCATCTGCATAGGAATCAACTTCTCTGATAGTACATTGCACAGTGCAAACCTCTTTAACGTTATTTATAGCTTTATTGTTGAAACCTAAGTCTACGTCATCATGGCTTAGAGCACTGTCACATAATTTCATAGAATTTTTGACATCAGAAATTCCAAGTTTAAAACATAAGGCCCATTTATGATGTAGCCAGTCCCACGTCTGTAACTTAAAAATTATAAGAATACAATGTTTAAGAGCTATTGAAGTCACAAGGTAATCAGAATGTGTTACTTCGCATTCGAATGCGCTTCATTATGCAGGAAATAAAAATACACGAAGAAATTGTAAAATCAAGTCAATTACTGAGCCTAATGATCGTCATTACGCATTGTCGTGATTGCGTAAGCGATTTCATGGAGAAGTGAGGCGGCTCCGCTTTCCGCTTCGCCTGGCTTCGCTTCGCTTCTTAGCCGTTTACGCTTGTTAATGTTAGGTACTGCTGTTTTGCTTTAATAAGGACTAATGACGGCTAATTTCTATACGAACCTCTTCATAATGGATAAATGCAAGCGTAAGGGACACAATATTATTCCATGATTGTGCAAGATTGGTGTAGCTTGTAGTGCATTCATTGTGAAAGTTTAGATATGATATTGAGTGTATTGTATCTTCTTGGTGGAAATTCATGTTCAATTAAATAATTATACACTTTCCTGCACTTATTCCACTTTAAGACAATATAAAGTAGATAAAGCTTACATAGGCAACTCCTCTAGGGCCTAAAGGATTGCTAGCCTAGTAGTAATACATATATCCAAAGTGTAATTTAACGTAGAGCCTGTATAGAGTCTAAACTATATGTCAAAATATAATATACACTTTGGATTACTTTGGATTCCTTACTTCGTTTTCGAAATGATCGAATACAAGTTGACTTAGTAAGCTTGATATTTTGTCTATCTTATAAGTTAGATTCCGAATACTGAACTTCTACAAACTGTATTAAGAGCCCGGGTAACCCTCGAAATTCTCATACATTCGTAATACCAAAATCATTTTGTCATACGAAAATATTTAACATGTTTGAGTTATTTTTCAGTATAAAATAGTAATTACCTAGGTTCCTGAACAAAAATTAACTTCAAAATATTTAAACACTAAAAATTTTTTTTTTGTGTATAATTTTTTTTTACTAAATTTAGTACTAAATATTTAAACACTAAAAAATAGAGTAAAACACTAAAAAATATATGAATAAATAGTAAATTTACTACAAAATATTTCAACTGTAAAAAATATTTTTTAGTATTAAAATATTTTGTAGTAAATTTACTAATTATTTATAAATTTTTGAGTGTTTTAATCTATTTTTTAGTGTTTAAATATTTAGTACTAAATTTAGTAAAAAAAAATTATACACAAAAAAAAAAAATTTAGTGTTTAAATATTTTGAAGTTAATTTTTGTTCAGGAACCTAGGTAATTACTATTTTATACTGAAAAATAACTCAAACATGTTAAATATTTTCGTATGACAAAATGATTTTGGTATTACGAATGTATGAGTATTTCGAGGGTTACCCGGGCTCTTAAGTCGTCTATTTTGATACAAATGCGAGGCACGGTCAATTCGTTACGGTGAAATGTTTGTATGTGTGTCAATGGGGTCGATGGAGTAAAACAATGATGTATCCTGTATGTATTCAGAGGTGTCACTCTATTGTCTAACGCGCCAATGGAGATGGCAGCGCTGATAATTCTTAATGACCAAAGCACGCCATGCTAAATAATAATTATGTGCCATATTATGTTGCATACGATATTTAGTCTGGCCGCATACACGCGTTTTCCGTATTCGATTTCCTAATGTGGGATTGCGATTCGCAATTCCTTAAGACTTGCGCAAAGGTTCATTCGTCCACGTGCGAACGCACCGGCTTGAACTTGAAACGTAGGTACGCGTGAAATTCGTTCCGTTCGGAAAAAAGAGAACGTGTGCGTCAGTTAATATATTTTCTACTGATTCCATGCATTCGAAATTCCGGATATCAAAAACTAATTCGGAAAACGTGTATGCGGCCGCCTTATAATAGTTTATGTTGAAAAGTAGCCTGTGATGTGCAAAAATTAAAACTTTTAGGGCCTGTTTCACCACTTCCTGATAAGTACCGAATAGTCTATCCACCACTTAACTTGACAGATGAAGTATGGAGAATCTGTCAAAAAAGCTGTTAATAGCCTATTCGGCACTTTATCAGAAAATGGTGAAACAGGCCCTTAGAATAGAAGAATTATTATTATGAATGTATATGACATAGTTGTGTACTTAAATATTGCTCGTTGCTGCAGAAATGCCTATTGCAGAAAGGCTTACTTGTATAATTTAGAAGACACCAACTCACCTTCTGCAACAAAAGAAAATTTTATTAGAAATAGTATTTAAAAAAAACTTTTTTCCGCAATTATTAATTTCTTTGCACTATAATTGTCGATTGTATCCTCGGTCTTGAGAATTTAAAAAAAATACAAAAGAATCGGGGGCATTTTAAAATATGTGTGACAATTATCAGAACACGACGCTAATAGCCTTACATAGTAAGATAGCTTCCCCTCGCAAGATTTATTCGTAAATTACTTATAAATTGCGTCTACGAACTTCTCTCATATAAAAATGTATTTAAAACGTCGCTGAGAAATGATTTATTATGTACAGGGTGTCGTAAATTTGTCCACTTGGACTTAGAGTTAGGGGAGATGCATTGTCCAACTTTCGTTCCGTATTATTGGTACATTTTTGTACGATATCACATTTTTCACAAAAAAATTGTTTTTCTATTAATTAACAACTAGAAGATCATTAAATATTACCAAAAAAATGTAATTTACAAGTTGTACAGTAAAAAACGGGCTTTGGCCCACCACACATTCCCACCATTGTATCTCCTGTGTCGCCAGGATCGACAGCGGTATCCAACCACGAAAACTCTTTGATATGATCTCAGGGAGCCCGAGGGACATGCTAAAGCTGTTTTTGGACCCGCAACGAATTTAATCAGAAGAAGATAGGAGTAGAAAGTATACAGTTTTCCCTCCCCATAAAAAGCGGGAGACAGCACAAAGTTACAATGACCGAAAGTCAAAGAACTAAAGGGAAAGCACCACGGGAATAATTAATGTTAATTATGACCACCTACTAAGCTAGATCTAAGTTAATCTTGGAGTTTGTTGTGTTACACTGTTTCCAGTAATAATTATGACAAATACGCTTAAAAGCACGGAAGTTCCTTGCGCTGTCTACGAGATCATCGTAATAATCTATAATGCTTAAGGCCGTCCCCCGAGCAAACGACCTTGGCCATACATTTGCCGCGTTGCCGAGATCGCACCAAAACCCTATTTAATTTACTTAACTTAGTTCAAAATTGTCCTAAAAAATTTTTAAAACGGGGAATATGTAGTTTATGATATTGTCGATCTATTGGCGTGTGTTTCAAATAAAAGTAATTTGTAAATACTAAGGAGATGCTAAATGTATGCTTGAATTTTAATAAATTGGCTTTACCTTGGAATCTGATATCATGAGTATAATAAACAAAAATAGAAAATTTAAAACGTGGAAAGGAATGTTGATATACTGAAGACTATTGCTGTATTTTTATTATAACTTTGTAGCTTTCAAATTATGAGTTTATAAGGCTTGAAATCTCTATCTCTATAAGTATCTCCGTAAGGAATGCCCTTAACAACATACTTTGTAAATCTGGAGTAGATTTACAAAGTATTGTCAGAGGTTACAACTCCCAGAGAACATGATGGGTGGTAAAGTATCTACATACCAGTCTAAATCAGTTCAAGCTTTCGGCGGTTTCAGCGTGAAGAGATCCTAATTCCTAAATCTACAAAAAGACAGACACACTTTCGAATTTATAATATTACTAGATGACGCCCGCATCTTCGTTGCGCCAAAATTCATTCATCGCGCGGGAACCGTACATTTTTCCGGGATAAAAAGTATCTTATGTCCTTTCTCGGGACTCAAAGTATCTCCATGCCAAATTTCAGCAAAATTGGTTCAGCGGTTTGAGCGTCAATAGGTAACAGACAGACAGATGGGCAGAGAGACGGACAGACAGACAGAAAGACAGATACACTTTCGCATTTATAATATTAGTATGGATAGTATGCATAAACTAATTCAGATTTTAGATAAATATGTGACGTCAATATTAATTTTTTGCTACCATTATTATTATTCTCATGGAAAAAAGCATACTTAATATTCGAAGGTCCCAGCTAAAAACCCATCGCTCATCCCTCAATGGTAATAATAAGGTGGGAATATTCATGTACTTCCGATAATTTATGCAAGACGATCCGATATTGTTCCGACACGACAATGCCTCCATCAAAAATCGCAATCACCGGTGACACCTAACACTTTGAGGGGAGAACATCAAAAAACTCAACCCCAAACCTGACGTGTCACTCATTGTGTCCCTTATTTTTGTCACTAAAAGATTTTTTTCTTTGATTCGAAGTCGAACAAAAAGTTTCTAATTGTAACAGTTTTTTGTCCGGAAATTTTAAGGTCGATTATTTTTTTCTTTTGTCCGCCTTTAAAATAAAACGGCTTAAAAAATATAAATCGAAATACACCGTTAGATTGACTGAATACAATTCGAAACTATTGATGTTTTATGAAAGCGTTATTTGAAATATAAAAACTGTAACGTAAGATCATCGGTCTGTTGACAAAGACAATATTGTATCAACTATCAATATTCAAAACCATGGGGTTTCCTAATATAAAAGACATTTTATTTTTTGACGTCTATTTTTAAATATCTACCTATACTTTTTTGGGATATGAAGGCCATGAAAACCGATGAAATGCTTCAGGACAGCAAAGATACGGACGGCTTAAAACTTAGCTATCACGGGGCCCACCTAGACTTTAATCTTTTAACAATGTCACAGCACAGCCTATAAAATTAGGTAAATTATAAAATTTTAAAAAATCTGAAGAACGTCGTAAGAGTCTAGATTAGAAGAATGTCGTATGTACATAATATCACACAGCCTTCCTACGATCTGCTACCTGTAGCAACTTCAAATTTCAACCGTGTTATTAAGAATTTCGATAGGAAAGGGTTAAACACACAAAGGAGATCCGGTCCGATCCGGATTTCTATTATTTATAGTTTCCGATCAGTTTGAATACGCCTTAATTATCGGCTGCAGTGTGTCACACCCATTATGTTTTCTTTGAAAACTTTCACGAGAACTTTCACAAACCAATATCGATAATTGTTATAATCAAATATTTTCGTTGTATTGTGGCAAAGTCTATATTTTATTGATATTTAAAAAGACATTAAAAAAATCGTAAAATGTTTAAAAGTCACAGTTAAATAAAGCTTTAACATTTGAAAAATTACCGAAGGTTACCAAACGGCGAATCGAGGCACTAAAGTTGTATGAACATGATAGTCTAGAGTCTAGACTCTAGATTTTAAAATCCTATTTAAAATGCTTAAAAGTAATCTTTTTAGGGTTCCGTACCCAAACGGTAAAAACAGGACCCTATTACTGAGACTTCGATGTCTGTCCGTCTATCTGTCCGTCTGTCTGTCTGTATGTCTCCAGGCTGTAACTCAATTAAATTAGCTAGACTTCTGATTTTTTCACAGATTGTGTATTTCTGTTGCCGCTATAACTAAATATTTAAAACAAAATATAATCAAGGGGGGGGGGCTCCTATACAACAAACGTTATTTTTTGCTCGATAACAATAATGGCAACAAATTTTTCACAAAATTCTCAATTATATGTGTACTATAATAATTAATAATAAAATAAAATTAAAATTAATATTATTTAAAGAGGGGCTCCCATACAAAAACCATCCCATATCCCATTTTTGCTCTACAACGGTACGAAACCCTACGTGCGTGGATCCGACTCGCACTTTACCGATTTTTTTATTACTGGATTAATCAATACCTTACTTCTTGATCAGTTATGGCACATCTTGACGGTTTTAATGGTCCTCAGAGTGTTGTGAATGTTGTTCACCGACCGTGAATATTGCTTGGATTATCACCAGTGGCTCCCAACCTTTGAAACTTTTTTTAGTTTCTTTTTAGGCTAATGAATTAGAGAGATGAGATCATATCAAATGGTTTTCGTGGTTGGTTATCACTGTTGATCCTGCTGACACAGGAGTTGCAGTGGTGGGAATGAGTGGTGGGCCATTTGCCCGTTAAAAAATAACGAATTAGAGAAAACTTATTTATTGGATCACAACATGCTGGAAGTATGATGATTTATTAAATCTTAATATATATAAATCTCGTGTCACAATGTTTGTCCTCAATGGACTCCTAAACCACTTAACCGATTATAATAAAATTCGCACACCATGTGCAGTTCGATACAACTTAAGAGATAGGATAGTTTAAATCTCAAATTATAGTCGCAATTTTATTTTATTGCAAATTATTTGTCTATAAAGAGCGACCATTGTTTATGCGACGCGGGTCACGGGATAGCGATGGACGTTGCCATGGTGATATACTTATATTTAGTCACTAATTCAATAAAATAATACGGGCGATATACTTAATATAATATGGCAAAGAAACGTTTGCCGGGACAGCTAGTATATCTATAAATGTTTGATATCATTACGTAGTATACACATTTTGTATTCTGATTTTAGCAATGATGTTAAAAAAAACCCACATCATTGGATTTTAGCCACAAATATTTTTTTAAGGATATAATCGTAATAAGAAAATCATAAAATTGTTGTAGGTTTGATTATGGAAACTACTTTTAAAGTTCGGTAGGAAGTGACACAGAATATTATATTTTGTATTTACCTAAATTTTGAGAAGCACAATACAAAGCAAAGCCATTGATTGGTACCACAATGTGTACCAAACTCGGCTAACGTATTGTAAAGTGATATATTTATATTTTCTTAGCCCCCTGCCGAAATCATTGAACGGTAAACTTTAATCCGTACAAGAAATGAATAACGTTACTCGTTACTTTAGGGTTAATCTATATTTTACTACTACATCCTAAAATGAACTCTAAACTGTTGTGGTAAATGTCAATTTTGAAAGTCACAAATATTGGGAACCATAGACTTGAAAAATTACAATTTGGTTGACTTCTTCGACATAATTTTTTTAGACGAGGATTAATTATATTTGCACTGGAACTAATTTGTAAAATAAACACTTCGGAAATATTGATACAAATAGATTAAATTAAAATTAATTGAATGGGTCCTACTTTTTTAACTTTATTAAATAACTACCAAAAAAGTATAAGTTAGGGCAAATATTATTTTTAGATATCAATCTCTAGTGACTAGTTTTGCACCTACCCACCTAGATGTTTTTGTACTTTAAGGCCTTTAAAATAATTAATGTTATTATTAGACATGAAATTACTTTTTACAAATACCAAACTTTATTACTTACTCAAAATAAAATATTTAAACTTCTAACAGATTAGCAATCTTCAAGTATGTAAACCATTTTACTATCTTTTTCACAAAGACGAATTTCCCGTAAAAGTGTTATGACTCCTTTATCCAGAACCCTTCACCATAAAATAACGATTCTGACATGACGGCCCCGTAAACGTATCGGTTAGATGGGTAACTGTATGTTAAATATACTAACTACTCGCTTGGAAACCGTAAAAAATCTAAATGATAATACAGAGTTATAAATGCGTAGAAGTGCCCCGCAAAACAATTGGGTTGACAGCATTCAAGCAACGTCAAAATTTATAACAACTTTTTATTATGATTCATCTGTTCATTGATAAAAAATCGCATAACAAATTAAATTATATTAATTAACATATTTTTTTTCTTTCAACTTAATAGCTATTGCTTCTTAGATAAAAACATTATAAATTATTGAACATATACATCAGATAGAATGGTACATAATATATTATAAGTATGTCAGAATATCCAAAGAATCTAAATAATTCTAATTAATTGTTGTTTGTGTGTTTTTGAATGTCATTTTACTGATTTTATATCTTTCTTAGCATTATCTTAAAGAAATATATAAGCCATTTACTGTGCTTCCACCCACATACTATATTATTCCGAATTTCACTTTTTTTAATTTATTTCATCGTGAACAGAGCTTGTTTTTATAATTTTTACAACCATTTTTTTACTGCTTTTAATACTTATTCCACATTGCTTTAGTATGCGTAACGTATGGATGCCACTTCTAACCGCTACCAAACGCCTCGCGAATCTCAGGTAGTGTAGTGAGGGATGAGCATGTGAACGTAAGATCCCATAAATAAGACATTAGCAGATCGTTACACGTTATTGTACTTTATGACTTGTTTATGGGGTTTTAATAGAAATATCCCATGTACATTGTACATTGTACACGGTGCTTTATGCCCATAGAAAGTTTATAGTTGCAAAAACTTGTGGGTATGAGTTATTCCGTTACATTATAAGCATGTTAGTGTAATGGATGGTTCGAGCAGCAAATAATGTTATGTATAAGAATGCTCAAATCATTATCAAAACTGCTATTATAAAATATTTGTGAGAAAACAGAAAGAGATCCCGTTCACTACCACATCACGCGCCTCCATACCAAACATCTAAACCGCTGAATTGATTGGGATGAATTTAGTAATTCGCATTTTTTTTGAGTCCCAGGAAAGGGTGAAAGATTTTTTTATGCGCAAAATAATACGGCTACCGTATATTAATTATAATTCTGTAGGTAATTACACGAAAATTTGCGGGCCATAAGTAGCTACCAAACAAAAAAAATCCTCTTAACAATCACCAAAATGTATTGAGAACCCCATAAACCTGTCAAAGTCATAATTACTACAAAAAGATTAAAATATGCGTGATCTATCAAATTACTACCGAAGTGACATAGGCACTTATTGTAATAGGAACATGTGTTTTATCTATCAGTACGATATATCGCGGTCAGGTGTCAAAAATTCGAGCGATGGAGGTGATAGGCCGCCCTAAAGACTGTTTACAGTTATTTTGCCTTCACAGAACCCTTATGGTAAAAACAGAAGGGTCAAAATCATAGAAACAATGTAACTTTGTAAGCTTCTGGGCTTGGGGCCACAATTAACTCAAAGGAAATTTTCCCCACGTGCAAGTTCTATATTAATTGTTTGATTATTATAATGTTTTTTTATCAAAATGTTCTAAGCTGGTAAAACTTATGTGTGATTGGTAGAATTTAAAATGTTTATGCCTCTTAGATAAATTAACTATCAAATAAATGAAAACTATCAATAATTTACTTTGTGAAATGTGTCACCTTTTCATGCTTAAGTGATGAGCGAAACTGTTTAGAATCAAATTGGTATAAAGATACTTCCGAGTTCCAAGAAACGACATAGAACAGTTTTATTTAAGGCAGATCGCGATTAATGAATTTTGAAGGATGTTGCGAGAATTATCTAATTAGCTATGATATAATATAAGTCGTGAGTGAAAGAACCAGATAACTAACATTTTTAACCGACTTCAAAAAAAAAGGAGGTTATCAATTCGACGTGTATGTATGTAATATTTCCCGAATTGCCCAATTTTTGTGTATGTTAATCTACGACAGCTTCTGAACAAATGTGCCAAATTTCAAAAGTGTATATATGTATACATACACACATGTATGTTTTTATATTTGTGCACGCATATCTCCGGAACGACAAGTCCGATTTTAGTTATTCTTTTTTTATTGTATGCTAGGTATTGTTCAACTTAGGAAATACTTCAAGTTTCATCAAAATCGCTTCAGTAGTTTTTGAGATTTTTTTTCTCAATTACGTACAAAAGTTTAGTGTCGTTTTTATCTTTTTTAAAATACTATTATGTATAACATAAGGACAATTTTTCACCTTATAATTTAAACAAACCTTGTAACTTATTTACTTCATCATGTGACTGATTTATCTGGCAATACATAAAATCCTCATTTTTTTATTTCAAATAATTTTCTTGCCCTAAAGCCTCCATTCATGCAAAAACTTTTTTTAACTGTTACTTGCCTTCTTCAGCCTCTAACGTCTTTAAATTATAATATCTACTTTGTTATAGATAATATTGTTTTTATATATCGTTTTATTGTTATTCTCGTATAATATTTTTTACGACATCGGAACATTATATTTGAATAATAATTAATTATTCAATACGGTATTTAATTTTAGCAGTATAATAGGAGGACAAATATAATTAAAATATGATTTCCTGCAAATTCACCCACGCAAATTCCAAACACACCTAAAATGAATTAAGTTTAAAATGCCAACTTTTAAATTATTTATTTCATTTGAGGTTTGTTCATGTTTGTTGATTAATAATTCATCTTAATAATTTTGTGATTAAAAATGTATGTATGTCTGTAACATCTTCACGATTAAGCCGTTGAGGTATAAATAAAATAATATAACATTAGATACTTACTAGAAATAATAATTATGAAACAGAATCATAACCTAACTTTAAAATATAGATTCATAGGTAAACGCGTGTATAGCGCGATTGAAAACTATTGATACTTGAACTGTGACAATGGCGACAATGCGTGATGGACACGGGTCGGGCCGGACGCGTCCGACGCCGGACCCTAGTCATCACACGTTATTGTTAATTACCGTACCTTTTTGAATCAATGAACGTCAATAGGCTTTTGTTTTGACGTCCAGACAATTTCGTAGGGAGGAATAATTTTCTGCTATTTTAACTGATTTTTCGATTTTAACACGAAGGCCTGCAGACAATTTTAAGGGGGAAAAGAATTATTTGCTATTTTTTATATATTTTTATAAATGCTACTTAATCCTGGCACTTTTTTACACAAAAATGTAATTTACTGTGAATTCTGACAAACTTTTAATTTACCATAATATGAGATACTTACTTTCTTTAAATTTAATTCTATTGATATTGCAAATCGTCTTACAGATTTTTACACCTGAAGATCTTCAGAACGATTATACTTATACATTTATGTGATTAAAATTATACTTAACACCGACTTAAATGTCAATTACATCCTCTTAAGTTGTTTAACAAATAAATGTGGTTAAGAACAAAGTAGGTATATAATTTTTCTTGCTACATATTTTCTCCTCTTTTTAAATAAAAAGTGTCTGTTATTGGCAGGGAATCGAAGTCGTCTCCCGTCGAGTTGTGTCATTTACGCTAAAAGGTATAAGAATCCACTCAACTGAATATAATAAATAATGATCCAAAATAAATTTGGTAAGTATGCTAATAATACTGTATAAATAATGTAATTTAAAATTTCAAATTGCCATAAAGTATTATATACACTATTTGACTGCAATAATGAAATAGTAATAATTGAACAGAACAATAATAATAAAAGAATAAAAAAAATAAAACTTTTGCATTGACTTCCTGTTACATTATGTCTTCCTAAATTCCAAATTACAGAATCACAATATCCTATTGTTTAGAACCTTTTTACTCATTCATCTCGGACTGGTTCTAAATATTATTAAAACAAAAGATAATGACGGTTATTTCGCCCAGTTGATTTGTATTGTGACTCTTTAGAAATTATTATAATAGGCCAGATGTCACTAAGGTCTTCAATGTAAATATTTAATATACAGTTGAAGTTAAGATGGTCTAGTTATTTGGCTGACTAATATAATGTAAATATTTAATATACAATTTTTTTATTTATTAAATAAGGGGGCAAACGAGTAAACGGGTTACCTGATGGTAAGCAACTACCGTCGCCCATGGACATTCGCAACATCAGAAGAGCTGCAGGCGCGTTGCCGGCCTTTTAAGAAGGAATACGCTCTCTTCTTGAAGATTTGCTGGTCGTATAGGCCCGGAAATACTGCTGGTGACAGTTCGTTCCAGAGTTTTACAGTACGCGGCAGAAAGTTACGTGAAAAACGCACGGTGGAAGACTGCCACTCATCAAGGTGATGAGGTTGAAGTTAAGATGGTCTAATTATTTGGCTGACTAATTACAACAAGCGGATCCCAAACGTTTATATTCAAAGAAAGTGAGAGGAAAATGTTTTACATTCACTAACTAGGATTAAAGTTATTTTAAACCGGCTAATGATATTATCTGCGGCCTTTATAAGTGAGAATTATTTATAGAAATTCTATTTTCATGGCTGACATTGCAAATGACGCCAGGCTGATTGCATTAAGTAATTATAGTGTATTTAATTAGGTTGACTAGGTAATTTGCGAAGCCCTAGGACTGAGCGCAACGCGTAGGGTTTCCAGACCTCACTCATTTACACTTGCAAACTTATTTCTATACTGCAGTGTTTATTCTATTAAGGCTACGTTCAACCCGGAAAAATAGCCTTTGTGGGTCGCTTAATACTTTTCAAATAATATGAACCCAGATATAAGGAATTATTAAATTCATTCTATCATTGACACGAAATAGAAGATTTTGATTTTAGTAAAGAGCTGAATAATTTAAATATCATTAAAATTATTATCCCAGTCACAAAATATACTGTTGAAACATTTTTATTAATGTGTCGTATTAATCATAACATCTTAGGTAAGTCTTTTTATTTTTATACTAGCTGTCCCGGTGAACTTCGTGTCACTTTGAAACCTTCCCTGGACTTCTACGAATATTTTAAGACTAAAATCACAACGATAAAATCAGCCCAATCTGTTCAGCCGTTTTCGAGTTTTAGCGAGACTAACACATTTGAAAATCTAAATTTTTTTGTATGTATACTAGCTGTCCCTGTAAACTTCGCGTAACTTTAAAACCTTCCCAGGACTTCTACGAATATTTTAAGATTAAAATCAACCCAATCCGATCAGCCGTTTTCGAGTTTTTGCGAGACTAACACATTTGGAAATCCATTTTTATATATAAGAAAGATGTATAAGAAGAAGATAAGTATATAGGAAAACAAAACAGTAACTAAGTGACAAGTGAGAACGTAAACATCTGCCACTGAAAATTATATGACTTTTAAACAAACTAAATTAATACTTTTTGTAATTAACTTCAAGCTTAATGTTTCAGTATGAGTGTATACTATCTGCAGTTAGATATTTAATTTATACGACCGTGCACAAAAACCATAAAAATTCTATGAAAAAGTTTATTAACCTTATTCGGTCGAATGCAAGTCGGCACGATATTGCCAGAATTTTAATTATGCTCAGTAAAAATATCGTATTAAATTATTATGGAAGTTATTATATCGTTGGGTTGCCAAATTTCATCATTATCTTATTTATGTTAGTTGGTAACTTCCTGAAATTTGGGAAATTATTTGGCACTATGTTACGCTACTCCGTTGCGCCAAAATTCATTTATCGCGCGGGAACCATACATATTTCGAGATAAAAAGTATCTTATGTCATTTTCCGAGACTTCAAGTATCTGGATATACTCACCACACCAAATTTCAGCAACATCGGTCTAGCGCTTTGGGCGTCAAGAGGTAATGAGTAATGACAGAAATAATATACCTACATATAGACATAATTGCATTTATATAATATAAGTATGAATTTTCTTATAGATTACCTAAGCTTGATGTTAAAGTATTATTAGAAATTCACTACAATACATTATCATAGCATAGCACCCTTCTCAAGATTGTCGTAACCTTTACATTCCTGATTTCACTCACACTTTCCAAGCATGTAGCATTAGCATAACATCCTTGTCACAGGTAAAAGTCAAATGTTGTAGATGATACAGATCATAGAAATCGATGCGTATAATTCATATCGTGCCAACAATGGCATGTTTTGCGTATATTTCGTGCACGAGCCTCAAACGCGTAATGTCTTCCTCATATGACAATTTGATTATGCTACTATCAATAGCGATGATTCCTCGTATATTTGAATAAACTTATGCAAAGTATCAAGAGAGGTTAATGGAAATTATATCGAGTTTAAATATGCAAATTGAGACTGTATCAAATATCTTTCATTCTTATCTTTTAAGCATAGCACGTGTCTAAAAAACGGGATGAATGAATAAAAAATGTAGGATATTATTTAAAAATAATATCCTACATTTTTAAGACGGTTAAAAGTCATGAAATTAACTTAAATATCAGTGTCTTGGATTTTAAGCTGTTATTATTAATAATTAATAATATTATTAATAATAATTAAAACGGGTCACCTGATGGTAAGTAACTACCGTCGCCCATGGACACTCGCAACATCAGAAGAGCTGCAGGTGCGTTGCCGGCATTATCTATCCCCAGAGACGATTATTATTATGGTACTTAGAAATATTAGACTTAGTATGTTTTTACATTATTAATAAAACGTATATATGACCAGATTTTTAAACAAAACACTCAAATCTATTCACAATATTAAAATAACAATATACTTGAATGAATTCCATGAATATATAATTTTTTGTCATAAAATCAAGTCATCAATGTCGATTACATAAACAATTATATTATTAATATTATACAGAGTACGATTATAGTAATATTAAATCACATATTTTTAGCGGAAAAAATAAGGGTCCCTGCACACGTCCTTACAGTTTTCATTGACCGACGACAGTTGGATCTTTACAAGTCTAAGGTACTTTTGCATTCATGAAATTTACATAATATTTTAAACTCTACATTATATTACCTGTTTAAAAATTCACTCTTGTTAGATCAGGGAACGGGTATGTAAATGACCGCACGCGTCATACTAATGCACACTTTTTATATAGTGTTGAAAGACGTATCTATTTCTTATGGTAATATAGTATAAAGCCTGCGCGTGCCCTTAATTTGCCTAAAACATTTTTTTTACATTTTTGCATGGGGATACTTCACGGGCATTAAGATAGTTATCATGTTGGAAAAATGCAGGGTTTATGTATTATTATAATAATGATTAAATCAGTTATTGGCACGTCGCAGTGTTTACCAAAAGGCGAAGTCTTGCAGGGTGAGACTTTTTAATGAAATATTGAGCCCTCGGGTAGATTTGGTCTACTTATATCATATCCGAATTTATGAAAAATTGTGTCATATCAGCACGTTACATTGTACAGACAAGAACAAAAGCTATTCAGTATCGTCGGACGCGTGACGTTCGTGTTCCCGACACCTCACAATTAGGTCCAGCTCCTGATATGGGTACAGTTTTGTACGCGACTGTATCTTCCACCATTGTCTACGTTGCAAATGCAATTTTTGTTTACGCTGCAGAATCTGGAATATTTTTGTTAAAATCAAATCCTAATGTAATTTTTATGTAAATTCTAGAACACTCATGATACAAACGAACGTAATTCGTTTAGCAACGCAAATTCTATTGTTACACCGAATTACGAGCGTAACGGATCGATCGATTTGAATATTTTTTCAATCAATAATTTATATGCAAATTCCACATTAAGGGTCCGTAATTTGACAATGCTGCGACCGTTATTGCAGTCATCAAAGGTGCGCTAGGAAATAATCGAACTATTGTAGCAGACAGCCCCTCGAGGAGTTCGGGAGAATCCAAAATTGAACCGATAGCTCTAAATTTAATTTCACGATCCGATACCTGCCCCGACAAAAGTCTAATCAAATTATGCAACCGATGGTGCCATTGTGACCCGTATGCATAAATTCGTCGAAGGGCAGGCACCGAAGGGTTAAGAAGGCTTAGCTTGTATCGAGTTAGCTATTGAAGCCGTGTGGGAAGAAGGGTTGATGATACTTATCAGATAATTGTTACGAATTACATCTGCCGATCATCCCATTCGGATAAATCAAGAATTTTAAATTACGACCACGAATCGACAGAACACTTCATATTTCCTTGACGATATATTTTGGTAACCTCTACAATGTCTGAATATTACAATTTGTTTACCGTCAGAAAAATTGGTACAGATAGCAGGCCTGCGTGTTAAGTTACGTCTAGTCAAAGTTAGTGATAATCAGTAAGCTGGGATTGAGATAACTCTATCGAATTATGTAGGTGGTGGACATATAGATCTGAATTATCTCGATCGTAAACTTTATCCTCTTTTCGCTGTGTGAGCTAACGCTCCTTATTTCGGAGACATTTCAGATTTTCAGACACCTGTAACTCAATCGTCAAAGCAAATTGCGCCCTTGTAATAATGTATCATGTTACAGAAGTTCGTTACTAAAGCCGTTACAGTGTGAGATAGTTTGGGATGGTGGCTCCTCGATAATGATACGATAAACAGAGGTAGAGGTAGAGTAGGTAGGACAGTAGACCGACTTCAAACAAACTGACGAATCGGGTAACGCCAGTGGGTAACGTTGTAAGCATGCTATATGAACGGCTGAGCAACGCAGTTACGGCACGCGCCTGCTGATATGCATATTACTAATCCATACTAATATTATAAATGCGAAAGTGTGTCTGTCTGTCTGTCTGTCTGTTACCTCTTCACGCTCGAACCGCTCAACCGATTTTGTTGAAATTTGGCATGGAGATACTTTGGGTGTCGAGAAAGGACATATGATAGTTTTTATCCCGGAAAAATGTACGGTTCCCGCGCGATAAACGAAATTTGGCGCAACGGAATTGCGGGCGTCATCTAGTAATTTATAAATGCGAAAATGCTATCTGTTACCTCTTCACGTCCAAACCGTTGATTGCTGTGGTATGGACATTGGACATACTTTGAGCCTTGGAAAGGGACACAGGATACATTTTCATCTCGGATAAATGTAGAAATCCCGTGGGTTAGGCGAATTTTGGCACAATGGAGTTGCGGCCGTTATCTAGTGATATAGTAACGTGAAACTTTTTTTCGAGAACACTTCTAAGTCAGCCTACTGATTCGTTCCGTCTATTGTGGTAATGATACGAGCACGAGCGCATATAAACCCAGGAGACGAACATTGATATGTAGATGTGAGCTCAGGTATTGAAATTACAGATACATATTGAAAATTCCAGAAGAAATTGAACATATTGAATCTAAATAAGTGAAAAAGATATATTTCTAGGATAAAGTGATAAAATATAAACTTGCAATTTAAAAATCTAAATTGATATTGAATGCCAAGGAATAACATTTTTATTACGCAATTTCAGCCTTTACACATAAATTATTACTTGAAGATAATATACATAATAATAATATTACAGTTCGTAAGGTGTGTGCTAAAATAAAGCGCGTGATAAATTATAATAAAGATTAAATGAAAATTTGTAATATTTTTTGGAAAGATCTTTAAATGGAAATTAACCAAACAAAAGTTACAAGGACAGACATATTAAATACAGCTAATGTAAGCATGATACTTACTCGAGACTCTGTCACATCACATGCCATTACATCTAATGCAACTCATTTGAATATGGGATCTTTTACTTGTTAAATGTTTAGCATATGAAGAATCCACGCGCGAATTAGCATAGACATGCCCAAATAAAGGCATTAGCATATGATAAAATTCGATTGGCACGGGCCAAACGCCATGCTCGTGTCATGTATAGTAAAAAATTTGCATATGTCCGGCACGAGGCCATATTTTGCATATGAAGATAACGCTTCCCCGAATGACTTAAGGTGAGGTACAGAGGCGTTGTATTTTTATTGGTTCGGGGTACTTTATGCTAATGATCTCTTTACATCTCTTAATTCCGTCTTGCATAATATGTTTGTCATCTAAATTATGTTAATGGTTTTTTTTTGGTTCAACACTTGTTATCTGTGAAAGTTGTTTGTTTATGTTTTCTGTTGTTAATAAGTACCTACCTATACTTATGTTAATCGTAATTTACTTCGTTTACTAAATTTTGTTAAAAATATAGTTCCTGCAGTCTCGATATTGCCAATACTTTTGGATTTTGGCAATTTATGACAGAAACTTTTAAATCGCATGACGTGTCAAATATGGGTTTCTTTCATGCAATTAAAAGCCATTTAACTTTCTTTAATTTTATACAATTTATTTTACCGTTTACTTGGTTATATTTGTAGCATTAATATTGTGGATTGTAAGTATATCAGAATGATGTGTGCGAAATTTGGTTCAATCAGTTACATCCCAAGGGGCTAAACTGTTTTCTGATTCACACATTATTTTATAAACCCTAAATAAACCATTTTAACTTACAGGCTAAGAATGTGTTAGTAAGAACGGATTTGATATTTCGTTTAATTAAGAAGTAAGGAAAAGTTTTGCAATATTTTGTGATTCAATAACTTACAGAAAATGCAGGTTCCCTTGGCATCTAAACTAGGCTGAGCCTGTATCTTAGATGCCAGTTTCTTCCCCAGAAAATAGTTACACAATACTCATTCACTTTCGGAAATTAGAATTACAGTCATCGCTCATAGATCATTTTATACTTAGTAGTTAGTATTGAGAAATTTAGGCAATATTAATATTTTTTTTATTTTGTAGCACTATACATTTTTTTTCAACCATTTTCTGTAAACAGATTTTGACGGACTTTATAACAAAAATGAACAATTAGTTAAACAACAATTAATTATTATAAGTTATTCGTTATATGACATTTAAATTAAAAAGCAATAGTTGTAAAGAATATTCCAAGTACATCAAACCGACCAAACACAAGCTTTACAATTTGAAAGCCTCTAAAGTGGGAAGTTGATTTGTATTCAGCACTATTAAATTTTATCCTTCACAACTAAACGAAAGCCTTTCAGGCTATAACGATTTGTCATCCCTATATCGGCTTGAGCTATAAAAATTTTAGCCTTTTTTCCCTCCAGAGCACGCGATGCTCCGTGGACTAGCATCGCAGCCCTATTATAATATATCAGAATACTTTTAATTTTATTTACCCCAAAACTTTAATGTACCCGCCCAATTTCTTGAAGAAAAAAGTCGAACTGCACATTTTCGGGGAAAAAGGTGATTTGTGTTGCTTTCAAATACAAAATAGATAAGAATGTGAAATACTCAAGTCGCAGTTTAGTTTGGAATGAAAAATTTGGCTTCGCACGTCACGAAATGAACATCGAAAGTTTTGCACTTCTAAATAAATGCAAACAATGTGAATGAATTTTGCAGGTTTCAACGGAGTGTAAATGTAAATCTATATAGGGCATTGACTGAAATAGATAGTGAAAAATACAAAAAAATAATAACAATCTCAATTAAATTCTCATAAGACAACTTTACACTTAAGCAGTAAACGCTTGGTTCATTCTTTGATGAAAAACTCATGAGGTGGAGCAAATCGTCTTATCAGAATTATTATTATGACGTTTATAACGTAAATACATGCATTTAAGCATTCAAAAAGTCGTTGAGCAAAATCGACTATAGATATAATATTTTAAATCATCTAGTCCAATTGATTTAAAAAAAAGTTTTATAAGTTTAGAATTCAAATTGGCCACGAGTTTCGCCGTAGCCATTTGCCCGATTTAGCCATTTGGCTATGTTGGGCGATTTGTAGGCGCTCGCGAAAGACTTCCGATGGACGAGAAAATACTTTCCTTATGGGAAATTGCTATTTTCATTACTTCATTATGTATTCTTTGGTTAACTTTATTAATTTTTTTGCTTGTGGCTTGTGCTCTGCTGCACGTAGTTCATGACTATACCTCAAGATGTTGAGTGTTGTGTTTAGTGTTTAGTGCTAATGCGATATTATTATATCGTATTAGCACTAAACACTAAACAGTAATTAGTAGTAATTAGTAACTAGCATTTTACGCTATGGGACTATTGTGAGGTGTGCATGTGTGGATTTAGTTCTTGTTGAAAACTATTCATAAATAGTTTTAAAAAATTTGAAATAAGACATCGATCGAGATCGTTGAATTAATGTTCTTAGTGAAATGATTATAGTTTAGAAATAGCGAGTATCTGGTGCTGATAGTATTCCGAAGTGTTTTACTAAGTAAATATCGTATAGTTATCATGGATGGAACTATTTTTATGATAGATCGAACAAGGCCGTTGTTCTACGGCTAGTATTAATCAAATCAACTAACCCCAACCCACCACTTTCCGATATAATTAACGTGCATATGTGTGCGTGACGGACAATACGTGAAACTTTGCTTGTATGCAGTAATGAACGATTATAGGCGCTCCGTTCTAGAAGGCCCTAATTATTTCATCGCGCTCCAATTAGTGCCTTGCCCCATCGATTTAAGGTCCACAATTATGACGGATTCGCCGGTAATGCCGTTTCGCGGCGCGAGTTATCGGTGTTAGTATGGGTTGATGAGTCACATTTTTTTGTTTTGTGGGTAAGGTGGCGCGGGGTGGCTGGGGCGCCGTACCCTTGTTCCAACCCCATCTTATTAATCAGTGAAGCACAGGCGTCTCTTCACATGTCCCAGTGTTGAAGTCCTTCTGTTTAAAATCTGACGCGCCCGGGTGTCCGCCCGGTGGCAAATTACAGGTTACAGTGGGCGTGCATTATTCAGTAGGCTAACGATACTACAAATTGTTTAATTATTGCGTCCGACTTTCCTTGGCGCTTTATGCTTTAACACGACAATTTGATGGCGTCTGATTGTGCCTTATCAGCGAATAACACGTGATTAAAGGTTTTAAACGTAAGACGGATTGAAATAAGGAATTGGACATAACCTCTGACCCTAAATGAACCCTCTATTTTTGTAGGTTCTTGAAACAAGTACAGAAGTTACGATTTTATTTTAACGAAGTATAGTGCGCAGTTCTTGTAGCTCGAGGCTCTACGTCCAGTCATCATTCGCTACGCAGATGCGGACCGATGTAACAATGCTAGTAGGTACATCCATACTAATATTATAAATGCGAAAGTGTGTCTGTCTGTCTGTCTGTTACCTCTTCACACCCAAACCGCTGAACCGATTTTGCTGAAATTTTGCATGGAGATACTTTGAGTCCCGGGAAAGGACATAGGATACTTTTTATCCCGGAAAAATGTACGGTTCCCGCGCGATAAACGAATTTTGGCGCAACGGAGTTGCGGGCGTCATCTAGTACAGTATAAAAGTAAAACGGTGGCTCCTAAATTTTCAATGAAATACTAAGTTATATAGGCCGGTAGAAATCGACACTAAAAAACCCTAAATTCGCAAAGCATGATGTAGTGCTGCATTTTTGGTATGTTATTTGGATCAGTTAGGGTGATGTAAATCCCAATTTGGAACTTCGAAAAAGTTGTGCTCGCTGCGCACCACGTGATAAACTGCGAAAATTTTCGACTTCTTTCACTTTTTGCTCTAAAAGTCATAAACTATGCGTTTCTGACTAGTAACATTCATTACATACATGAAGCTAATTAAATTGGCAACAATTTAAGCCTAACCGCAGTTCTCTAAACCTTATAACAACTAAGCTGTGGCCCTTCAAAGATGGTCCGTTTTTCCCGAAAATTTGAAACTTTTAGTTTTGCTCCCGTTTGAAGCAAAATATTGGCAAAACCGCTCGTTCGAGAAGGTCGTAAAATAAAGTTGTAGTACATTTAATTTTCTTTTATAGAGCACAACACGATCACTCACAATCAGCATATATCAAAACATAAGCTAGGAGTACCTACTTCCACGCGGTGAAGGCGGTAACAGTGTAAACTGGCTAAAACTCCCATTAACTAAGCAAATG
This sequence comes from Lysandra bellargus, assembly GCA_905333045.1. Classification (NCBI taxonomy): domain Eukaryota; kingdom Metazoa; phylum Arthropoda; class Insecta; order Lepidoptera; family Lycaenidae; genus Lysandra; species Lysandra bellargus. The sequence continues at coordinate 7,607,389 of HG995343.1, forward strand.
CCTTCGGGCTTATGTTTTCGTTTTAATTTTCGCGCAAGTTAGTACTTGGAAGTAGCCTACCTGGTAACGCAGGGGAGCAGCCAAAAATACTATTATCTTATTAACGCGAACGAAGTCAGGCTAAACAGTCATAAAAATGTCGGTTCCACCGGGAGTCTGCTTTGTGTGTCGGCTGGCACTCAAGGAAGGTGACAGTAGAGTAAATCTTGCACGTCTGCCCCCAACCACCGAGGCTTCCTCTTTTTATGCGTTCCGCACCTACCACCAAGTGCAAAAGTGGCTGGGAGTAGAGATGGACCCCATCGAATGGGGTTGGGAAATGAGATCTTGCGGCCTTATTCCAATAACAACCCACAAAGAGCCAGCCCCACCACAGATTCTCAAAATCATAGCCTGAAAATGTAAAAAGGGATGCAGGGGGCATGCACTTGCCTAAAAGCTGGGCTCAAATGCTCGGCTTTATGCTTAAACTGCTCAGGAAACTCATGCGATAACGTCGCCTTGATTTTGATAGATTAAGATGATAATGACCCCGAGGAAGCTGAGGAAGAACAGGAAAATGAAGAGCTTAACGAACCAGAGGAACGTGACAAACCTGAGGAGGAAGGAGAAATTGAACCTCAACCAAAAAAAAAAAACGCCGAGTGACTGCAGCTTCTTAAGAGCCCGGGTAACCCTTGAAATTCTCATACATACGTAATACCAAAATCATTTTGCCATACGAAAATATTTAACATGTTTGAGTTATTTTTCAGCATAAAATAGTAATTACCTAGGTTCCTGAACAAAAATTAACTTCGAAATATTTAAGCACTAAAAAAATTTTTTTTGTGTATAAATTTTTTTTTCTAAATTTACTACTAAATATTTAAACACTAAAAAATAGAGTAAAACACTATAAATTTATAAATAATTAGTAATTTACTACAAAATATTTTAATACTAAAAAATATTTTTTAGAGTTGAAATATTTTGTAGTAAATTTACTATTTATTTATATATTTTTTAGTGTTTTACTCTATTTTTTAGTGTTTAAATATTTAGTAGTAAATTTAGTAAAAAAAAATTTACACAAAAAAAAAATTTTCGGTGTTTAAATATTTTGAAGTTAAATTTTGTTCAGGAACCTAGGTAATTACTATTTTATGCTGAAAAATAACTCAAACATGTTAAATATTTTCGTATGACAAAATGATTTTGGTATTACGTATGTATGAGAATTTCGAGGGTAACCCGGGCTCTTAAACATTCAATTTGCGTATAAACTTTTATTTTACTTTCCCAAATTTTGTACTTTTGTTGATTTACTTAGCCTGCAAATGAAAAAATATTATCCTTTTTATGATTTTATATGCCTTCTGTTTCAATTCTTTAAAAATCTATTTCTACCCTCTTTTTGTTTTTCAGATATCGTGAGTTAGTAATTATTTGTCTCACAGACTTTGTTCTGTGCTCTAATGAAAGAAAATTAAATGTACTACAATTGTATTTAACAACCTTCTCATAGAACGAGCGGTTTTGCCAATATTTTGCTTCAAACGGGAGCAAAACTAAAAATTTCAAATTTTCGGGAAGAACGGACCATCTTTGAAGGGCCACAGCTTAGTTGTTATAAGGTTTAGAGAGCTGCGGTTAGGCTTAAATTGTTTCCAATTTAATTAGCTTCATGTATGTAATGAATGTTACTTGTCGGAAACGCATAGTTTATGACTTTTAGAGCAAAAAGTGAAAAAAGACGAAAATTTTCGCAGTTTATCACGTGGTGCGCAGCGAGCACAACTTTTTCAAAGTTGCAAATTGGGATTTACATCACCCTAACTGATCCAAACAAGATACCAAAAATGCAGCACTACATCATGCTTTGCGAATTTAATGTTAATTTTCACCGGCCTAATAGACTTAGTTGTAATTTCAGGAATTGACAGATTTTAAGAATAAAATATTAATAGCTTTGTGAATAAAATGTGTATTTTTATTTATATATTTTCAACTTTCACGACAGTATATAAAAAAAAAAAAAAACAACGCCATTAGTATGACAAAAAACTATACAAATAAGGAATCAATTAACCGTAATAGCACATAATGACGAAGTGAAATTAATAATTACGATCAGACAAAACCGACATTAGTGACATACATAATAGAAACAGTAAATTAAAATCGTCGTAACCGTCAAAGTTTGTCGAATGAATAATTACAGAAAATTATAACTGTCCTTTTGTCCGTCACTGTCGCAGAGGTGTCGGGTGCTACTTATAATTAAAGCTAGGGACGAACTATCGACAAAACAATCGATAGTCTATAGAAAAGAACACAAAAGCTCGAGTAGATAAACACCACCGACTTTCCTCCCCCTCATTAATATTGCCCCCTCACTAATTATGTGTTGCGAATGCACGAACACATAGAATTTTATTGGGTTAATTTACACACACCACCGCGCTAGTGATAACCCGCATTAAAATTATCGAAAAAATTAAATCGATAATAGGGATGTGAGATTGTTGGGATAGGCTTAATCGATATTTAGAGATAAACTACGATACGGCGTGCCCCTCCAAAATTCAAAACGTTTGAAGTGCGTTGTCAAAACGTTTGAAGTGCGTTGTCTTGCGCGGTCGGCTATTTATGATTAATTGACCAACAAATCTTGGTAATAAGTGACATTAAGTGAAATATTACGAGTACAGTTGATTGGTTGAATACTTACTACATACAAACTCTTTCATAAGGATGTGACTACACACATATGGAACAGTAATTTGGAGGGGCGCGCCATGTTATCGTAGTTTATCTTTACGTTCGTGTATACTTTGTGTTACTAAAAAAAATGTTATCGAATATTGCTTACCTACTCACATATTTTTATACTAAAATATTATATCGCATGTTTTGCTTTATAATACCTGGGTAAAATAAATATCTAAGTTAGATTTGTCAGCAATACTTTATGTCAATTAAAATATTAATAACATCAAATTGGAACTCATTTCTAGTAAGAGTCAGTATACTTACTAGGGGTTTTAATTATAATAAGATTCTAAGTTCTAAGGTTAAGAGGAGCTACTTACTGCGTTTTTAATATTTTAATCTGATTAGATAATAATAATATTATGATAATGAACTTAAATGCTACTAATATAAAACTTCTTTAACCCTTTACAACGGGTACATCATAATATTATTATGACTCTATGTTTTTTAATACTTAAATCATAATATTATACTACTTTTTTTCATGTATCTACAATACCTAATAAGACGAAAACTTTTTATAAATTGAGACGCGAGTTCACTGAAATCTAAATGTGTGTGTGTGTGGCGTGTGTGAGTGTGTGTTGAGCAAGGTCAGGGTTGGCGTATCTGATCAATGGTCAAGCGATAGCGAGCCGAGTATGGATTTTACTTTTTTCAATTTGACTTTAACTATCTTTATAAGTTGTGATAAAATATACAGTGCTCGAAAGTTTTTAGTGTTGTGCCTATTACGATAAAATAGTAAATTGTATTCATAAATATTTATACTCAAAGTTATAAATTCGAAAGTCTGTTACCTTTTCACGCCCAAAATGCTGAACCGATTTTGCTTAAATTTAGTATAGAGATACTTTGAGTCCTGTGAAAGGCCATAGGATAACTTACCCCAAAAATCTTCGGTTCCCACGCGATAAATAATAATCTTTGGCGCAACCGAGTTGCGGGCGTCATCTAGTAATATTATATTTTAGCATTACTTAAGTACAGCAATTAATATGTCCTGATGTACGTTTTAGTAGAAATTACCTTGTCAGCAATATGTTCTACATACACAATAGTTCGATTGTTTGTTTAATCGTTATAGGGTCGACGGAATGAGGTCTGTCGTAAATGAAAAGGTATAATTAATCACTTGATTAATCAGTGTGACGAATAAAAACAGTGTAATGACCCGCTTCCTTCCGATCGTGACGTCACATCAGAAGTGCAACGTCACTCAGCGCACCCTTAATTGTCGATATTTCGAATTAACAACACCTTTTTTAATCGATTTCCAAACGGCCAGTTCGTTTAGTTGCTTCTGCTTTACGTTTTTTATTATATTTTTCCATATGAAGGCGTTTTATTTTATTATTACACTTTTATGTTTATGCTAGTTTTGTATGAAAAGTTTCTGCATGTTTAAGTGACTAAATGATATTATATTCAACAAAAGTACTTCATAGACAAGATTCATAACACCCACCTCATTATAACACATTATAATAAAAATATTATGTTAGCTGAATTTATAACACGATAATATACGGATAATAATAAAACACAACGTGTACCAAATACTTGAGATCGTAGCTCAAAGCTGCGAGTTATGAGATCTATAATCTATATTCAGCTCGTAATACCATGTCTTCATCGTAAAGATCAAAGCAGGTGCGATTATTTGCAATCGAATAGAAAACATCGATTTACGGAGCATCACTATTTTACATCACTATTTTATTCGATATTCTACAACTTTGGGAAGGAGAGGGTGGCGTCAGATTCTCGTGGGGCAGAAAAAAAGTGAAAAGCAATCAGTGTGGCGTAATTAGTGAGTTGTAAGTATGGGGCGCGTCGTCATGGCGACGGCGTCAGTGTCGATACCCGTTGCTTGCCCGTGTTAATTTCCAACGGAATTAATCGAATCAAGCCATCGATCGATACTTTTCTTTCTCAACACTAATTCTGTTACGATTCAAATTACCTACTACATAAATGCGTTTTTTGACGTAGCCTATTGGCTATTCCTAATGAAAATTGAAATGTTTCTAGCTAGTCAATTATTCCTATACGTTTTATGTCGTTTTACGTCATGAAAATACTATTTTTACAATATAAATATAACTACGAAATCTATACTTATCAAATAGTTAACGTTTTTGGCAATTTTTTTTTTGGTATCGACCAAAACCAAATTTCTGACCACACAAATAAATGCAACATTTTGATGGTGCCCGCAAATAAAAGGATACAAATAACGATCGTTAGTCTGGTATTGTATGAAAAATTAATCTTTAACCACCTTAAGTATTCAGTTTGATAATATATTGCCGAAATTATATAATTACGGTCATGGCGGCCGGAAACTCCAAATTACGGGAGAAATTAAAGCGGAAACATTTGGCCGCCGCTGGCAAGATGGCGCGCCGATTATCCTGTTCGATTATTATTAATATTATTAATAATTATTTATTCAGGCTATATTATAAGCCAACAAAAAGTAAGTATATCCGATAATAATCAGGCCATGCTTTGAACATTTTCTGAAAGTAATAGTATTAAAAAGCTTATTTGAAATCGAGTTACAGACCAAGAAATGCTCCAAGATATTCTTACCTTCTTATAAGATATAATAAACGGCGTTTCAATATATCTTGAAATTAAAATTATGCTATATTCAAAACGTTGGAATTGATTATCGTGACGAGAAACATAAAAACCCCGAGTTTATCTTCGTCTCTTCATTTCAAATTTATGAGTATCTAACATTTTTATAAGTCACCATAAATTAAGCTTCTAAGTTTAAACTCATGTAATTTTCGTTGACGATCTTGAGTAAACATTTGATTGATGTCAAACATTCTTTGAGGTGGCTTTTGTTGAGTTTTATCGATATCGACATTAATGACTTTTGCCGTATCTAACGATTCTTCACAATTTTATTTATTTATTTTTCTAATTTTTCTACTTTTCTTTTCTGTCTTAGAATAGCATTTCATTATATTTTATTTCCGCGATACCGTGTCTATTGTGAGTCACCAAAATCCGTGAAAATATTAAATACTTACCAGATAAATTAAAAAGCGGTTTTGAAACAGTGCCAAAAATTTATATTGTCAGAAAGAATTAGAGTTGAATATTTTCACGTATTGTTGGTTATGTTCTATTTACAGAAAAGTAGGTATGTTTTGTAGTGATTTATATTTCTATGTTTGTATTTCCTAAATATTTTTACTTATCAAAAAATAACTTTCCATTGTATATTAAATATTTAATATAATAATTAATATAATTAATGATTAGTCTACCTCTAAATTAAAATTAAACCGTATCTTAACTAAAATAAGCAACTTATATAAAAATATTTAAAGATGGTGAAAATTTGCTTTATTATATTATGAATTTGTCTACTTATACACTTACAAGTATAATGTATGTTTTTTATTCTTAAAATCGTTACAGACGACGTCTTATTAGCCAGTTATTATTATACCTAATTAGAATACACTTACCTCCGTCTGTGGGCCGCTGGCACATGCTACATCAACCATATGTCGCTCACTTCACATACAGTCTGCGATCTCGATACCGATTCAAAAAACCAAATTCGAATTAGTCAGATTCTCGAAACTTTTAATGTCTTCATAATAAAAATGCGAATGTAAATTATGAGTGTGCATAAGTCGGACGAAGCACGACATCGCTTCGGCCGACTTAATAAATCATATAAAAATAAATCATTCCGGGCTTATGTGAAATACTTTCTCTAAACAAAAGGGCATTGTGAATGCAAAAATGCATTCCTCCACGAATATTTTTCGTCGCCTGCTGCCCGAGCGTTTTTATTATTTTATTCATCAGAGGACACTCCGCCTGCGATTTATCGATAAAATATATGAATCCGTCGTGTCGGGGATCACGATTTTGTTTTAACTAACAATAAGAAACGATGCTGAGTTTCTTAATTTTTTTGGGGTAATAGCTTTACTCGGGCTGTTGAACTTTTGTTGTGTACAAGGATTTATCGATAAACGTTACGCACCTCACTAGTCTATCAGTCACAAAAATCATAAGGGTTATCAAAAATGTATTTTAATAGCAACTTTGGCAAATAAATTACAAAGTAGACTTTACTAAAGGTTCGGATGCTGCGCGCAAATCCGTCGCATTGTTCTGTATCTAAGATCAAGATTTATTAACGTCGGTTTGATGGGGAATAAATCATTGGCAGGCTAATTAAATGGGCCTTTTTAAATGGCAACACCGGACCTGCGAACATAATTTACGATATCTCACCTCCACAATAAGCTTTCTAATTTGCGGGCCCGGCGAAGTGCAGCAACGCAACAACAAAACGACAGAACAACAAAACAACGGAACTATAAAAGTGTATTGGCAACTGCCAATGTTTCGGCCCGACCACACCCGACATTTCCGAAAGAATTTAAACGTCTGTCAAAGTGGTAATTAAAGATTTCGGGGTTGCCATAAAATTTCCAACTAATTCGTAATGCGGGTCGTGGGGGACGTTTTGCATAAGCGGACCGCGGTTTTAGTGCATTTTGTTTACAACTTGTTTTTATATGCAACATTGTTTTTATTTTCTACTAGATGTTACCTGAAATTTTGCTGCACCTTTTTGAAGGATAATTAATGAATTTTGGCACACATCCTAATCAAACATTTAGCAGATCCGTAAATTGTGACAGACACTTTCGGATTTGTGTTACTGTAGTCACATGTTTTACTTCTATAATGAGTTAACAAGCAATTTCACTAGTTTCTGTACATCACTGAAAATAAGTTTGTTTTGTCTAGGAGAGCTTCCGTAAACACTGGGGCTAATGTACGTCCTAGTTAAGCAGCTCTTTACCTGCACTAATCTGAAATTAAATATTCAACCGCGAACTCTTGGAAATTGCGATTTAAACCTTCCGAGGCGAGTAATTTATTTTTAAAGCTCGTAAAATCTCACTCTTTGGGCAGTAAAAGCATCATTTTAGTGAAGTTAGTGCGCGAGCCTCGTTTATGGCGTTTAGCTCGGGGCTAACTTGTAAACATCGTGACACTAGTGACGTCACAAAAAAACACTGCACAAGTATTTCACATAAGCATCGGTTAATCGCGGAGATGAGAAAGTTAACGGAAGGTAATTAGGAGCGAAAAACAACCGTAACTGGTGGCGAAGTTGGCCGTTCTAGCGGGCCAATGGTACAAGTCACTCACACAGAACGCGCCGCGCACATTTGCATACCGCCCGCCCAGCGCGCCGCCGCCCGCCCGCCCAACGAGTGAGACGGACGAACCCACCGACTTTGACATTGAATTCCGAATTCGAAATTTAAAAAAAAACCACAAGGAGGTCGACCATAAATGAGGTCCTAAACATTTTAGTTCCAATTTAGAATTTGGTGACGATATTCGACGGATAGGGTTGTCGACGTTCGAAAAGGATGAGAATAATTTATAGACTGCGTCAGGCGGGAACATGAATGGAGAGATGTCATGACGGCCGCGTGATCCTGACGTCAGTTGCGTCAGGTGGTTGACGTTGTAGTAAATGATCGGCCTAAACATTGTATAAAATTAAATAGCTCGCTGTCATGTCCATATTATTAGACTTTATATTTGCAGAGGTCGTTGACTTTCATGAAATTTCAAATACACATTTAAATTGAAAGAAATATATGCAAAAATGTTTTCATACCTTTAAAGGTGTGATATTATTTAGAAACTATAATTTTAATAAAATTAAAAAAAATTACAAAAAATCGTGAGTTGTATATGAATTATATTAATCTACTAAAGTGTTATAACTTATAACAATTCTTGTAAAAAATCAGATTTTCCAAAATTGACAAAAAATCTTATAAGACAAAAAGAAAAACTCATAAGATGCGTTTTTCACAAGGCCCCCAAGCGTGTGAGAGCCGACACGGTGTGAAAGCGCGGCGCCCTAGCGCTGCGAACTTTGCTAGGGCGGGCGGCCGACTTGTTTTCCACGAAAAATAATCGCAACTACCTCGTAAACGTGTGACGATTCTACGGAGAGACGGAATTGTATTTTTTAAGAATTGTGATAAGTTAATAACAATTAACCGTAGAATACTTATATCACTAGAGAAATTGAAGAAAAAAAATTGTTTATGAATCATGAGGTAGTCGTTTTAGAAACTGAAATAACTGTCTCGCAAGGTTTCAGATGTTTTCTAATGTGAAAAATTGCTTAAGTGCTTACCCTTAAGGACTAAAGTGAAAAAAGACTGCCTTGTAATACAAACAAAACAGACATAACAACCGAAACAAGACACAAACAGGCACAAAACCGGATATAGACAAAATTATCCAAAAAGTTATTTTTCCATTTTCCGAAGCTTTTTCCATGGAAACCCGATACCTCCGGTGGCGCGTCCTTCCGTATAAGCTGCTACAAGCGTGTTACCGCTGTAGCGGATTTGTGCAGCGGATTATATGACCGCATTACCATGCATAATGTGATTAGCCTGCCGCAAAAAATCATTAAAATATACGTGTGATGCCGTGCTGCAGAAAAAATAATGCTGAGGATACATGATCATTGATCATGGTAAGCTTTAGGCCATGTATAGAGTGGCCGATCGCTAGAGTCGGACTGATTGCAGGAATGCTCAAAATGAGTCGGTCAGGTCGGACTGCAGTCTGACCCCCACGATCGGTCTTCATGTATTAAAGGGGTGAAGCTAAGACTGCATAATATACACGCCAAAGTTCACTGCAACAGCAGTAAATCGAACCGATATAGATTTTGTCATTGACATTTGACGAGATTTGTTCATTCGATTTTTAACGATAATTTAAGCCCAAATTTCTAACTTCAATGTGATTTTTCCCATAACTTTGAAATTCTGGTGCGTAGGCTTGTAATGTACTCTAGGTTTTTTGCTGCGAAAAACAATTGGTGTACTGTAATATCTACCCTAGGGAAAGTTCATTGCGTCTCACAAGCCATCGACCGAACAAACTAATAACAAAGTTAATTAATAAGCTCCAGACTTAATTATACGGCCAATATACCAACAATATAAGTCTCGTGAAAAATGTAATATATTCTATAGTGATTTTCTCGTAGGAAAACTCCTTAAGCGTAGACGTCTTAGCGTCCAGCCACGAAGCAATAAAGACCACGAGCTTTCACGTTCATTAATTAACCTCTATTCTCGTCTCTTTCACACTCATTAGCGGTGTTTGTAAATGAGCCACCCTCTCGCTCCCACCAGCTTTGCGCAAAAATTAACTACTACATGTTCCGCTTTCGTGCTCTCACACATCGTGCGATGCATATGCACGGGCCGGCCAGAACGTCGCAAGTGACGAGTCAATTTTGTCCAAATTGAATTTAATTATGTAGCAATTAGGGTTTAACTTGGCGTGGTCGATGCCGTATGATGTGTAATTTTATTAGCGTCTTTGGTCACGTGTGTTTAGTTTCCTATTTTGGCGTAATAAATCTCCTCGTCGTCGTAATTACAATGTTCTTGTCTGCTGTGTGTTTTCATTATTACTTTATCGGAAAACTGTAGACGTGTGCTGAAAAATATAAAAAATGACATAATATTAGGTAGGTATAAGAAACGACAAGCACGTCTTGCGCTACGGCTGCTACGTAGTATAAGTCGTACACGTTGCCAAGCATAATATTATTAGGAACAAGCGTTCAAAGTATCCTTCTACGTAGCCTAAGAAGTAAGAAGTACCAGATTTCTTAAAAAATCGGAAAATAGAAAACTGTACTTAGCATTATGACTAATAATGTTTTAACCGCAATATAATACAGTATTTTACGAACTGAAGAGGTGGTGTGAAATTTTATTAATTCATAATTAAAGTACCCTCATAACTATTTTGGCAGTACACTGTAAATACGTTTAAAAAAAAGTAAAATAATTATTCCTACATCACAAATCACAATAAATTATTCAATAATTTATAAACTTATTTAAGATGACGCCGCGTTAAAGTAAAAAACCGTGTTGGATACGTTTTAGATTGCAACAGCAAAAAATGTAAAGGGCGTAATTGCAATACACTCTAAGCACATTTGAAAAAAAAGACAAGAATCCTATTAGAATATTATTGTTCTCATTTGGTCAGAACTGCGAGTTTTCCGTTACTTCTAATTACACATATTGCTCAGAAAATTGGCCGGCCAGTAATGAGCCTCTTCTGTATTAACGTTTTTCCTACGTTTTAAGCACTACATGTAATTAAGTAAGAGCAAATTGTTCACAAAGTTTGAGGTTAATTATAATATATAAGTATGTATGTATTTATTTAATGTAATTATTTCTTAAATACTGCTAGTTATAAAGTTGTATAATCTCTATGTTTATTGCTTAATGATATACTTTGAATCCCTTGAAGATACACATAATTATTATGATACTAATATTTTTTTCCCGGAAAAAACGCATATGAGTAATGTAGGTGCAATGAAGCTAAATATAATGTCCAGTTACCAGTATCACATATTTTGTAAAAATGGTAAATCCCTCTTAACCATTTTTCTTTTTCACAACCCTATATTTTCCTTCGTTTAAGTAAATCCACCTTTTAACAATTAACAAAGAGAATTTGCGGGCGACCTTAAGCGTTCTCTTAATTCGCTCCCGCTGAGTTAGGTGGTGGTAACGTCGGCCACTTAAGGCATTGTCTATTACAATTGTTGATGACCGTAATAACTGCCTGATAGAGACTCATTTTGTCTATTATATTGGATTTTATTAATAAGAGTGGCCAAAAATTGACACTTAGAAGAACTTCTATAGAAATACATTGGTACAATTCAAAACAGTCATAAGTTTATATGAAAAGTTTATATGAAAAAAATGACAAATACAAGTTTGCTATTTTACTATTTAAAATTACATTGCCAGAGGATGGAAATGAAAAAAAGTAGTTTTGACAACCCTAGCAAAAACAATGGATATAGTATAACTATCTATGTAAGTACTTATAAAAATATATATTTAAAGGAATCCAGCTCTAAGTTTAATCGTATTATGGCTAAGTTCTTTCCACTATTTAGACCGTGTCATATATTAGCGGAATGCAATTAATATGACCGGCAGGGTGTGTGTTGGGGAGCGCTACACATTCAAATGTTTGTACGTATACGCACCGGAACTTACAGCCAGGGTTGTCGACATAGAGTTTACGACACACTCAGAGACATTTTATGATTATTTAAGTTTAACTGAACGGAGAGTTGGTTAGAAAATTTATTGGCTTTATGTCAAAATGTTGATTAAGTTAAAATAATAGTTAAACCTCTCTTGAAGTCAGCCTAATCGGCGTAGAGAAAACCGTACAATGTAATAAGGGTAAAGGGAACATATTTTATATAAAAAGCTGCTATGCACTTAAACTTATTAAATACAAAAGAAGTAGATTCTTTTGTTGCGGCCAACATAATATTGAAACGAACACACGTATATTTTTATAACTAATGTAAAAAAAAAAAACAATTTTCTTAAAATTAGATTAGTAACCGAACTGTATATTTATAAGTAACTAGCTGTCCTGGCAAACGTTGCTTTGCCATATTATATTTGCCATATTATTTTATTCAAGTGACTAAATAATTTGTTGTCACCATGACAACGTCGATTGCTATCCCGTCGCACAAACAATGGTCGCCGTCAGTCTCAGGTTGTAATAATTTACTATTATTTATTCAACAAATGCACTTATCAATATATAAAGTACCCAGTAGCCGATTCTCAGACCTACTGAATATGCATATAAAATTCGCACAAACAATGGTCGCCGTCAGTCTCAGGTTGTAATAATTTACTATTATTTATTCAACAAATGCACTTATCAATATATAAAGTACCCAGTAGCCGATTCTCAGACCTACTGAATATGCATATAAAATTAGGTAAAAATCAGTAAAGCCGTTTCGGAGGAGTTCGTGGACTAACATTGTGACACGAGAATTTTATATATAAGATATGGTCTTGCAATAATTATAAAAAAGCTCTAGGATAACATGAAAACTTGATGTTATCGTTATGAATAACTAGACGTTCCGTGCGGCTTCGCCCGCGTAAATAAGATATTTCACATACAAATTAGTCCCAAAAAAATAGCCTATGATCCTTAACCTGGTCTACTTCTTATTTGTGCCAAATTACAGAAAAATTTCTCGAGTAGTTCGTGAGATAAGCCCTTTCAAATAATTTCTCCAGTTTAGTGTAATAAAATATAGCATATAGCCTTTATCAATAAATGGGCTATCCAATACTGAAAGAATTTTTCAAATCGGACCAGTAGTTCCTGAGATTATCGCGTTCTTTATCCTTTCAAATAATTTCCCCCGTTTTTTTCACACTTTCCTCTATTGCTGCGCTCCTATTAGTATTAGCGTGATAAAATATCGCATATAGCCTTCCTCGTTAAATGGGCTATCTAACACTGAAATGATTTTTCAAATCGGATCAGCAGTTCCTGAGATTAGCGCGTTCAAACAAACAAACAAACTCTTCCCAATTATAATGTTAGTATAGACATGTCGCAGTTGCCAACCCTAACTCGGCGTGGTTTAGCCGGACGTCACCCTCCAGGATTAGCGGCGTGACTGTGGAATTACCACATTGGCCAAAATGAAGAAATTACACTCATACATCGTCTAATTATCTTTTAATTATAAATTAATTGTAATCAAAGGTGTGTAATTAATGAGAAAATAGAAAAGTTGAATGATGGATATTCTAAACAATATGGATAATTAAAAAAAACTACAACCTAACATATAAACTCCCCCTTTTTGGAAGTCGGTTAAAAGAGTGCACTCTTTCATGTTTTGACAGAACTTTTTACATTGATGACCTGCGTTCATGATATTATTTTGTTTTCTATTTGATTAAAATCAACAAGTGATTTTGAAGTGGCTTGCAAATAAAAATGTATTAAGTAAAAAGTTTTCTGTTTATATTTTGCCATGCTATTCCAAAGCACTAAAACTAGCACTTAAAAGCTTAAGTAGGTATTGAGCTTACCGAGTATGAAACTATTCCAGGAATCAGAATAAATCAGCTTAAAGTTTTCTGATTTCCATATCTGAGTCACTGTGTTCATGCCGCCCCTATTCCTATATTAATAAGGACTATTTTCGAACGTCGCGTTAACACATGTTGCTAACACAAAATGACTTACTCGTTCATTATTTTAAACAAATATTATTGAAAGTCCACTGTTACTATTAATTTATAAAATCCGAGAGCTTACGCGCGGTTTGTTTACATTTCAGAACCGAAACGTCACAAGCGGCCGAGTTTTGACAGGTGTCATTTGCATACGCGCGCTGTCAGACGCGTTTTGACAGTTCGCGGCGCGGTATTTCCGTTGTTTCACCGATTTTCAGCTCGTTTTTCGTGTGTCCGTCCCACAGTTTGCGTCAGTACTGACCACAGCGAAGGGCGCCTCGTCTGTGTGAGTGAGCTTCGCACGCGATCTCGAGCTTACATGTGCATGTGTGCGTTGTTTACTTGTGTAAGGCTAGACTCATTGACTGCGGCCCTTATTGTATGAATGTGGAAAAATTATAGAGACCACTGTTTCGCCTGTGTTGTTTATAGTCGCGGGCACTTAAGGCTCCCAAATTGGGAGCGTTAAGTGCCCGCTGCTGAGACTACTAAGCTACTGCTAAATGTTGAGACATTAACGTCGCCGAGCATTGTCTCCTAGACTATATTTCTTATGAAGTGCAATAATTAAAACCTTACGGCACAGTTAATATGATCACAATATAAATGTTATACAGTAGACTATCCACATACTAAACCGTCTGATAGAGCAGGCATACGTAACGCATACGTAAGAGCGATTTCATATCTTAGTTCAGCTATTGTCTATAACAGAACTTTATATTATAGGCAATAGCTGAACAGTACAACATTATAACGTTGTCTTTGTGTTGCTCGAATAATACGTGGGAGAGCCATGCTTCGGCACGAATGGGCCGGCTCGACCGGAGAAATACCACGTTCTCACAGAAAACCGGCGTGAAACAGCGCTTGCGCAGTGTTTCGCCGAGTGAGTGAGTTTACCGGAGGCCCAATCCCTACCCTATTCCCATCCCTTCCCATCCCTACCCTCCCCTATTACCCTATTCCCTCTTAAAAGGCCGGCAACGCATCTGCAGCTCTTCTGATGCTGCGAGTGTCCATAGGCAACGGAAGTTGCTTTCCATCAGGTGACCCGTGTGCTCGTTTGCCCCCTTATTTCATAAATAATAATAATAATAGCCCAGGCAAATTAGACACAAAAGAGAGAGAGTCTTTCATTTGTCGATGCATTTAATGTTTTAGCTCTCACTTAAGGCGCTATATTGAAAATAAATTATACCGCAAGGGCAATTTTATACTTAATTTGTATGACTATAAAGTCGTGAATACGCTGCGGCTAGAAGCTATTGGCTCGCGCGGAAAACATGCGACTAAACGTAATTTTAATTATTTAAAAAATAACTAGGAGCATTTAAGCAAAATGCTTCTACACGATTTTGAGTTGCAAAGGTGTCTATTATTTAGTCTAATTTTCTACGCTACATCTATTTTCGTTTAAAAACAATCTTCAAATTTCGTATTTTTAAGAGGTCATTTCGAAAATTAAATGTATCGAGGCAAAATACATTAATCGTGTTTCTAGTTCTTTTCAAACCTAGATAAGGCTATGAAGATATGTATATCTCATTACCAGATTTGTAACATTTCTGGGAGTCCTATAGTATTACGTCAAAAAGGACAGTTTTTTCAATATAGCACCTTAAATAAATTCGCAAAAAATATAGACAAATATTTTCGGTCTTTTTTACACATTTTTGGAGATATTTAAACGTTTTTAAGTACTTAAAAGTTATAATTTCTCTAAAAATTAAACACGCACAACAAGTAAGTTTAACACACTTTTCGTTACAACCCTTAAATCCACCCAAACCCTTTTATCTTGGTTACGACGAGCGTTAATCTGTAAAAACTTTGCAAAAACCTTATAGTTGTATTTAGCTTAACAAAGCAAACTTTCTTTTTAGGGTTCCGTAGCCAAAATGGCAAAAAACGGAACCCTTATAGATTCGTCATGTCTGTCTGTCTGTCCGTCCGTATGTCACAGCCACTTTTCTCCGAAACTATAAGAGCTATACTATTGAAACTTGGTAAATAGATGTAGTCTGTGAACCGCATTAATATTTTGATACAAAAATGGAAAAATTATTAAAAATTTTAGGGGTTATATGTATAACTAAAACAAAAAAAAAATTTTTCGTCTAACCTACGCGTGTAGGGTATCTATGGATAGGTCTTCAAAAATCATATTGAGGTTTCTTATATAATTTTTTTCTAATCTAAATAGTTTGCGAGAGAGACTCTTCCAAAGTGGTAAAATGTGTGTCCCCCCCCTAACTTCTAAAGTAGGGGCATGATAATTCTAAAAAAAATATATGATGTACATTACTATAAAAACTACCAACGAAAATTGGTTTGAACGAGATCTATCACGTAGTTTTTTTTATACGTCATAAATGGTAAACCTTAATTTAACTTTCATTAAATCAACTTAAATATAAAAATAAATCAAAAACCTTTTAATTTTATAGAAATAAACCTTATTGCTGCTGCGGAACTCTTCAGTGGCGAGTCCAACTCGCACTTGGCCGGTTTTTTAAAAATTGTGTATTTGGTTAATTTTCAACGTAAACAATCGGATAAGATACATTATATAACAGGAAGAAGAAAAAAAAATTTTTGGACCGATTTTACATGGTGAAATATTAATTTTTTATTAAGTAACTAAAAAAATTAAAAGCACAAAAAATTTTTTGGTAAACTTTGCAAGTTATAGAGTAAAAAATAATATGACACCTCAAGAACAAAAATCCATTCACTATTACAATTTTTGGAGGTTAAAACCTCTGGCGACTCCACTAAGTCGTAACTAACCCAAAAAAATCACGTAGAGCTGAAAAGTTGTACAGACGATAAATATGCAAATTTAAAGAAAACCTGAAAAATCTCCGTCCCTATATAGTAGTCCTTACCTTGTCCTTGTACCTTGTTCTTGAAATTAAAGACCTCAAATGATAGACTTTTGTATACAGTTTATATTGTGACAATAAAATTATTGTCAAATGACTTCTACGACTGCAGGCATATTGCCATTTACAAAAACATTTTGCGGCATTGTCTTTAAGTAGAATATTCTAGACTATAAAAAATAAGGAAAAAAAATGTATTAAATTGTAAATAAAGAGCAAAACAACAACTGATTTAAACTTATCGGACCATCTGCTAATCTATCAGAAGAAACGAATATTACAATATATTTAGTGCAATATTAACATACTTATAATAGTTTATAGTATCAGTGTGTATAAAGATGATCTTATGATAACTTTTGATGTCAGTCGAATAATTTGCATAAATTGGACACAATTATATAAACATTTCCAGTAAGCTTTGATTTAAATAATATCTAAAAGCAAAAAAAAAAACTAAAACAACACGCTTTCTTTATCAAAAAAAATTTTACGAAGTATTGCATTGTCATTGGCTCTTAATACATATGCAAAGTTTCGAATTAATTAGACTACCTGGAGATAGGTAAAAATCCTGCTCGAAGATTCCGTTACATAATATGTATATTATACAATATACATATATGATACAGCCCAAGCTAATAAAAGCATGTTAAAAACTTTTAATAAAAAATATTGTATGCATCCTCATTTAACATACAAGGTATTAAAAACTAAAAATATTGCGTAATACATTAAATTCTGAGGGACCAAGTTTTACTCAGAATGCAAAGAAAAACTGAATAAGTCCAAAATTGTGGTTTCTCAAAATATATTTTTGTATAAAATAATGTAAGCAAGGTTGCTTCGTTCGTATTGTGTTCTAAATATAAAACAGGAACAAGTTCCGGTGTACCGGAAGTACACTCGTGCGGAGAAATGGTACACTTAATTTTATAGGCCTTCTCAGAATGTACTTAATTAATAATTATTATTGTTGTAGGTTCTAAATTATTACTAGTCAGTCTACATATCTACTGACCTATCAAAATTCATATTCTACTAAATAGTTTCATATTAATACAGTTTTGACTGACGCATCACTCAGTCTCGATATTATATTAATCTACAAAATAGTATTGTCATAAATATAATGTTGCATTGATATTGGAAGCAATATTGGATCAAATTATAAGAATACGACGTAGATGGTAGAGAATAACTATAATTTTCTCTTTTTCTTTATACTAAACATTTATCACATTTTACGAATAATTAGATTTAAAAAAATAGGTCTTTCAAACTGTATTTAATCCTTCGATCGCGCATTCTTGGAAATCTATTGTTATTCTATTGTTGTTGCGGTCTCCGGTGTCCTTATGGGGGTTGATAGGTTAAAAAACTTTTTTATACTTACATGAAAAAGCTAAATTTTACCTAGTTTCCTCAAGGAGCTTGCTTCTGGGTAATGTAGCACGCCTTTTATTTTTACATGAAATGGTTAAGAGTTCTAAACTTTTTCATATTATTTTAAAGACTTAACGCTGTCAATATCTTAATTCAGGTTCTAAATCCAGTCACATGTAGATTCACTTTAAAATATAATGAAAGAGGGTCCGTGGCATATTATACATTTTACAATACACAGGCTCTGAATCCAGTAAAATGTAGATACGTCTTTAAAATAATATGAAAGAGTATCAGTGGCATACATCATGTGCAGTCAAAAGTTGGTGAAGTTAAAATTGCACATTTATCTCCGGCGCGTGCTCCATTAGTCGCTACATCGTAAATCTACGTTCATCGAAACACTGATAGCCGATAACGGGTAAACGTGGGATATAAGTACACTGTAAGGTTTTAGGGTTTGCACAGACGGACCGCATTTCAACTGCAATCCAACCGCAAATTGCAGTTCAAGTGCAGTTTGAATGCAGTTGACACGACTGCAATACGACTGCACGCCAACTGCAACTGAACTGCAATCCGACTGCGCGTTTGGTTTACAGTTCTATTGCAGTCGTATTGCGGTCGTGTCAACTGCATTCAAACTGCAATTGAACTGCAATTTGCGGTTGGATTGCAGTTGAAATGCGGTCCGTCTGTATAGACCCTTATTGTTACTTAACTAAAATAATGTTGTGCGAAAATGTGTCGGACTGTGTGTTTTTCTTCTTTTTCTTCTTTGTCAGTCGCTCTGTCTGTAACCTCTTCAACTGCATAGTGAATTTTGACGAAATTTGATAGTTGATCTTTGTCCCCACAAAAGGGAGCAGGATACTATAGTATAAGCTATTATTACAAATGCAAAATTCTATTTGACTGTTACGGTGTGAATGTTGATTGACTGTAATAGCAGTGGGATTTTTATGAAATTTTGTATGAACATAATATAATAAATCATAACTATATTAACAATACTTGAAAAATTTAAGGTCAAGTCAAATTGAAGTTGCGGGCAGCATCTAGTGAGGAAAATATTTATTTGTGTATAAACGTTTATAAACTAAAGAAGATATTGGCGGCTAAAATTAGAACTTTGAAATGCGTAAATCCAACCAACATAAAGACGTCCAAATAAAGATCGTCAACGCATTATGCCCGTAATTATAAGTTGGCGCTTAATTATTCGTTCAGTTTTGTATAAAACTCCGCCCAACCGACGTTTAAATACTACCGCTCATTTAACCTGTCTACCGGATAAAGAGCTTTTGTTTATCCGTGTATGAGAATACGCATTGAATCGTTGAAGTGGGTAATTAAGTATTTAGTTTGATGTTCCATGACGTTTGAGGACTTTTGGTATAGTATAAAATTTTATAGTAGACTAATAGTCAGGGAGCCCTAGAAGAGATAGAAAGAATTTCATACTTTGATTTGATAGTCCTAAATTATGGATTGTTCTATTTGTAGGATAATGTTACTCTTAAATTAGGTAACTATTTACCTAGCAATATACAAAAAATAAGCTAGTTAGGGTTCCGTTTTAGGGTTCTGTAATCAATAAAACTTGGTTGACTATATTACATTATAAATTATAATATACATGAAGGGAAAAAAGTAGTTATCATAAAAATCTGATAGTACTAAAACTAAAAATAGCCTTTATGTATTTTCCTACCACCAATTTACAGAAATATACTAAAGAATAAATATAATTTTACTAACTAGATATAACAAAATATAAAAATTCTCTTACTGTAAAATTTTCAACTATTCCTATGTTTTTAAATATATTTTTTTTACGTAACAAAATTTTTGGTAGCTTCTACGGCGTAGGACTCTCCTAAATCCTTCCAAATGATTCTTTCTCCGGCTACTTGCTTCCAATAATTATTTCCACACCTGTCTCTGAAAATGTTTCTCCATCGTTTCGTTTGTTGTGTGTGCCTTTTTTTACCGACTTCCAAAAAGAGGAGATAATATGTTCGGCTGTATGTATCTTTTTTTTTGTATGTTCAACGATTACTCAGCCGTTTGTGGTCCGATTTTTAAAATTATTTTTGTGTTGTATAGGGTTTAACTCTAATTTGGTACCATGTTCACAAAAGTGGTGATCTGATGATGGGATTCTTGAGGAATCGAGGGGACTCCTTGAAATTTGTATGGAAACATATAGTTATTTCGATTTTTTCCGAAGCATTCGAGGTAAATGCTACCAAAAAGTAAGAATTCGCACCAGGTTATACCCTGGATCCGAAGGTACTGAACAGAACTTTTGAATGCTTATTAGGTACAGGTTCGGGGATTTCGGTGTTGTTTAAACAATTGAAAGCATAAGCTAATATATCAATTTGATATCATCATCATCACAACCATAATTATACCATGAGTCATCACACTATGACCCAATTATTGGTACTTTTCGTGATATTTTGCATCGAAGCAGATGTTTTTGATGACTATTTCGCTGTTTATAGACCGATTTTCAAAATTATCGTGTTGTTGTATAAGATGTAATTTTAATTTTGTATAACAATTACGAAAGTGGTGAGCTGATGATGGGATCTATGAGCAATCGAGGGAAATCCTTGAAATTTATCAAAACACTTATAGTGGTTAAAATGTTGTTTCTAGTAAGTTAAACATATGTTACGAATAAGAGAAATTTCATACGAAGGTGTCTCTTGGTGCAAAGACACTGAATAGAACTCCTGAACCTTTAAAGATAAAATTTTGGAAATTGCAGCATCGCTTAGATAACTGCAAGCATTTACCACAATTTCGCTTACAGTAACATAACGTGAATATAAGTATTCACGTTATGTTTCACGCGCGTCACGGGCATGCCTCACGTTCGCTGTTGATTGCGCTATAACGCATGCCCTTGACGAACAGAAAAAGGCACAGTGTGGACAAAGCTATTCTACGAGCATGTCCAGCCCACTGCCACACAGTTTACATTAATACTTTTTTTTAATTTATTTATTTAATAATAAAATACATAATTATTTATAGGTATTCTCCATAAACCACTAAGGTTTGTACGGAGTGTACTGTTGTTTTATAATATGTACTACATTATTTAGGAAACTTAATTCAATATTCTTTTACACAATATATAAAATGAAACATAATATGGTAACACTTAATCATACCATCAGAAAACAAAATATTTAAAAAATGATTACATAACACAATATCAGTAACAACTAACAGTAAGCAAGTAACAAGAATATCTTATTATCCTCTTAGTCATTTTCATTTAACAGTTTATTACTTCTATACATATTATATAACAAAGTCGCTTTTTTCCCTCATGTGCCTTTGTTCCCTTTAATCTTTAAAACTACGCAACGGATTTTGATGATTTTTCAGTGTTAGATAGCACATTTATCGAGGAAGGTTATAGGCTATATTTTATCACGCTAAGACTAATAGGAGCGAAGAAATAGAGGAAAATGGGGAAAAAACGGGGAAAATTATTTGAAACGGCTAACTTGAACGCGCTAATCTCAGGGACTACTGGTCCGATTTGAAAAATTATTTCAGTGTCAGATAGTCTATTTATTGAGGAAGGCTATAGGCTATATTTAATCACGCTTAGACTAATAGGAGAATGTTGAAAAAACGGGGGAAATTATTTGAAAGGGCTTATCTCGCGAACTACTGGAGCAATTTTTATGTTATTTGGCAGAGATAAGAAGTAGACCACGTGAAGGATTATAGGCTATCGGTTTTAATTACTTTTTTCAGTGGCTTTATATTTTACACCCGTGCGACGCGTGACGCCGGGGCTGGTCGCTAGTAAATAATAATCCATTTTCTCCATATAAAATAACAAAATGCCCAATATTCACTAGCATCAAAAATCGAAAAATACCAGTAGAATAATTTCAAAGGCAACTCTAAAATTACCCTAAAACCATCTTTGTGTTACCATTAACTCCACTCACAAAACGCATAATACCGAATACAATGTAGGACCAGATAATGACCAGGACCAGTAAATCAGGACCAGTAACACCACCAGATGTCGACGGAAGTATCGTCTGTCAGGTTATTATAATAAATCCTGACCACTGACAAAGACACAATACAGGGTGCTCATCCTGAGGGGCCCAACAGTAGCGTTAATTAACATACATGGTGTTTCTTAAATTAGTCCACATATAGAGTGTTACTTTTTTGTTAAAGCCTTTAAAGGCTAAAAGGTGTTTGGAGATGTTTTCTTTGCTGTTTTTACAGGCTTAGGAGAGCCTCATATTACCTATAATTACCGAAACAATTTCTTTTACAAATTGAAGATTCTTACATTTTGCATAATATTGTGAGGGAAAGAAAGAACACAAAGTAGGAAAAAAGGAAAAAAAGTGGTTCTCAAAATTTAAAGGTGTTACTTTTAATGGCTATTTGAGCACTCGTGCCTCCCTCGACATAAATCATCGTACAGTACAGAAGGTGTAACTGACTGTCACAATGCAAAGATTTTACACCAGTTAAAATGCTTCGACTAATGTGACCGCATTGTAATGTTAGTGCTTTTTCTCGTTTTGCCCACGTGATAAAATAGTTTGTGGTTTTCGATATGAGTATAATAAAAAAATACGTGTGGCACTCGGGGACTAGTTAAATTTATTTTATAGCATTTTTATCAACTTATGCAATTATAATTCGCATACGCATAGTCGCACGCACACAAACATCCTGCCGAAGTCTGGCAACGCCCGCCTCACCGACCGGCACACCGGCGCGGCAACGGAGAGTGGGGGGTGTTAGGTGTTATTCTTTACGGAATTTCTTGATTCGGTCACCGCGCTCAAAGCCCGCGATAAAAGCTAAGTAGTAGCTTAATAATTGCTCCTTCTTATAAATGTTACCGTTAGAATGCAGAATACGTTAACGTGCACATTACATAGGTAATCTGCAGATTCCCTGATATTATCCATTAGAGTGTGAAATTTAAATAAAAAATAGCTTATATTTGCACTTTACCTAATTAGTTTGCATTCTCTTCCTTCGTAAAAGTCCTGAAAACTTTGACTTAAGCTTGTCGACCTGAATGTTGTTGTGTTGATTGGTTTTTTTCTAGATGATACAATCTGTAAAATTTTATTAGTGCAGTAACATTTTACTTAAAATTTAATAATTTATTCCTTTGTTTATGTCCAAAAAATTATATCGTATAATTCTCTACGTCTAAATAACATGTTCTATTCAAATAAGAACCTGTTTTATGAATAGAATAAACTTTTTGCACTTTAACTGACTCACTCAGATAATCTGCAGAATACCTTGTTAATCTGCAGCCTAACTGGTTTACGCACATTAGCGGTAACATAAACACAAAAATAAAGATTACTTATTTAAATAAGAAATTGTAGTTACTAGTCGCAGCCAATAACAACCAAGCTCAGTAAATTTATATTTTTATCGGAACATCAAGTTACAATTGCTATATCGTTCGAGTTTTCCAATAGCATTACATTCCATTTAATAAAATGAAATGGTAATAAGTTATATATAAGTCGCATAAATGTTTTATTGCGCGCGGGTCTAATGGGTGTTCACCTTTAAAATTGAAACTGACGTAAGTGCTGTTTTAGTGCGCAATCGGCGGGCGAAAGTCGTAAATCAACGTTTTAGTGTCGAAATGTTGGGATGCGCTGGCCACTGGGGTGGCCGCTTTTTTTTCGCTTAAAAAATGAGTTACAGAAACAATATAACATTGTCCGGTTGTAGCGTATTGTTCGCGTGATTGCTTCGCGAAATGCGTTGACATTGTCTTTTGTAATATCCTTTGCAAATATTTTATTGACTGGCTGCAAGTTGCAACTGGGAACTCTTATTATAGACTGTCAATAGTTTTTTTCGAGTCTAACGTTATTTATTAGGCTTTTGTGAGCTCTGGGGCTCCTGGGTAGAGTTTGAAAGCACGTAATAACATACTTACATACTACATTTGTCTACTCCCTGTGGTTGAACACACTGGTTGACAGAAACGTAGTGTTAAATGCTTATAATATTATGAATTTATGAGGCAAGGTTGGAATGTTAGCATATTTTTTGGCTCTGTAATTACAGAACAAATTTTGATGAAGTTTAGCAAAAATATGCATAAGGTTCAACACGTAATGACATGGGCTATATATTTTACAATTTTATGGATTTAAATGCTATGTGTTACCTGTCCGGCCTGTCAAGTAGCTTTGGATCCTATGTGATGCAAACAAGAAACAAACAAACCTTTTTAGGGTTCCGTAGCCAAATGGCAAAAAACGGAACCCTTATAGTTTTTTTTTATTAAATAAGGAGGCAAACGAGCAAGCGGGTCACCTGATGGTAAGCAACTACCGTCGCCCATGGACACTCGCAACATCAGAAGAGCTGCAGGTGCGTTGCCGGCCTTTTAAGAGGGAATACGCTCTTTTCTTGAAGGTTTGCAGGTCGTATAGGTCCGGAAATACTGCTGGTGACAGTTCATTCCAGAGTTTTACAGTGCGCGGCAGAAAGTTACGCGAAAAACGCACTGTGGAAGACTGCCACTCATCAAGGTGATGAGGATGGTATGTTTTTCGCGTGGGACGATGGCGAAAAGTTGCAGGTGGTATGATTCCGAACAATTCCTCAGAGCACTCCCCGTGATACAACCGATAGAGGATGCAGAGTGAAGCTACATCTCGGCGTAATTCCAAGGGGTCCAAGCTGTTTGAAACACTATGGCAGTCAACAATTCGTCATGTCTGTCTGTCTGTCTGTCTGTCTGTCCGTCCGCATGTCACAGCCACTTTTCTCCGAAACTATAAGAGCTATACTATTGAAACTTGGTAAGTCGATGGAGTCTGTGAACCGCTTTAAGATTTTGATACAAAAATGGAAAAATTATTAAAAATTTTAGGGGTCCCCATAGTTACAACTGAAATAAAAATTTTTTTTTCATCTAACCTATACGTGTGGGGTTATTTATGGATAGGTCTTTAAAAATCATATTTAGGTTTTTACTATCATTTTTTTCTAACCTGAATAGTTTGCGAGAGCGACTCTTCCAAAGTGGTAAAATGTGTGTCCCCCCCCCTCTAACTTCTAAAGTAGGGGCGTGATAAGTCAAAAAAAATATATGATGTACATTATTACAAAAACTACCAACGAAAATTAACACTTCATGGGCGAGTCCAAGTCGCACTTGGCCGGTGTTTTTTAGTAGTATAGTACCTAATATTTTCAGTATTGTATAACCTTACCCCCTTTCTAATGAAAATATATGAACAACTAGATGACGCCCGCAACTCCGTTGCGGCATAACTAGTTTACCACGAGGAAACCGCACATTTTTCCGGCACAAAAAGTATCCTATGTCCTTTCCTGGGACTTAAAGTATCTCAATGCCAAATTTCAGCAAAATCGGTTCAACGGTTAGGACGTGAAGAGGTAACAGACAGACCGACAGACAGACGGACAGACAGACACACTTTCGCATTTATAATATTAGTATGGAAGTATGGATGTCAACAAAGTCTACGTGTCTTTGTCTTGCACTAAATTTGAAACACATTAATACATACAGACACACACGCACATTGATATATACAGACAGACAAAGACACCCAACCTCGAAACGCTGCATAAATATCTTGACTATACTGTAAGTACTTAGTACTCGCCGAAACATGGCGGTAGCGGTCATTGACTCCCTGTCTAAAACTTGCTATTTTGTATACAAAGCCGCGATTGACAACATCTGACAATTCATTGTCGATCGTGGTTTATATAGAAAATGGCAAGTTTTGGACAGGGAGTCAATGACCGCTACCGCCATGTTTCGCCGAGTCCAGTATAGTGAAATGATAAACATCATTAAGTATCATCAATATAATATCCGTTTGAAACCAAATTTTACTAAACTTAATTTATCTAAATTTAGAGTAAATATCTAAATATTCATTGTTGTTTTAAATGATTATGATATCATATTTAGCGGTAAACTAAGTTCCAGGGATGGCATCTTTGTAACAACAGTAAATCTTATTATCCGTTCCACGTACATTAATTGGCATTTACTGCTTCCCATAAACTGTAACTGAATATCAAGAATAGAGTTACTTAAGAAAATGTTAAAACGTTCCCCGAACTGGTATGGGTGGTCCTAAGAATGTATTGGAATTGAATGTTACGATCGCACTCAGAGATTTAATCATTACTTAAGTTTAATGAAGATTTAGACATAAACTGCATACATTTTCTGTCAGATTTTTCCTTAAATTAAAGTTGAGTAACAATAAAAAAATGCTTCTGAAAGTTCAAGTTTGATGTTATTGAATTATTTTACAAGGTCCTAATTTTACTAGAGCCTATATTATACTATAGCAATTTGTAAGTCGTTTTTCATACCTTCTTTTTGCCTTCACACAGAGATTATACGACTAAAGAGATAGCAGCTAAGGGGGCCACTAAACTAAAATTGACGATTTTATAATTCATTTATATAATTTAAAATAAGGCCCGAATTGTTTCATTTATTAAACATATATACTACATTATATTTCCGAGGATAAGATCTAGCGGAAACACGATATTTTAAAATTTTCTCGAAAGAAAAAAATCATAAAGATGCGTCTAATTTTCACGAATTTTTCATATATTGCCATAATCGTGCATTACACTTAGTTAATATTTTAACACATTGTATAAAATTCTAACCATTGAGAAACTGACCTTGCGGATTTTTAAAATGTTGTATATTTATCGAGTTATTAAATGTTACTGAATTGAACATTTAATTATTTTCGTGGAGCTTGCTACACGTTAACTATTTGTATAGAGAAAAATCAAATACAATTTTTGTAGGGTACAAAAACTTTCTTCATGACGTCTCTACCATGCAGCTCTACATAGTAGACTCGAATGCGTTTCGAATACGCTTTAACAACGGTCCGCGACCGCACAATTTAAATGCAAGTCTTCATTTGGCGTTCGTCAATTTAAGATAACAAAACGAACCGAGAACGCGAAGAACCGTCATCGCAGACACATACATTAATGAGAGTTTGCAACACAAAAGGTGGCGGCAAGGACCCTGCACATGGGAGAAAATGTGAAGCGTTTGCATTGCTAAAACGCACAATACATTGTGTATCTTATGCGATCTTAAGATAAAGGACTCTTCTATAATATTTTGTAATGATAAAGTAGAAGATTTAACTATTTATTCAATGGGTCTGAAATTCTCACAACAATACATAAATAAAGCTATATAGATATGACGAAAAAGTGTTTTTTTTTTTTGGTTTTGGCTGTTGCCTTTTGTAGTGTATTGATAAATAAAGATGGCCGCACTACCAATCATGGTGAGGACTGAGAAGATATGGCCGCCAGACGTGAGAGC
The DNA here is from genome assembly GCA_905333045.1 of Lysandra bellargus. Lineage (NCBI taxonomy): Eukaryota > Metazoa > Arthropoda > Insecta > Lepidoptera > Lycaenidae > Lysandra > Lysandra bellargus. The sequence goes on from HG995343.1 coordinate 7,635,003, forward strand.
TGTCGTCCACTTCTTCACCAGCCGCCGCCGGGAGTAGAGTATTCTGTGTTTAATTTATTCCTCCAACGATACTTCACAAATTGTACACCTTTTAAGTAGTTATAAAAGTTTATACGAAAATACTTATCCAAATCCGTGCTCAGTTGAATTGAAGATTATTATTTATGCTATCTTTATTGTTACTTATGATATTATTCTGAACACGCAGCAACTACTATCTGCGACACTTCACCAGTGAAATATCGCTATAACACACAATAATAATATGACGTGGTAATATTGCGATTCATTTAGCCTGCGGTTAGTTAACGCTTTTTAGTGCAGATGTGCGGTGATTGTAACGCGTTTTTATAATTAAAACGCGCTCAGTCCGGATTGACTGTAATCGAGCCTTAAGCAACTTAAGTTGTGGTGCAGCTAGCCTAAAAAAACCTCATAGTATTAATAGCACCTTAGTTTTATTGTCATTAGTAATATGACTTTATGTTGAGTTAATGTCATATTAATTAGCTCATAAGATCTAGAATTATTAGGATCTTTTGGATATGATAGAGACGATCGGAAAGGAATAAGTTTTTTTTAACTTTTGCTGGATATTTTCATTCAAAACTTATTTTAGTTTAATTTTAGGTATTTCGTCTCTAATATTTATCACGCTTCCAGATTTGCTACGAACTTATCAAAAATATCCCATCTATTTCTAATATTCAACAGATGTCGCGTCTAACTAAATCAATAAAATCCCTCATGTACGTCCCCGTCAAAACGCATGTACCAGCGTCTTAACCACTTTTTGCATTCCCATAAAGATACAATAAACGTATTTTACTCGGCTCACACTTAACATTTATATCGCCTTATAAGTAGATCGAGAAATAATAAAACTAAAGGAGAGCGAACATCAAGAAAGCAATAACATCATTATCATAGAGTCGGCCATCTCTCTCTTGCGTCCCCCTCCCCCCCGCGCAGGCCCCGCCCACCGCGCTGTCACCTGTATATCTCGAAACATTACACATATGCAAAACTTTCCCGCTCGCATCTCGCAGCCTCCGCACACTACTGCAGCCTGCATTACACCACGCTTATTGCGTGTCGATAACATCGTCTATCGAGACATCAGTGTCTATTGCGATTGTCTATGGTTTCTATGGCAGCTCAAGTATTCAAAGTTCATCTATAGAGCTACAGGGGTGTTATGGAATTGTTAGTTCTTAGATCACATTGTCATTGGTCGTGAATGGAACATAGTTTTCAATTGGCACCAACCATAATTTAGCCAATTACAAAATGACACTTCAATGACATTGACAGGATGGCGTAGTTGTAAATGGCTGTGACGATTTGACATCTTCTGTGATATAATAACAGCTGGCACATTGGCTGTGAAATACAGTAACATTAGATACCCTAGAATCTAGATTCTAGGGTCGTAACGTTTTTCTTCGGCCTAGAGAAATGTTGCTGAATTTATCAGCTTCGCGATCACTCAATTTTAAATTCTTACCTGTATCACTTCCGTTTATTAACAGAAATCTGCATAAACAAGTACATTTCATCCATAAATATCCGACCAGTCATAAAACATTGCCACTTTTTGCAAACAACATTTGCAACAATGCAAACTCTATATCACAATTCCCAATAGCCACCGCCATACGTATTAACCCGCCCAAGTTGGTATAAATCTACTAGATAAAAATTGTATTGCGTCGAAGTGTGTTGCAGTTTTTTGATACGTAGGCGTGCCTAGTGAGTTGTTCGCACCTAGCACAGTGGTCGATATCTCTCCTTGTGTCATCGACACACCTGAAATATAGACGGGGCCTTATCTACAGAATGCGAACTTTTCTGTTCTGCCTCTTGAATTATTTGCTTTTATTGATCTATCTCTTTAATATGGGTGAAACAATGTAGTGTGGGTTGGGGATATTTTGAAGCATAAAATGGAGATTTCATACTTGGAAGTTATTTACCTTGAACTTGAAATGGTTGAAAAGTTCGTTCAGATGATCTAATAAGCTTTTTGGTGTTTTTGTACATGGACGCATTTTGGTCACTGAAGACATCTTCAGTGACCAAAATGCGTCTTTGACACATGTCAAAAATCAAAATTACTTGATTAATGTTTTTTGATAATTAAGAAACTCTTGTTTTAATCCTACCTTTGACTTAATGTTGTTAACATTTTCTTCGTTATTTAGTTTTATCCAGATTATTTTTCAGTTGTTGGTATAAATTGATTTATAGGTAGATATCGCGGACCTTCGTTGTTTGGGCGGATTATATCAAACACAGCCATGACAGATATAACTCTTGTACTCTAACTTGACAAGACCACTGACCAAATCACGTCGGTCTACCTTTTGCCTATCCATTTCTCTTAGTAAATATGGTTAATAATTTTATCAACTATAGCTATCCCATTATCTACATAACACAATCTAGAATATTATGTCACATCTAATATGGTACTCCATAATTTTTACCATCCGCTCCATTTTGAAGAGCTATTAAGCGACGAACGATTTCACGGCAGCCGTAATTATAGCCATTGTACACACAGTAATTACTCTGATTCCCTATTGTTCAAATGTCAACGTCAACGCGAAAATCATATTTTTGTTGCAATCAATTGCGATCATTACACGTGACTATCTTTATGGCGTGTTGTGAATTGTGATATTCCGAAGGAGAGGAAATATGGTATTTGAAATTTCGATTAAGAACCTCTAAGATAATATAAGTCTAGGTAAGGGTCAATTCAGACCGCAACGCAACGCGTAGATGCGTTTCATTTCATAAGAGGTCTTGCAAATCTGTCAAATCCAGTCAAATTTAGAAATGCACCTATGCGTCACGTTGCGGTCTGAATTGACCCTTAGACGAGCAAATTCAGGAAGGAGAGAAGTCTTGAATTGGGATGAAGCAGCCTGGGAAAGAAATCCAGAATTGGGCCTTTCACTGAACTCATATGGCCGTCACATATGAAATTTACCCATCAAATTGAAATTCAAACGATAAGCGAATTTTAAGTACCCCGCAAACGATCAAATTTGTTTGACAAACATGTTTTATGTAATTTACGTTTTCATCAAACAGCAGCGCGGACGATCAAACGTGCATCAAACAAGTTTGTCAAAGAATTAGCTAGAATCGGTTTGAGATCATGAGATCTTGTTTGACAAATACAGAGGAACACGTTCAAACACGTTTGTCAAACGCTTCGCAAATCCAAATTGTCTTCAAACAGGTCTAACACGTAGTTTGTTTGACAAACGCTTCAAACAAAGCTGTATACTATCAAAAAAAAAAAAACAAACACGTAAAATTTTACAAACAATTTAATCGTTTGCGGGCTACTTTAGATTTTTGATTCGGTTCATAGAGATATGTGACATCAAAAGTGATTGGTTTTAATTTTTCGATTTTTGTATTGCACTGACGTAAATTTTATGCCATGTATTGAAAATAATGAGACCTTAAAAAAGATAGTAAGTAGTGCAAATAATAATAAAAAAACTCACTCCAAAAAACGTTTCTGCCAACTTCAAAGGTAGTATTCTGAAACACGATACGATAACACGATATTATTATTCTGTAAGTCTATTTACATCATTCTTAGTTATTCATTAAGCCTAATCAATCCCAATCCCCATTTTGTAGAATAGATTAAACGCGAGATTGTGTCATAAAACTCATTAATACCCACCGTAATCTTTAATTAATCATAATGACCAACCTTGGAATTATACTTAAGTTATACCTATAAGATGGTTTAAAATCAACTTCAGATATTTAAGGCACGTCGTCATCTATTGCTTATGTACTCGTATAGACGTTTCTAAGACAGAAAAATAATTGTCATAGTGGAAAAAATCCTCCTGCAAAAGGTGGAGCTTCCATCCATATCAATGTTGTAAATGCGAAAGTGTGTCTGTCTGTCTGTCTGTTACCTCTTCATGCCCAAACCGCTGAATCAATTTTGCTGATTTGAGATTTGGTATATTTGAGACATGGAGATGCTTTGAATCCTGGGAAAGGATACTTTTTTTTTCCAGAAAATGCAGGTTTCTCGCGTGATAAACCAATTATGGCGCGACGGAGTTGCGGGGGTCATCTAGTTTATTTACATGACAAAACCTAATATTTTTTGCCTAATAATTGATTTCAAAACAGCTTATATTAGCGTTAGTTATGGGACTAATCACTAATGGTACAACACTTATATATAATTTCGTATAATTATAGATAAACCCGTACTGCACCGATTGCGTTTACCGTTCCTCGTAATTAAACGTTTTAATAGCAGTCTTTTGTGGTTATGGTTTTTAATGACAAACGAGTACAGGACAAATTCTCATCACTCGAATGTCCCTTCGATTACGAGTCCACTCGCGCATACGTGAGTTAGCCTGACATCGTACCAACAATTGAAGTTTCAGAATAGGTCCTCTAATGTTACGTAGTGGTGACTCCAAATAGTTAAGCTGGAAAATATATTCTATTTCAGGCCTCTGGCTGACTGAAATGCTGTTACCTGTTGATGAATAGTTCCAATATACAGTGTAAGTAGGTACATATATGGTGGAATAATGGTAAAACTTCTGAAGTATTACTTAATAGCATTAGGTCACTGGGAGGCCAATCCGATCGGCCTGACGCAGGCCGACCTGATCGACATTCGTTTTGTACATATCCGTTTGTGTTATAAGTTCGGTCCAATTCGGTCCTTTACTGTATCATACCTGTAGTAATAATAAAAATTTTAATTTAACACTCAGCTTTTTAATAACAAATATGAGCTACTCTACAATATCCAGTACCATACCTTGACGAAATTAAAAACCTGAGATTCGCTCCAAACGAGCAACGGCACTAATTGCTGACGACAATTTATTTGTCATTAGTGTGGCCTCGAGTTTATAATGACGATATTTTAATTTTGCTACGCTTTAATTACGCCGAGATGTTTGAAAATGTCGAGACCTTGACGCGGTCACAATGACAAAAAATCTTTATGAAATTACGTATTTAGAGAAGGAATTGCGCTTGCTTCATATTGTAGATTTTTCCTATGATAACAGGTTTAGAAATACAAAAGAATGAAAACACTGCCAGATTTTATAAAGAAAAAAAAAATAGTATAGCGATTAACAAATTTTTATTTTATTTGTCGATATGTCGCATTTCTATTCTAACGTAGAAAGAGACTCTATTCTATGGTAACCATGCTAAGCGGACCGTTCTCGAATTTCCAATTCGATTATCTTTTCTAGAAGTCTTTCGTACCTCAAATGCCCGTGCGGCCCTGCTGGCCGATTCTGTATCGTACATTTTGTGAGTTAATCACTCAGTTAATCACTGAGTTAGTAACGAAACGGAGGAGTGAGTAACGAAAAGTTTCACTTCACACACAGCAAGTGAATACAAAAGTGAGACTTTCCGTTACTCACTCCTCCGTTTCGTTACTAACTCAGTGATTAACTCACAAAATGTACGATACAGACTTGGCCAACTGATCCTGAAAAAATATCTGTTGAAATATGTTGCCTAGGAAGGTTCGATAAAAATAGGTTGAAATAAAAAAGTATATAGCTAAAACTTTATCAATATAAATAAACCCAAAAGAATGAGTTTTTAAAACAGATACTTTAAAATTCCGTTTTTGCAATTTGTCTTTATAATTCGAACAGAGTTGAGTGATTTAGTTGGAATGTTAAGCGGCGGTCTAAATGTGTAGATGTTTGTTATGAATTCCTAAGATTTATGTAAATTATTTCCACTATTAAATCATCATAGGCTTACACGTATTGTGATGCAAATGAGGCCGATGAGCCAATATATTCTATCTAATAAATATTAATACTGATATTTATGAAAGTTGTGTTTGTTGAGCGTTAATGCATCAGTATTGAGATTAAGTCAATATACTTGGATGATTTTGGGATTTTTTCAAGGACGCCTTGGCTGAATAAATTTTCCTGGTTGGTTCTAATTTTAATAATATTGTTTTTATTAACCCGTAGATATTTTAAAAATAATGTAAGTCTTCATAAAACTGTTGCCTTAATTTTAATATTTTGACCTTTTCGCTACTTCAAATCGCTCTTAGGTAGGTGCTTATCCAAAAGAAAAGACAACGTTATTGATAGTCTAAGTTTGTATGATAGTTATAATATATGCACCACACAAAGTACTGATTCGTAAGAATTTCAATTAGTTTAATTAAAGAATCAGTACTTGGTAAAGTAATGATTTGCGCAAGTAGGTTCCAATTTTCAACATTTGATAAAGATTGATGATCATCCACTCCAAGTAGGTAATACAGTACCTTAATATAACTCCAAGTAGGTAATACGGTACCTTAATATATGATTTGGCCACCCCCGATTAGGGCAGGCATTTGTCCCCGATTGTCTCAATTCAATTCCTCCACCATTGTGGCTGTGAGTGGACGTCGTTAGAGATAAGACTAGTACAAAGAGCTGTGTAATCTGCGTTTAGTGCGAGCAGGAAGCCATTTATGAGATAAGTTGATATGTGATTAGGACCTGTTCGATTCTTATAGAATTTATTCCGTTTTGAGACTGTGGAGTTGATATATTAATACGTTAACGTGCACATTACCTAGGTAATCTGCAGATTCCTTGATACCATCCGTTGAAGTGTTAAATTTAAATAAAAAAGGCTTATATTTGCACTTTACCTAGTCAGTTTTCATTCTCTTTCTTCGTAAAAGTTCTAAAAACTTTGACTTAAGTTTGTCAAACTAAGACTGTTTTGTTTTGATTTGTGTATTTTTTTTTAAGTAACATTTTACTTTGAATTAAATATTTATTCCTTTGTTTATGTCCAAAAAATTATATTAAACTAGATGACTAAATTTTTATTATATGATACACATATTTAATACACATCCATGACTCAGGAACTTTATAAACTTTTCGTTCCGTCGGCGGGACTCGAACCCGCGACCACCGGCTTGAGCTACCAACGCGCTCACCACTGCGCCACGGAGGTCGTCAAATTTAAAAGGTCGTAAAATTATAGTGCAACTAGATGACGCCCGCAACTCCGTTGCGCCAAAATTCGTTTGTCGCGCGGGAACCGTACATTTTCCGGGATAAAAAGTATCCTATGTCCTTTCCCGGGACTAAAGTATCTCTACACCAAATTTCAGCCAAATCGGTTCAGCGGTTCGGGCATGAAGAGATAACAGACAGACAGACAGACAGACAGACAGACACACTTTCGCATTTATAATATTAATATGGATAATTCTCTACAACGAAAACAAGGAAAATACTATATTATATTTTCCTAGTTGAAAAAAAGGTTACAATGTAGACAGAACAGACAGAAAATCCATACTAATATTTACTATATTTCCTAGTTAAAAAAAAGGTTACAGTGTGGACAGAATTGAAGACAAAAAAGCAGATGAATCATGCAGGAATACCTTTCCGCTGCGCGGTAGAAAAAAATTGGAACATTAATTACGGTGCGCCAGCGGTGCAGTCTTCTTCCATTCAAGCATTTTCGATGGCCACGTATCCAGAGGCGAGTTTAACTTTTTTAATTTTTACCCATCCGAAAAAATTCACATACATCCCTGCAAAAGAGTTTTCAATCCAAAAACATTTTTTACAACATATGTTTACTGTATTATTTTACAATTTATTTAATAAACGTGCTTTTCTAGATCGACTAATTGCGGTTATCACAACACTGGCTCTTAGACTAGACGAGACTCGAGACATATCTATAGATGTTACGATATTCATTAGATAGCAATATCGCCTGCTAGGGTTGTACATTTACGATATAATAAAATATTCACAAACAGATATGGAATTCTTCTCCAATTTTGATGTCCGTTAAAAAGCTATTTAAGAACTAGGAACTTGTACCAACACATTTTACGAAGCATTAGAATACAATAGCATTTCCAAGAATCCGCGATCGAAGGATTAAATTTTTAATATAAGAACTTTCGAAAATACCATTATTATCTAACAAAACATAAAACCTATATGTAAGTCTGTAACAAACATAATATGTTGAAACTAGATAATATAAATACTATTCGTTTAAAAATCATCGTTATCTTTATTAATCTGTTACCTCTTCACGCCCAAATCTCTGAAAATTGCAATAGAGATATTATTATAATGAAATATTTTTTGCGAAAAACTGGACAGCCCTAGAGATAATAAATTTAGCGGGTATAAGCGGAGGCGGCGCAGTTAACGAAATTAAAACAGAGGAATGGAAGTGACTCTTATCTTCATAACAACAACATAATATCGATATTGCCACAACAAGAAAAACAATACATAGAGCTTTCTTCATTCTGGATAGGTGAATGGCAAGGCAATGTGCATTTTCTATAGTCCAAACCACGATTTTCGCTTACATAATTTTCCTTCCTTGGACCATAAAACATAGTAAAAAAGGCGGCGTAGGTACAATTTTAAAATTGCTTTTTACATATGAAATTCGTATTCGCTATTAATTAGGTCTCTTCGGAGGGGGCGAGGAGTCAACGAGGCGGGTGCAGATACGCTATGTGATTAGTAATCAGATATTATCTAGTTATTAGTTATAGATCACGATCAGTGATGCATTATTGGTATTTTTCTATAATTATACCCTCAATTTCAACCGGGCATTATTTAACTTGTGCGCAGCCTATTACGAAAATACTTTCATTGCGCGTTTTACAGTGTCATTTAATTACTAGTCGACATTAAATGAATCAAGTCCATCTGACCTTTATTTTAATTTTTATGACGTCGTTTAATTTATTACGTATATAAATGTCATTGATATATTAGTAAGAGCTAATTGCAAATGTTAATCTTAAATATTTAATTAGTTATCTGTCACTTCTAATAATTTACGTCCTGGTATAAATAAAAACAATATCATCAAGATACAAACGACATTTAAGACAATAAAAATACAATTACGTATTATAATAAGATGATAAAAAACGTAATATTAATTAACTTTTTGACACGAAAAACAACTTCCTAAGTAAAATATTGCGAGTCGGTATAAGCATTATGAGGTAATTAGACAAACGGATATACTTTGCATTAATAGTATTAGTGTGGATAAATCGATACCTCCTACGTAAATAAACGTACTTATGTTCAAAAACACAATTTTACAAAAGAACCATATTTTGAAGACATATTTCTTGTTTTACAGGGTTGGTTTTGATGCCCTCTACGTATACTATCGTAGGTAGGTACTTATATAAAATAAAATAAAAAAACAAATTCAGTAGAAAGTTATTTGAAGACATGATACGTCTTAAGCTCTCTCTTTTGTAGAATTGGGTTAAAGAACATACGATTATTTACGTAGGAGGCATCGAAATATGGAGTTAATAATTAGGTCATATCATTTAATCTAGGTCTAATCTAGACATTTGACCTACATTTTTCTGTTCTAGTAAACAGTCTTCATACTTATGGGGGTAATCAAGCAATATTCTTCTTAATCAACCCCACCCATGGGGGCCGACAAAGGAATTGATTAAGCAACTAGACGATATTACCCCGCGGTATTATTCCACGAGGGCTCGGTTGCCGTGGCGCCTAATGAGACAAATTCGATTACAATTGGTATTAGTAAGTATAGGAAAATTGGGAAAGCTGTGACGTCATAAGACTCATCCATATCCATATCCATACCTACTATACTAATATTATAAACGCGAAAGTGTGTCTGTCTGTCTGTCTGTCTGTCTGTTACCTCTTCACGCCCAAACCGCTGAACCGATTTTCCTGAAATTTGGCATGGAGATACTTTGAGTCCCGGGAAAGGACATAGGACACTTTTTATCCCAGAAAAATGTACGGTTCCCGCGCGATAAACAAATTTTGGCGCAACGAAGTTGCGGGCGTCATCTAGTATGAAAATATTTCTCTATGTGTAAATGCTACATTTAGCGTTCAGTTAAAAATGGTGGTGAAAAAATATGAAGTATCAAACACAAAAACTGCATGATCTGCCGCAGAGGGCAAAAAAATTTTGGTCTTTATCAGTGTAATGGTTTAAATTGAAGCCTTTTTTACCTAAATCCCAATGATGCCGATGGAGGGTATAGACGAGTATGTAATATTTATCAGGGCGAGCAAAGCGAGCCCTAGTATATCCCACAACCTGTACATTTTGTGATACACTTTACGGAAAAACTACGCCTATAAATTTGTGCTTTAACATAGTAATTTTTATTTATATTATGTGGATGTATTATCATCAGTCAGTCAAGGAGTGACGACGCGAGCCCTCTCAAGGATCGGCTTTTAGCTAGTAAATAAAAAAGTCCATCCGCTAATGAATTAAATAAAATATTCCTTTAGTTATAAAACCGAAAAACTTTTTGCGCATGTACGAAAATAGTCTAATAATAAAAGAAAACTTTGCTCATTAATCCGTAGTCGCGTCTTTGTCTATTTGGCAAGAAACGTACGAGATAAGCTGATATATTTATTAAGTTTTAATAAATTTAATTTTCCACGCAGAGCATAATTTGGTCCGATGCCAATTTTTTCCTACTTTTTATTACCCAATTTAATAATTTAATCACGCGAATATTTCGAAATATGTATGCGTAATTATTTGTAAAATATAACACTTTATTTCTGGAATTTTTAGAGGTTGTTATGTTTTTAATTCGATTTATAGTGGAGACGAAATGTATCGTGAGGTGGCCACATTTAACTGTACTACGATAATATATAAATGGGCGTAGGTAGGGCCATAATAATTTGGGTCAAGAATAGAACAGTTTTAATTCCTCATCTCTGTGGGTGTTTTTGTCGTTACACTTTAAAGCTTAAACTATTGTCTTTGGATTTATAAATATCGTTTTTTTTTTTAATCTAGAATTTAAATTGACAAATTTATAGAGCTATAATAAAAGATTTTTTATGGTTTAAATGATTTTTGTATCCATCTGTAAAAATAACGTCACAAATCTTATTTAAAAAATCTTGAATACGTTGATGTAGGTACTCTCAGAGAAGTTGATTCCTATGCAGATCGGGGACCTACGTAGTTTGGTTGCGTTACGTCAAACCCAGCCGACAGATCACAATTAACATTGAATTGACATAATATTCGACCAAATAACGTTGGTCTATCAACTGCATAGGAATCAATTTCCTCGATGGTACGTAGAATAATTATAATAATTGTACACACTGTCACTGTAATGATTTTTTACTAGCTGTTGCCCGCGACTTCGTCCGCATCAATTTGTGTAATAATGAGAATCTAAAAAGCAGGGGTTAGTTTCGCTCGGGGTCAATTTTAAGAAGTGAAATGACCTTCGCGGTCCACACATTTTATAAGAAATATTAATTATTAAACAAATGTACAAAGGTATTTATTTACACATTCTGAAGTTTTGAGTGAAATTAGTGCAAGCTATTGACGTTAAATCATGGAGATGTTCATCAGCAAGTCGTGACCGAAATTTATTTTTAACTAAGGTCATCTTCGAAAATGCTCGGTCCGCACACAATGGGTCGGAGGTCCGGATGTGTCCGCTATTTTGCGACCCCTGCTCTAAAACATATCAAATAATAAAGTCTATAATAACATATCTCGGCATAGTCGGATTATAAGAAAAGTCACACCAATGTAATCACTTGCATGCTAAAACAAACTCTCCTATCGAAACAATATCCAGCGTAATGTATCTTAAAATGACAAAGTTAATTATAAGTTCAGCTGGAAGTTAACTAATTGTGTTCTGGCATCAGACGCGTAGAAGAACTTGGAGAAGTTACGTTATCTAAATGAGTCCATCTTTCGTTACATAAGCTAACTCAATTAAGTACTAGATGAGAGTGGGCGCCGTGTGGTTGTGAGGTGGTATGTATGTGCCAGATTATGTTGTTATCTGTTTATAATGAAATCATTCAATATCAAATGTTCGTTGAAATGAAATAATAACTGTTACTTCACAAATATTTTTGTAACGAAAAGTAAAATTGCGACCACAGTGGGAAATGTTACATTTTTACTGAATACTATACCTAAATGCCCCTTATATAAGCAAATATATATTTGCGCAGAAATTCATTTTCATTCACTCATTTTTCAGGGATCGAAAATTAGATCGTTATCGGTTCAACAGTTTAAGCGTAATAGTGCAGACTTTCTGTCTGTTCTTTTACGCTCAAACTGTTAATGTACTGACATGTACTGACACACTTTCGTAATTCCATAATATTGGAATTGATAATAATTATTAATTATATATTTTCAACTTGACTATTTTGTAATCCTGTTGGTTTAATTTTTTTCTACCCAAATGTCCATTGTCCATGTTATTTAAAATCTTCCCTATCCGGTAAGCAATATTTTGCTTAGAATCTTTGTTTTAAATCTTTATAAGCCAAATTATTCATACCTGCTACATACCACATCGCAACCACAGCGGATCCAAAACTAAGTGCCGCTGTCCCTGTGTGTGTGCAGCGGGAAAATATATTTGTGTGCGTGTGAGTGTGTGTGTGTGTGTGTGTGCAATGGATTAGTTATAATAAAAGTTTTTGTAACAGATGTCAGATATTAAACACCGCTTCACATTAGCGGCGTCGCAAATATAAAAAGTTGGTTAACTCTGATTGCAGTAATTTGTTGTTTACTAATGTTGTTCTTGTGTGTGTCTAGTTATATCGAGATTAAAGACGGATTATGTGACAAGTAGTTGATTAACAGAATATGTTGTAAGTCTCACTTTTAAATGATTTTTTTTTTGGAAAATATAATTTATGTGTAAACATAATGATTGTCAAACATACAGTTTTTCTGTTTGTCTTTGTAACAGTCTATTTCAGTTCAATCAGTATATCTGTTTGCAACTGTTTGTATTAAAAACTGTATGTATGTATTAAAAAAAAGTCTATGGGCTTTTCGCCCCGTCTGTAAAAATGTTTGTACTAAAAAATAAAAATTTATTTAAATAGTTTTCACCACTTCCTGATAAGTGCCGAATAGGCTATCCATCACTTAACTTGACAGATGAAGTATGGAGAATCTGTCAAAAAAGTTGTGAATGGCCTATTCGGCACTTTATCAGAAAATGGTGAAACAGGCCCTTAGTTTATCATAACTTTGGACATTTTTTACTATTATTACCCTAATTTTAATATTATATTGCATGTTGTCAACCATGCACGTTTATCTCACCTATCATGCCAGCCCTGGCATCTTCGGCGTAGCTCCAACAGCTCTAAAGTGACAGCCCTAGCGTCTACGGCGTAGCTCCAACAACTCATAAGTGGCAGCCCTAGCAACTACGGCGTAGCTCCAACAACTCGTAGGTGGCAACACTAGCGTCTACGGCGTAGCTCCAACATCACGTAGGTGGCAGCCCTAGCGTCTACGGCGTAGCTCCAACAACTCGTAGATGACAGCCCTAGCATCTACGGCGTAGCTCCAACTACTCGTAGGTGACAGCCCTAACGTCGACAGCGTACCTCCAACAACTCGTAGATGACAGCCCTAGCGTCTACGGCGTAGTCCCGTAGCACGTGCGCAAACACGCCGTTACACGGATAAGGGCTAATTACTTATGTAAACTGTTGTATCTGGTGAATTATTTGATGACACCGATATTATGTTTGCGAACAACGATCGTGGCCAAAATGTTCTGCACAAATGCATACACACATGAGCATGTTATGTGTTTCGATGCGTGCGGAAAATATTTGCTCATAGACAGTTGGCTTTTCAGGTTTGTTTGTGTTTTTAAATTAATTATTATGGACCGTCTTGACATAGCATAGTCCACTGTTAGAAAAATCTATGATGTATTGACTCGCCGCCAAACGCAAACTCGTCCAAATAATTATTTTCCTTACCTTCTTGCAAAGAGGTTTTTTAAAAACATTTCCTCAAATATATTTTTTTTCAATTCTCTTACAACTTGCAAAGAGGCTTTTTTGAAAGCATTCCCCCAAACAATTTTTTTTTCTCAATTCTCTTACAACCCTTTATTTCACACATATACTTGTCGTACCTCATTAGTTAATCATTGTGGGAAATGATTATAACGCGAAAGGAAGTCATTTTTTACATTATGCACCACTAAAGACATTCGTCGTTGGCCGTGTCCATTACACTCCATTCGAAAGTATTTCATCACTATATTCCTATGACAGTGATCCTTATGCTATTGGGATAAAGTTCTTGTAAGGCTGAATTAACTCTGAACGGTTTGTACGCACACCATATAATTTGTGCGTATTACCGTCAAGACTAATTCAAGGATCCAACACGACATGGTGTGACATGTAGTTTACTCATTGGAAAATTATGATCGTGCGCTAAGTTGAGCCATCGTCTGCTGCGACTGTTACGGGTCAGTCAATTAAGGATTATTTTAACCCTTTGGTTTCCTTCCGTTTGTTGAGACAGAAATATTGCTAAGACTTGTTTATTGTCTATATAAAAAATACTAATATTTTGTTACAAGCTAGACTGGCTGCGGTGGCGTAAGAACGAGACAAAGTATGGAAAACCTTGAGGAGACCTTTGCCCAGCAGTGGGAATCGTAATAAAAGCATTTTATTACGTAGAAATAGATAACTCTAATAATGACAGTATGTATCTTGAATCATGATGCAATAATTGTGAAGATGACTAAACTTTAAAAACATTTTCATAAAAAGTTTTTGCCATAACGACAAAGACATACATTAATTTATTACATGGGACGAGTTTCTGGATCTATACTTATTATAAAACAAAGTCGCCTTTTTTCCCTCATGTCCCTTTGTTCCCTTTAATCTTTAAAACTACGCAACGGATTTTGATGATTCTTTCAGTGTTAGATAGCCTATTTATCGATGAAGGTTATAGGCGATATTTTATCACGCTAAGACTAATAGGAGCGAAGAAATAGAGGAAAATATGGAAAAAACGGGGAAAATTATTTGAAAGGGCTAACTTGAACGCGCTAATCTCAGGAACTACTGGTCCGATTTGAAAAATTCTTTCAGTGTTAGATAGCCCACTTATTGAGAAAGACTAGGCTATATTTTATTACGCAAATACTAATAGGAGAATGTGGAAAAAACGAGGAAAATTTTTTGAAAGGGCTTATCTCGCGAACTACTGAAGCAATTTTTATGCTATTTGACACAGATAAGAAGTAGACCACGTGAAGGATCATAGGCTATCGATTTGAATCATTTTTTCAGTGGCTATATATTTTATATCCGTGCGACGCCGGGGCGGGTCGCTAGTAAGAAATAAATTTTAAAAATCAACACCTAAAAACTCGTCCCACTAGGACGAGATGTCGTAGCACGAATAAGTATCTTACTAAAAAAATTAAACCAACACAAACAAAATTTTGTGTATCCAATTTCCACGTTCACATCCAATCAACAATTATTAATTATCAACGACCATTATTAGATTATTAAGGCGCGTCGTGTGAAATGGCCACGTGCTAGGCGTGAACAAAGAAAACGTCAATTATTGCGTTTTTTCCGTCTGCTTCGTAACCAAGCGTAATGCAATTATTGGTAATGACAGGATGAGCGCGACAGTACAGGCGGTAATAACTGCACAATTAAAATGTCATTATGGCCGCGTTTTTTACACCTAACGCTTTAATTTGGTTCATAAGAACCGGGTAAAAACTCGGCGACAGTCGGCCCTCATGTGATTTGATGACGTCATTACTCGTTCGTTAAGGTCCACTTGGGAGGAACAAAATTCGAAATAAAATTTAGGAAAAAAAGTGCTTTCTAGGTGCACTAACATCAAATAATTAACCTGAGCTTTGTAATTAACTTTTGATTCATCTGATCTTCCAAAAATATCGTAACGGTTTTAAGAAGATTTTAATCCATACTAATATTATAAATGCGAAAGTGTGTCTGTCTGGTGTAAGTTTAACGACGTTAAACTTACACCTGATGATGAATAATTTCGAAACCGGTCGTGTAATTTGTTAAAAAGTTATAATAATATCTTAATATAGTGGATAAAGTGCAAGAAAAGTGTGTTTTATTAGTGTTCAACATGAATTTCCACCAAGAACCGTCAGTACAATCAATTACATATATTAAATATGTGTATCATATAATAAAAACCTTAAATATATGTATAGTATAAAAGTATTAAATATATTTCCGTTGTCTGGTACCTGTAACACAAGTCCTTCAGGTACTTAGCACGGGGCCAGACTGACGTGGTGTGAAGCGTCCATAGATATTATTATTATTATTATTAATTAATATTTTTGTACGTTTATGAAAAAATAAAATCCATTTGTTATCATTGTTTTAAACGTTTTAGGCTAAAATATGATAAAGTTAGCTGTTATATGAAGTTAATAATAATTATTCTACTTTTCAAAGGTTTAAAGTAGACGATGCCCTTTCGCTTGCCAAGTTGCATGACATCTGCTATTGTATTTTTAGCTTAAATTGCGTTATTTTCTGTCAATTGTAAGCTTTTTCCTGACCATCATATCTTTTGTTTCATTAATATTATCAAGAAAAAGACATGATGTGTAATTACAATCCGACTGGCATAAGTATACCTAAGCCTCAATGTTTTTAAACTAGCTAGAAGTGTACAAAGTCGGCAAATAAGTTCCCTTGTTATAAATATTTCCTGTGATTAATTTCAATTGCAAATATCGAATCCATTGGAGATTTTTAGAATTCACACTCTTCTACGTGATTGTACTTTAGAATCTGATGATACAATAGGAGTTATTTTATTCTTTATGTTTTATTAAAATAGTAAAACAGAGACGGTCTTACCACAAAAAACTAAACATCTATTGAACAGCTGTTGTTTTGAGACAATTTTAATTTTTTTTCTAATCAACTGTTCAACAGGTGTTTAAATCTTTTGTAGTAAATAGTAATACCGTTAATGTTTAGCCGTTGCATAAAATTATTTGCTGTACGTATCTTAACATAGAGATAATATTCTTCTTTTAAAGGTAGGTAAAGGTAGAGAGGTAGAATAATATGAGGTTGAAAAACCTAAACTAAAACATATAAATCCATCATTAGAACGAACTATAGATCTAACATAACAAGTAACGTATTATGTGCGAGCAAAAACTAACTTAATCATGAGAAACAATAATGACAGCTAAGAAATTTGAATGGTGTAAGTACGGGAGCCACGCAACTTTTTGGTTGTTTCTTTTATGAAATCATTACTAAAAATAAAATGAAATATAGACTCTAAGTAGCATATATACAGTAGAAAATGCCTTGCCGTGTAATAATGATTTCACTATTGTTAATGCTGTATGACTATCAATTATGTGTATGGTATGAGTGCATTGTGGATGGAACAGTAGCTTTCATTCGGTCACTACGGTGATTGAAAATTAAAGAACCGATATAATTTGAGATGAACTAGTGATGGGCCACAGTATTTAAATATCGTAGGTAGTTTATTAAGCTAAAATAAAATGAATTAAAAGACAGAAATGTTTTACTTGGTCAGATATTTAACAGAATATGTTGTCAAATATTTATTGTTTATTTAAATAGATATACACCAATAACAATCATACTTAATTATAAATGTGAAAGTGTGTCTGTCTGTCTGTCTGTCTATTACCTCTTTTTGCCCAAGCCGCTGAACCGATTTTACTGAAATTTGTCATGGAGATACTTTAAGTCCCGGGAAAGGATATAGGATACTTTTTGTTCCGAAAAAAATGTACGGTCCCCGCGCGATAAACGAGTTTTGGCGCAACGGAGTTGCGGGTATCATCTAGGCTGGTATAAATAGTCAGTACTTAAGCTGCGATCCGGTCTCAAGACGCGGGTCGGCTCTGTGATTGGTCCAAATTTTGATAGCCAACCAATCACAGAGCCTAAACTGTGTCTTGAGACCGAGATGCATCTTGAGTACTGACTATTTATACCAGCCCTAGTTTGAAATAAAAAGAAAGTAGAATAGTAAAATAATAATATCATATATTTTAAAAATATATGTTAAAAATAAATATACTTACATATTTCATTTAAAATAATTTATTTTAATTTTAACTGCAAGTTACTTGCATTACACTATTATGGGAAAATGTACTCGTCTGACAAGTCCTACGAAAAGTTGCTTACCAACAATAACAAAGTTTCATTTTTGTTGACAAAATTAGACCATAATTATTCAAACTGGAAAAAATCAAATTGAACCAAAAAGCCTTTCCCGCTGAGTTTGCTTTTCATACGATTAGGGTTTTATACCCTAATCGTACAAAACCTTCAAAAGCAATACATACCACATTGACTTCTTAAATGATCAAAACTTATGTCAAGTTTCATTTACATAATATTTTTAAGTTTACCGTCCCATCACTTGCGGTCTGACATTAACGCGTCACTCAGATAATAGCGCAGGAGCCGCGCCCGGGCTAATTGCTTTAATAACTTCCTGTGTCAAAATAACAAAAGAACTGAACGGTTCCAGCTCAACCCGGCGGTTCCGACAGAGGTTTCGACCGAACCTCCGACCTTAATTGCCGTCAATTTTGTCTTTGAATACGTTAATTGGTGTTATTAAGATGTTTTTATTTAAAAATTGTGATTTGACGGAAACGTTTGAGTAAAAACTGTTTGATGGTCTCTGATAGTGTTTGCTCATTGCTCAGCCCTGTTACGACAAAACGCTGTATCCTGCAACACGCCAACTTTCAAAAAATGAGTTTAATTTATTTTAACTTAAGCTCGTTACCAAATTTTATCCAGTGTAGATAGGTACATGGTTTTTATGTTTTTATTACTTACAATATTTCCAAATTTTCATTAGAACATTATTTTATCGTATTTTTTTTAATTATCTTAAAATACTATAAAAACATGTACCAGTATAAAATATTAAGGGGCAAACTCAGCTTGCAGCGTTTTGCAAAAATACAAATAAGCTCAAACTTGGGCGATTGTTATCCTACTACGGGTACAAAACGCTGCAATATTTAATTATTTTTACAAAACACTGTAAGCCAGGTGGCTGACAGCGTTTTGCAGAAATATTTCATCCACATTTTGGGTTACAGCATGATTTAATATAGAATATCAGCTCAGTTAAAAACTTGTCCTCAATTTTGTGGGTTATACCAATAGAAAGCTTACATCAAGTAGATAAATTTAGACTCTATTATTACAAAACGCAGTAACCCGGGTTGCATCGTTTTGTCGTAATAGGGTCGTGCTGTTTTTATGTATATTCTGTAAATTGTGAGTAGAATGACTGAACCAAATTCAACGAATGAACTATTTACATCATATTTTGTATAGTTCAGTTCATATTCGCCTTTCATGTACCTACGTAAGAGCTGTGTGAATTAAGTGAACACGTACGGGTATCTATTTTAAATCTAAATAGCACATTAAGTCGTGACTACTTATATATTTACGGTTAAATAATTGTTAAAAATAACGTTATTGTTGAGATTTTTCGGTTGGTGGTTTGATTTTCTTTTGTGTTTTGTTCTTTTGTGAATAGAATTTATGCTTATGTTTTTAAGAGAAAGCTTACCTAAAGATGGTTTTAAATTTACAAAACATGGTTAGCACTTATTTTCTAGTATAGTCCTATGGAAATATCATAAAAGAGTTTACATAATTATTGAAGACGTGAGTGGAAGAAAAAGATAACTAACATTTTATAACATCAAGACAATTACTCGTTTAATTAAACAAACCTTGTAACTTACCTACTTCATATCTGACTTATATATCTGGCTATACTTATAATCTATATTTTTTATTGCAATAATTTTCCAAACTCTAGAGTCTAGAGCCTCCATTCATGCAAAAAAAACGGCAATTTTTGAACTATTACTTACCTGTTTCTTCCACTCATGTCTTCAATTGTAAAAAAATTAAGTGGTCACTGGACTAGTTCTCCAGGTATAGACATTCTTCTAGATGTGTATACGTAGGTCAATAAGTAGGACGATTCTGGAAACATAATATTTTGTTTCTCAGAATTTTAAAATATTTTTCAAGTCATCACTATCAGTGCCTTCTCCCTAGCAGACCGTCTCCGTAGCCCTTTAGAATCACACGTGTTCGACCTTGTTCTATTTACAATCAAAGAGTTTAATTGCCTTTGTCTAATTCAAAATGGTCGTGCACGTGTGGCGCTTGTATGGACTTTGGACTTAAATATTTGAATCCGCAATTATTATAATTGCTACTGTTGTGTAGCTTGTCATCGTAGAGATTTGGGCCTTGTGTAGCTATGTTATTAAAATGTTATAGTCAGTTAAATTAAACACAAGTTTTTATGTCCGCTGAGTAGTCGGGTTATTCGTCCAACGAGATCTCGTCCTAATGGGACGAGTTGATAGATGTCTATTACTAACATTTTTATGATTTTTTTTTATTTTTGTTGCATAGTAGGTACTAGGTACCTTCTTTACTCTCCTATTGCGAGTATGAATTCGTTTCGATTAAAATAATGAACTTTAAATGCAGTTTTACACAAAAATGTTCTAGAATAAATTGTTAACTTATATTATATTAAAATAGTAAATAAAACAATTACTACTGTAAGTAAAAGACTTTTCTTTATATGTTATTATATAAATAAACGTCTTATACACTGTGTACTATGCGCTAGTTGACTCATTGATCTATTATGGACTAACAATCTATGGTCGTACATTCAAAACTTATCTTGATAAAATAAAAGTGCTTCAGATCAAATTTATGAAATTTCTAGTAGACAAAGATACAAAGATAAAATGTAAAAAATCAGATTACCTACAGTTATTTTCAGAATGTAAGATACTACCTGTCCACGAGCGGCTAATGTTGTCGATAGCAGCTGAACATTGGAATATGAGTTGATGATGAATGATGAGTTTATAACTTATATAATGCGAAAGAGGCCATTAAGAAACAAAGATTATGATCTACTGGATGTTCCTTCCTATAATAATTACTATGGTGAAAGAAATAGGAAACATTTAGTACCAAAAATATTTAACAAGTTTCCCAAAGATTTGTTAAAGAATAGGACTACAATGACAAAGCGAACTTTTGTTAGAAATGTCAAGAGTTTTTGTTACTAAATATTGGATTGTGATTGTGTTAGATAAGCATAAATACCAAACCTTAGGCATCCTAGTAGTTTAAGGCGCTATATTGAATTTTATTATCTTTTTGACGTAATACTATAGGACCCTCAGAAATGTTACAAATCTGGTAATGAGATATACATATCTTCATAGCCTTATCTAGGTTTGAGAAGAACTAGAAACACGATTAATGTATTTTGCCTCGATACATTTAATCTTTGAAATGACCTTTTAAAAATACGAAATTTGAAGATTATTTTTAAACGACAATAGATGTATTGTAGGAAATTAGTCTAATTGTTAGACACCTTTGCAGCTCAAAATCGTATTGAAGCATTTTGCTTAAATGCTCCTAGTTATTTTTTAAATGATTATAATTACGTTTTTTCGCATGTTTTCCGAGCGAGCCGATAGCTTCTGGCCGCATCGTATTCACGACTTTATAGTCATACAAATTAAGTATAAAATTGCCCTTGCGGTAAAATTACTTTCGATAAAGCGCCTTAACACTGATTCCAAGACTGAGTCGTAGGGCTAGGATGCCTAAGGATGCCTAAGTTATAATAAATTGTAAGGTAGTAATTATTGTGAGCTAATTCTGCCTACAAACTGTTCTACAGATTGGCAGACAAAAAATTGTATGTAAACTATTTACTTTTAATGAATAAACCTTTTTTTATTTTTTTCACTTCATTTCATTATTAATTAATACATAAGAAATATTACTGTAAAGTAAAATACTTAATAATATTATAATCCTCAAATAGTAATGTATCAAGGACGAAATAATTTTCAACATTAAAGATGAATATGTTTTGATTGTACAAAAGGCTCACTCGTCAGGCAAATCATTATTTTACATGCGATTGTGAATAATTACAACAAAATAATGAATTCCATCATTAAATTAATTGTACATTTGTCGGTCGCGATGAAACCAGTGTGAAATTATACCCATACAATGTGTATGAAATTATACCGTACAATACGTGATAATTGTATACAAATTCGGATGCTATCTACTTACCTTACATTATAACTTAACAGACACTTAACTACAATTATACTTAAGAAAAGAGGCCACAAACTACTCCTTATTGCGAGGAGATAAGAGCTAGTTTCGTATGTAATTAAACAATCATAATTACTAGAAAAGGGGAAGGCTGATAAATTACTTGAATTTTAATGTCGTTAACGATTATGTAATGCCTTTATAATTTGTTTGTTTTATTGTCTGATTTACATTTTACTGTATTTAATTAAGGGCATTTTCACCCTTGACTGCTTGAGTTAGTTATATATACTCGTGCGCGTATTATGTTGTATTTATAAAACAAGATCTTTAGAAGATAATACTCGTATTAGAATTCTTTGAAAATGCCGTAGATATCCAAATTACAAAATGTATTTCTTGCTTTTATGACCCACCACCTGGTACACTAATATCAACAAAATTAAATTAAAAAAAAATGTGATGTAGTATGTAGTTAATATCTACAAGTGTTTGCTTTTTTATCTAAAATATAATAATATAATTAGTGGTTTAAATTGTTCATTTTGGCTGTAGTTAATTTGTTATGATATATTTTTAACAGGTGATAATTATTCTATTTATGAAAAAAACTTTTCTCTCAAGATGAAATAAACATAACTTCTTCACACTTAAACACTCTTAAAACGCATTAGTTGTTTTGCGTAGAAAGAATGGCGAAACATAAAGCGTTTACCATACTTATTATCTAGTACTTAGTGCTGTGAACCTGCAGATTTAATTGGGGCCTTAAATCTGCTACAATGCAGCTAATTGTACCTCCAAGTGTCGGAGGAACACGCACTAAGAGTATCTGGAAGAGGCAACATGGCCTCATTGGTATAGAAACCATGTTTATAAATGAAGACTGTATTGTATCAATTTAATATTTATCTCAATTAAAATGACGCTTCATTTAATTAAGCCTTTCTGTTCTTATTGAAAAGATTTACTAGTTTTTAGTAAGTGTTGAAACAATTTTGGTCTTTAAAAACAAGGGAAGAACAAAAAACAAATGTCTGTATTTGATGAAATATAAGACTTAGGCCACTTTACATTGGGGTGTGTTGTGCATCCATGATTGTCGCCATACTGCGAAGCTGTCCATAGCATGCACAATCGAAGTCGATCATGGCACATTGCCACTAACCAATAACCTTCATCATCGCTTGTCCAGGATAGGCCGAGGTAAGCAATGATTTTCTTAAGAAAAATCCCTTTCACTTCCAGCGATCTATATATATATATTTATCGTTTCGCTTGATTTCTGCGAGTTGTTGCCCTCGGGTAAATTGCGGGCGTAACCGCACCGAGTATTATGAACATTCACACAAATGTACCACTTGTTTCTGCAGGAACAATGATGGTATGACATTAATTATCATATTTTACTTTATTACAGTAATTAATTTATTGTGCTTTAATAAGCTTGTTGTGGAATTTTGCTAACTTTTAAAATTATTTGTTACCTGTTAAGGCCTTTTTTTTACATGGGGAAATGCATTACGCATCCCCGGCGTATTGGGGACATCGGTCGGGGTATGTGGGACTCTCCGAGGAACTATCCACTAAAACCCCATGGTGCTCCACTCACCGCTTAGGCAAAGTTACGGGCACGATCAATCCACCGCAACACCTGTTTCGACCTACGGGCGAGTTCATTAATGTCGAATAAACAATAGTAATTTCATTACGTATCATATTTGCTCACAAATCTTTAATTCACAAATAAATACTAAAACGGATTAAGATTTACATATGAAGATATTATTCTTTTATCTTTATTTAGTACTTACCTGAACGTCCATGCATTTTTCAGTCTGCTATTGACTATTATAGAGTACAAAACTTTTATTTAGCTCCTCACCACGGACAGTTTAGCCGTGGCTTAACCCATCTTAAACTGTATTTTTACACGTTTAAAAGAAGAATTAATATTTCTGTTAAAACCAGTTAGTTTAACAAATAAAATATCTACTGCGAGTACTTCCCATTGTACGTAACGTAAGAACGGGACACACTTTTGTGGTTTTTAGGGTTTATTTATTTTAATTAGAGTTATTTTGAACTTTGTTACCGCACGTACCACAATGAGCCATTGTTGCAATAATTACGAGGGTTTTTAAGTAAAGTAATGGGTTCTGATTTTTAATAATATCTTATTAGCCAGGAGATGTTATAAAAACCTGCTGAAATAATGTATTTTAACAGATAATGGAAGTTATTCTTAAGTATTCTTTGTTGTTGAAATTGCCCTGATATTGGACTACTGTGGTTAGTGTGAATGTTGTATACAGAAGGTACAATAACTGTATATAATAATTTAATCAAACTGGTTTGTATGCAAATTTCAGATACAACATAAACACAACAGTCAAAATCTTGATAAAATAATTTATTTAGGGCCTGTTTCACCGCTTCCTGATAAGGCTATCCACCACCTAATTTGACACATAGAGTATGGAGAATCTGTCAAATAAGCCTATCGGGCACCTTATCAGGAAGCGGTGAAACAGGCCCTTAATGGACAGAAATTAAAATTAGCGTTTTACATAAAGCAGAAACCATAAAAGCTCCGCGTTATAAAAATAAACGGCAACAATTTGAACTAGTCATTAAAAACGACGTCTGACACGCGATAAGCGCGCACTCATTTACAAAAATTTACAATTTTTATGACGCCGAATTAATGACAATAAATGTCTAGTCGAGTCAGAGTTTGACAGGCGATAACTACACTTCACATTCCACCCCATTATTACACTAAATAAACAGTATCTAACCCTACATCGCGGAGGCGGGTCTTAATGACCATTAATGAGACTTTTTATTATTTTACAGCTGTAAAATAATTTTCTATACGCCTCTTTATACCTAGATAAACATCGAAACGCGCTTCGCACCTCCATCTGATAATCGAATTAATGCTCTCGTACCATTTCACGCCGTTTTATTGCTTTTTGTGTGCTTAATATAGGGTTTTGACTCGTAATTTTCGGGTTATCAGTCCGGAATTTATCTTGATTTTATTACAATCGAGGCGAGGCTTGTAAAACTAAATAAGTTGTTTGATCTGTTAGATTCTCTACTTTAGACTGGGTGTATTTATTGTGTAATAATAACAATAAAATTGATAAGTTTGAATAAATGTTGATAAGATTCGAGATATAGAAAAGTATACTAAGGGAACGCGGTTAAGATATCTCAAGCTTACAGAGCTTATTTTGTGACATAATCTCTAGATTAAACTTTACTTTTTGTATTTCAATTTTGAAATCAAATGTTAAACAAATACTATCATTAAACAAGTTACAACATTTGTCCCAACCACCACATTTGGTACAGATGGTCACAATTCATTGTGGGGTTAAAGTAATATTTTCTTACGTCATTAGAAGGTGCCAGAACAAAGCAATCGTGTCGATCAAGATCTGATGATAACCCTCCCCATTTCCAAATAACTCGAGTATTCACCAAACTGTGTTATAATCAACGACTCCCTAATTCTCCTTCTTTATCTCTAATAACCATTGAGTGTCGATGTTTTATAATAACATATAATTTTTTAATTTTACAGTCTCATGCCTAAGTATTCGTCTTTCGGAATACAAATCAGTCAAAATAATTATATTGTTAGTGATGTTCTCATTTTTATATCGACTTTATTAAAAGGTATAACTTAATAAGTACCTATAACTTAATAAGTTTTTTAGACGTTGCTGTCGTAGGGAAACGTTAATAATAATGCTTGTCACAAGGCAATGGCAGTCAAAAATTTCGTTGGTAGCAGTGAAAATTAATGAAAATGATAAAATTGAAAATAAGCAAATGGGAAGTTTCAATTATAATTTGCAAGATATAGAAGACACAAAGTAATTTTACTCTCCCGCTTTCCTGTTCTCGTATTGGAATCATAACATCATATGGAAGCGATCAAAGCAATCGACTTCGCAATAACAATTAAAACGTGCGAGAGATGCAACGCATATGCCTATATCCAAATATATTCGATCGTAATTAATACAATCTTTGTTAGAGAGTAATTTGCCAGAGCTAATGCTGGCGTGTGTAATCTTCAAAGGAGATTTAGAAACACGCGTTCTATTCTATTTCGGTCGTTGAAACAGAATATTTACTCTCTGGAACACTTCGACGCATCCGACGGTCGTTATGCGCGAACGCATCGGATCTGACTCAAATGATCGGATTGTGGTATGTTCATTAATTTTGATGGCAGCTTTCGCATTACTTCGATTCCGATATAATTTATTCGCTTGATTTGACATCCAATATTCAAGTAGGAATCTACGATTCCTTGCTAGTGCTGTTCTTGTCGATAATTTGTTTTCATTTAAGTATACAATGTGTAGCTATAGAAGTCTCAATACAATATGTAGAAAAACAAGAAAAAGAAGAAGACAAGCACAGTACTGATTACATAATTATTATCTATTTACAGACTTTCAGTAATCCGATAAAAATATTACTTTAAGTCCAAAACCTCACACGCCATTAAATAAGTTTGCATATTATTAAATGCGTAAAGCTGATTCCCCTAATTGTGAAACGTTTGGAAAGCCAAAAGATGTGCATTGTGCAACATATTAATATTGCTTTAAAGGAAAGTGATAAGTACTCATTAAAGCTTAAGGTATTTTAATGTAACATTGACTGAACCAGATTTAAAAGCAAAATCATTGTATTATAATTATGTACCTTTATTATAAGAAAATATAATTTAAAGTTAATGTACTAGCAAGATGGGATTGACATAGCCACTATGTGTGCTATCCTTAAATAAAATGAGAATTAAAAAAAGCCAAAACCTCACACAAAGTAATAAAAAGCATAAAATATAACCTCTCTTTCACCCACCTCAATTAATGTTTTGTTAGGTTGACCTAATTAGTAGGTAAAATAATGTCAAAGGCCAAAGCTAAATAATTGGAAATAAAAATGTCTGATATAAGCTAAAAATTAATGATATTAAAATATAAATACGAGAAATATGTTCCACTTTTCGATCGTAAAAAACAAATTTATGAGGTGAGAAAAAGATGGAAATTTCGCCACGTAAACTAAAATCAAGTATGTCTTCTAACATATTAGTTTGGTCGTTATTCTGTCTAATTGTCATCGGGACAACATTAATTCTATGAGCTTCTATTTGTATCACAAGTGGAATAAATCAGAGATGATAGAGTTACGAGAGATATAAAATTACTATAAAACTAAAAGTATTTGTTTAGGTAGCTTAGCTTAGGTAGTTAGGTTAGGTTAGATGATAGGATAAATGGCAAAGATAAAATTGTTATTGAACATAATTGTTATTATTATCTATTTGATAGCACCGCTAAATATTATGCTATTCCAAAGATTTCGCCTTTTACGACACGTCAAAGAATAGACAAGACCGATCGTCTAAAATTAAAAAAAATAGGAGACATCAATTACAGCTTTATTATTTAAACAAATTCTAGAAATCTTAAGACATTAAGAAGGTGGAAAACAGGACGGACCGTCACGTCTTGCTAATTCAAACTATTAATATTATGAATAATATGACCATTGAAAACTTTTACACTGTGCCATTTCTTAATGACAATCATAACTCACGTCAAAAATATTTTCTACCTCTCTGTTTTTCGTTGAAAGAACGCCACATAAAATAATTTGTATTATTTATTACACTTAATGGTATCAATGCCAGAATTTCAAAATAGATTTCATCATAGCGTTAATAAAAAAATATTCTAGGTCAAATGCTTTGTCATTCCCGAATGCCCACGCAACAAGTAATTAAAAACGAAAATAAACAGAGCGCCACGAATCGTAAAAAAATATCTAGCTATAAATGAGTGCAGATGAACGTGGTTATAAACTGATTCCAGTCACTGAAATAAACTTAAAGAGCCGCTGGAGGATATAGGTGAATCAAATTTTATTACAATATTTTATACGCATCCGAATATGACGTAATATCATTGAAGAATGCCAATAAATATATCGTAAGTCCATATGACGTGAATAATATTAAAAAGTCCATTGAAGTCGATCGAGATATAGAAAATAAAACTTTTGTTATCCGTAATAAATAACGGACGGTCGATGAAGAAATAAACATTACGTGTTTAATAGGGTGCGTGGAAGATCGCAAAGGAGATTTACAAGCGAATAAATTTCCTTAGAATATTGCACTAGATTATTTAGGGCCGAATGAAAACGCTAACACTAACCGATAATGACACTCGGAATAAAATAAAACAAGATTCACGAATCACGTTCGGCTTTATTCACGCGTAGTAGTTTAATTATAAATGTAATTTATTGTGAATTACATAAATTACAACTGTACTATTGAGTGTAGCATAAACGTATGGTGCTAAACCACAAAGAATACTTATGAGAAGACCACAAAATTGATATTGTATCTACAGTTAACTTATGGTTACGTTTTCTCAACACTTTAATTTGCAATGCATTATTTAGATATTAGATTTTGTTTCTCTTTTTCCTTATATCTTGTATGCCTGGTAAATACATTTTACTTTTTATTTTTTTACTAGATTCTGAAACACTGCGGAATAAAAGAATCCTGAAGTTGCCTTTACCACGCATATACTCTAGTTTTGTAAGAAGGTTTGGCTCATACTTACACCCATTTGTATATATGTATATAATAAAGTCAACTGAAAATGCAGCATAAAAGACAGCTCTGTAAGAGAAGTAAAGGAGATAGTAACAAAGTGGCTTAAAACCTTAGATTACGAACAAAAGGTAAATTTTATAAGAGAGATAATATAAACATTATTACACACACACACACACAAACACACACATCGCAATTTAAGTTCTACTTGTTTAACATAAGGTAGATAAGATAAGATAAGGTAAAAATTAAAGTACTTGACTTTAATTTTTACTTTTCATAATTTTAATTTTTGTTAATCCTTAATTTTAAGAAACTGCACCTTTTGTTAAATAGGTATATCATTTTATGTTGAAATTTCGGTGACCTGCAGGACAGGCTTAGCCTAGGCTAAGCCTAGCCTTGGCGCCTGCACTAGTGCAGGCGCCAATGTAACACATTGACTGAAAATCTGTTACTTAAATGAAAATCCACACAATTTGTACTGTACTTGTCGTACTATGTAACATATGTTAAGTTGTAAATAAACTATTTCTATTCTATTCTACTTTTCTCAAATTAATTTCGCAAATTTTAATTTCTATTGCTAATATTGTCAGAGTCTTAACCAATAGTTGTTGCGTTAGAATCTACGCAATCGATGTTCACAGTAATTATTATTTATATTAATGAGATTTTTCCTTTCCTAGAATTGTTATTCTTAGCTGAATGGAGTGAAGGTTACATGAAAGCCAATTAGTTCAGGCGGTCACTGGTATGACTATTTTAGCGCCGGCGCTAAACTTTACTATTGTGTAGTAGATAAATGTATAGTCCTAAAGAGTGTAGACTTTAAAGGATCAAAAATTAATAGCAAATTAAGAAATAATAACAATAAGAAAATAAGTTGCGTAAGGAAGTTACAATCTAAAGCTTTGTATAATCTGAAAATTGGTAAAATTATTTTAACGCTTTGTATTGTACCATTACATTGTATAACATGAGTATTATGAATAACCACGATATTTAAAAAGTTACAAATTCAAAAAGCGCAGTATTTTTTTAACTTTATAATATTCGTCATTCCTATATAAGTATTGCTTTTTCAACTTTATCTTCACTTTTTTATTTGGTTCAAATCAGTGCAATGCTTTGTTTGCTTTTATTTTTGCATTTTCACTCCGCTGTTCTAGTGTAAACTTCAACTCGAGGTCAAGCCTAAGCCTATTAGAATAAGCGGTCAATGCTTTAATTACTCTAGCGCCTGGTTTACTGTCGCATATTTTCCTTTTCATGTTTACAGCTACTTATAAAATGAAATGTGACTAGTAATAAGGAGAATTTTACATTATATAGCTTTGCCATTTAACCTGCCTCAAAAATATTTAAATTCAAAGTGATTACAGCGACTGCAGATATTGTCGATTTCACCTTTACGACACTATTAATATAATCGAAGACGTAAGCGGACGAAGTTATATAATTTAATAACATAATATGGACTATTAGTTATTTTTTTACACTTACTTACTTTTTTTCCTTAATAATTGAACAAATTTTGTAACTTACCTATTTCATCATTTTGCTTACTTTATAAGTACGCAATATACACAATCCACTTTTTATCGGCATAAAATCATTTTCTCCTAAAGCCTTAATTTATGCAAATTCTTTAAACATTCAGCCTAACTTTCAACCAGCCAAATTCGTTGAAAATATATAAAGCGTATTTAAAACCAATCTCCTTAATATCATATTCTGGCAAGTGTCTACGCTTATCGGTAAGTTGTTATTTTCATTAATAAGTAATCAATGCGTATCAATCAAGACAGGCTAGGTGGGGTTTGTTGTTGTAACATTTTCAATAAAAATGGTCCAGATTCCTCATCAAAAATAATACGTTTTTTGGTCGTCTGCCAAGTTCATTATGAGCGCTCATGAAATTTCACATTTGAATTATTTTACTGTCTGACTTACGGCCGTTACTTAAATATTTGGTAAACAAAAAAATATAGCACTGATCGATCAAATTTAATGTGCGAGCTGAAATAGCGGCTCCAAGTGGTTCACGGTGTTAAATCACTTATAAATTTTAGTATACACGCTAATAAGTGTGTCAGGGAAGAAGGAGATTTGGTTAGTGATTTTGTAAGTTGTAATACTGTGGTTAGGTCATGGACGTACAAAAATTAGGTACAGAAATTCTAAGGTTGCCTACCACTTAAATAGATATAATTATGAATGCTGAAAATATATGTCATTAAAATTTGGTGTACATTAACGCATACCTTTTAGTAAGTAATAGAGGAGGTACTCTAGAACATATTATGGCCCTTCGTGATGTTTTAGTCGGATAATATGCAAAAAGCAAATACTCATACACACAACTGTCGAGCAATACGGGCAATACCGTTCCAATATTAGAATGAAGTATTGATCGAGAGCTTAACACGAAAATTATTACATCCAGTTCTAATTTCAGTCCAGTAATGCAATCAACGAGTCTAATTAATAGTGAACAATAACAATGCAACGGCGAACAGTTGCATAATTCGAGCGTGCAGTACGAGCTCCAACAATAGAATGGCACATTAGGCATGAATCATCTCCGAATGATCCATACGCCCGTCGAAGATTATCGAACTAGAGCACTAACACTCGCAACTGCATTAAGACGCACGTGAACCTAATTTACGCCTGCGAATAATCTCCCTGACGCGGGAAGCATTAACAAAGTAGAAGTCGATGCATCAAACACTTTGACATTCATAGTTAATAACATCTAGGCATCGAAATAGCTCGAGACGTGGAACCCCTAATTTATAGCGAGCCATATGTCAGACGCTAATTTCAAATTCAAACAGATTTTCTAATTGGATCGTATTTTTGTTCGGAGTGGTAATAAGCTGGCTGGAATCACGCGTGCAGTGGCAACAAACACATCGACGTGTGTTTACGCGTTCGCAATTAGATCATCCATTGATGTATCGGTGTTGCTCCAGCGAGCGCGATTGAGAGGTACGCCGAGTATCTGACGCTGATTAGCGGGCGTGTGTGTGTGCGCCCGTTTATGCGCGTCCGCATTAAGTATGCTTTAGATTTTATTATTTAATGATTCATCTCGGGGATGTAGAAATAGTCAGGAATGCTCGCCGTGTTGAAAAGCCAGTAATAATAGAATATTGGCACATCTGCTCAACTGTATAAGTTTTAATGTTATGCTCCTCTGCTGGACGATATACCGTTCCAGATTTATTTCGAGAGTGTTTTATAGTTTTAATTGCGCACCGCGAATTATTTTTTACATCTGAAAATACAGCTGTTTCTCGAACAAATCCTGTCCGATGACAGACTAAGAAGCTCGTGATTGAGGATACGGTGCGGAGGTTCCGTTGATACGTTTTATTATAATCGTTAAATATTTAACTTATTAACGCGACATTTTGATGTTACTTGGATTTTCATATTTCCAATTTATTGTCGCTTTTATTTATTGTCATGCAGTTTAATCCGTTTGATGCTTTGTCCATCTCAGAACTTTTGGTGATGAAAACCCTATAAACAGAATTTGTTTATAATACTTAATCTGAAACTCTAATGACCGTTAAGGTTGTTTATAGATTCTTCAAATCAGTCTTAGCTACCGTTAGAATATCGGACAATGATAATGAGGTTGATGTTGATGTAAATAAAAGAAAGTAAGTCGAACAGTAAATAAAAATTTTATCAACTCATTAAATGACTCCCCAAAATGACCAACAAAAGACTAAGCGTTGCGTAACAACACGAAAAACGCTTAAATCTAAAATTAACGTGCACACCTAACAAATTTTCGTTGACCTCCGATGGCAACGTAGTTTGTATGATTCTTTACGGGATTCGTGTTCCATATCTCACCGGGCAGTGGTCTAATCAAGTGCCATTCTAGATCATTAAATATGAATTATAAATATAAAAGAAAGCGTAAGAAAAGCAATCAACGTCGGCCATTATTAGATTAGATATCTCGCGGCGCGTTGTTTCTCCCACGCACGGACGATTAATATCATAGATATATTAAATAGATGAAAAACTAATGGACATGATGTCATTGCAAAATCTTGAGTAATTTTATTTGACAGGGTACATGTAATCATATAATTCAGTATAAGCTAAGCTGGTAAGTTCCCATCCAACGTAGAAAAAATAAGGAACTCATCGCTAAGGTATTACTATTGGTTATTCAACACTAATATACCAAAGTGGCAGACTAGACAGCAACAACGCACGGGAAGTAAGGGATGGGTTAGAATAAAAAAATATATTTTGCATAAAACAATCACGGACTTCTATAAGCTGGTAGAACTTAAATATCTAGACATAAACTTCCTCGCCAAGGTAAGAAGAGTCTACTTTGAAAACTATCCTGAAATTGAAAGAAAATGTAAGCAAGATTCAGTAAACATGGACGATTATAATAATTGCTTTATTCGGTTCCCAGTGAGTCGATAAAATCGGTGACGTTTCATGAATAATGTATTGCATGTACACAAACTTAATAAAACTCATATGGAATGTATTAATTTCTATACTTAACGCATTTACATCCATATTTCATGTAAATATTGTTATACTCAATAAATAAAGATTAGAAATGTAGTAGAAAGTAATGTGTATTTGCAGTTCGATAGCATATTAAGCATTCCTTTTTAGGGTCACGTTGCCTAAGTTCAAAGCATGTATGATATCTATATTATTTTCACGAATTACGAAATGTTCTAATATTATCTAGAGTTGCTAGACAATGTCTATCTGCCGCACTCAAAGATGAATATTAATTTAAATAATATTAATATGTATTCAAAATCTTCATTAAATTGAAATTTCATCATCATTAAACGAGAGCCTCAAAATTTTATATAAGACATAAGAAGCTTTTTAGAAATTAAAATGTTACTAATCTTTCTTTTTCATAACATTATACTTAACAACTTCCTATTTCAGTCATTAGATACGCTTTTATTGGAGTATTTTGGCCGAAATTATCAGATTTCGTCACACTCCAAAATTGTAACTCCTAATGAGTTTTGTAACGCAATGTACAATACCAGGCCATTAAGGCTGGTAGAATTAGGTCCGTAATTATTTATAATGTTGGTAATTAAAGGTGTTTTAGATTTGCCACTAGCTTACGATTTAGCGGTTGATTCTTTACTTCACACGAACAGAAACAGTTGTAGTAAAAATGTAGAGAACACTAGAACAATGTTGTCATGAAAAAAAACAGATAGCTGTGTTGAGATCATGTTGAGATTGAGTTATTATTAGTAGATAAAATCATAACTTTTTAAGGGACATAGTATATCGGCTTCGTAAAATGAAATAGATGACATCCATACTGTTCATACTTATATTATTATTATTGAACGCCTTCTTGGTCCAGTGGTTCAGAGCTCGGCTCTTGACTCGGAGGTCGTGAGTTCGATTCCCGCGTTGGAGATATATTATTTCCAAGTTTGGTTAGGACAGTGCAGGCTGATCACCTGATTGTCAGACAAGTAAGATGATCCATGCGTCGGATGGGCATGTACAAAGTCGGTCCTGCGCCTGATCTCTCGCCAGTCGTGTCGGTCGTCCGTCTTATTGGGTTATGAGAGTAAAAGGAATAGAGAGTGCTCTTGTGTACTGCGCACACACTTAAGCACTATAAAATTACTCCTGTGTAACTGGCCTTGGTTTCAATGAAATCAGCCACCGTCACCGAAACCGGTGTGGGAGTTATTATACCTACTTATATTATAGAATATGTGAAAGTCTGTCTTCACGCCCCAACTGCTAGATCGATTTTGCTGAAATTCGGTATGAAGATACTGCGAGTCCCGGGAAAGGACATAGGATACTACCTATTGATTATTTCGGAAAAATAGTTTCCACATGATAACCGAATTTTACTAGATGAAGTATTGTAATTCCATGTAGTAATTTATTCTCATCAGGAAAGGCGTTAAAAGTACTGTCTAAAAACTCAATCCGTCTATGTGTATGTGTGTGTGGGAAAATTAATTAATATCACCCAGCTAATTAAGGGAATATTGCAATCATAAGAAAACAGATCAACAGTTTATCGCCCACACTGCCAGCACTAGAGCACTGTGCAATTCATTAACCAAAAAGAGCGAATAGGTTGTGTACCGTCGGGAAAAAATCTAATAGTTCTTTATAATTTATATCACTTGGTAAATCGACTTTTTTATAAGGGATACTAGTATTTAGTACTTTTGATTAAAGTGAAGTTACATCATTAAGGTGCTCCCAGACAGAAGTTATATAATGTTAGATAACATTTTTGTATTACATTTTTTAACAAATTATAACAAAAGACACGTTTAACATGTTGTAGCGTTCATAATTTTGAAGTCGGTGCCAGTTCCAAAAGTTTCATATATTCTGTCAGAGAACAGAAGATTCATCTAGTACCGACTTCAAAATGATGAAGATTGAGTACAGAAATAGTTGAGTTTTAGCCGAATTCGGAAAAAGGCACTATTAGATAGGAATAATTATTTAATACTTTTTAATTCATATTATAAGGATGTTATTATTGTTTTACCTTGGAAGTCGGTTTTAATTTTTTGTTAAAAATAATAATAGACTATAGTCTTCTGTGGACTTTTCAATCAATTCCTT
The DNA here is from genome assembly GCA_905333045.1 of Lysandra bellargus. Lineage (NCBI taxonomy): Eukaryota > Metazoa > Arthropoda > Insecta > Lepidoptera > Lycaenidae > Lysandra > Lysandra bellargus. Next base: position 7,670,436 of record HG995343.1, read on the forward strand.
TTTTGTCTGTTTTAAGAAATAATCTTTAGTTACAATGAAATTTAATTTTACATCTAGTTCTCGTCCCATACGCTTTTTATCTGTATTTCGGTTTTATTACTGCGGCCTGCGATTAGTTATAATTTATAATAATAAATATTTTATAAACAGCGATTAGTTAACCATGTATAATATTTACCATCTTCCCAATTGTGTGAACTGAATTATATGACCTAACTAGATTCATTATTATTAGTATCGCTACCTCCTATAGCTATTTTATATATTTTTTATCAATGAGACCCATGGTTGCTGACCGTACCCACGTCTCTCGCATAACTCTCCATCAGTGAGAATTTATTAATTTCTCTGTGTTTGCTCCCTATGATCAATGTTCACCAACAATGATAAGAGTTCCCGATTGTTCTTTGTTAATCATACTTTCTTAATTAAAGGAAACTTGGCTAAGCTAATTCGTGATCGTCGATAAGAAAAGTTTCTTCGGTTGTGTTAATGACTTCGCAACTTTCGGTATTAGTACAAAATTAGCTTCTGTTTCACGCTTTGGTATTATGTAACCAGTGTGGTTAATGAAAATGACAATTAGTACATGCTTTTCTTTGGGACCTGTCCGGTTGTTCCATTATGGACAAATTATTATATAAATTATTATATAATTATTATGGACAATTATGGACAACTTACATCCATCATGAACGAAATAAACTATTATGAATGTGTAGAGGTACATATTCGTCTGTGAGTTTCCCAATCATGGTGGCAAACACAAGGCTTAAAAGGAAGAGGGGCCTATTCTGGCTGTAACAACAACAACACAAAGTGATAATTCTTCAGTATCAAACCAATGTGATAATATTTAAGGGTGTGTACTGTGTATGTATGTATTCCTTGTTTAGAGTTTACTGTGAAAGTGGTAACCCTGAAAGAGTTGCTTTTGACTTCTAAGTCTCTATGAGAAACGAGCCAGCGTCATGAATAGGAACGATGGAATGATTAGATAGTTCTCCCTTGTGAAAATCCCGTATAAGTGCCTAATCATTGATATTTTTAACCGACTTCCAAAAAACGAGGAGCTTATATGTTCGGCTGTGGTTTTTTTTTTTTTTTTTTTTTTTTTTTTTTTTTTTTTTTTTATGTTCAACGATTACTCCGCCGTTTGTGAACCGATTTTCGAAATTTTTGTTGTGTTGTATTAGGTTTCACTCCAATTTGGTACCATGTTCACAAAAGTGGTGACCTGATGATGGGATCCATGAGTAATCGAGGGAACTCCTCGAAATTTATATGGAAACATATGGTGATTTTGGTTTTATGAGAAGTATCCTAAGCATATGCTACCAAAACGCAAGATTTTGCACCGAGGTATACTATGGTTCCGAAGCTACTAAGAGAACTCTGGATTCCTTATAGATACAAGTTTGGGAGTTTAGGCGCTGTTTTAAGAACTGAAAGCATATGCTACTATGCAAATTACATTCATCATCATCATCATCATCACCATGTCAGGGTCACCAATGTCACCAAATTCAACCTTATCTCCAGAGCATAAGGCACACATTTGACATTACTTCTAAGAAGTTAAAGCTGCTTCGATAATGTAACATTCTGTCTCACTTCGCCGAGATATTCTGGAAAACAACCTAATTTCAACCTTTTGCATTGCGTTTAGCGTTCATAATACAATAACACTCTCTGCAGTCTCACTTCAATCTGCCAGGGCCGCAGGGCTGTCAAGCGGGCGCGGACGGCGCGGCGGCGCGGGCCGGGTAGGGACTATGTGCGCTGCGTCCGCGTCACATGCGACAAGTCGAGCGAGTGCCAGTACTATTGAAAGTTGAAACTAGTCCGGTGACCGGCTACTTAGCACGTCACGTCACGTGTTCACTTCGATTTTTTCAAAATGTATTGTTTAAAATTATCTGCAGGCTGCAGCTGATATTATATTTTGTAAGTGTGACTGTAATAAGATACGCAGAATAATATTATACAGGTGTATTATTCTACTTATAGTACGCGATGGTTTACTCTGGTAACTAAAAAGAGTGAAATTATTATTTTTAACAAAAAATTAAAACCGACTTCCAAGGTAAAACAATAATAACATCCTTATAATATGAACTAAAAAGTATTAAATAATTATTTCTATCTAATAGTGCCTTTTTCCGAATTCGGCTATAACTCAACTATTTCTGTACTCAATCTTCATAATTTTGAAGTCGGTGCCAGTTCCAAAAGTTTCAAATATTCTGTCAGAGAACAGAAGATTCATCTGGTACCGACTTCAAAATGATGAAGATTGAGTACAGAAATAGTTGAGTTTTAGCCGAATTCGGAAAAAGGCACTATTAGATAGAAATAATTATTTAATACTTTTTAGTTCATATTATAAGGATGTTATTATTGTTTTACCTTGGAAGTCGGTTTTAATTTTTTGTTAAAAATAATAATTATTTGAGCTTACTGACTTCTACATCCTTGTGAGAATCCCTTTTACATGTATGATCTTTGTTTTTTTTACCTTTCTGACTTCTACTTGTAACTTCACTCTGCGCTACTTTTCTGCATCGCAAACACTGTAGCCGGGGGGCTATTCCCCTATCAATCTGGGATGATAGTCAGCTATCTCTATGCATAATGCTCAGATAGCTGTCTCGAGCACGAAGCCTCCTGGCTCGCAATTTATTGTTTCACGATTCGCCCGCACTCATTATTAAAACGGTTGATACTAAGGTGTTGCTGACGCCGCAGGCTGCACCAATTACCCACGAACAAAGTCTTTTAAACGTTCTAGAATGTTCTGGAATATTTCCTCGGTCGTGTTTGCTGTTTACTGTTCAAGCTATTATGGGTCCTGATGGGTCCATGTTTATATGGATTTTCCCTACTTCCAAACTAATATGGGTCCAAGCTGATGGATGGGTCCAAACTATTATTGGTATTGTATCCCCTTTTTTATTTGGCAAGTAGTTGATTTTACTTCTATTAATATGTGGTTAGATGTTTCGGAAGACAATTGAACAATATCGCAAAGAAGCGTGGGAGGAATGAGTACCTAGTGGGGGTCCAAACTATTATTGGTATTGTATCCCCTTTTTTATAATTTGGCAAGTAGTTGTTTTTACTTCTATCAATATGTATTAAGATGTTTTGGAAGACTATTTCACAGTATCGCAAAGAAGTGTAGGAGGTTTCGAGGAGAAATGAGTAGTGGCCTTAAGTTTTAGAGTTTGTCTTACTTTTGTATCCCATTGCAGCTATTCAATGATCTAAGCACAAAGAAGTGGCTAAGATTCACATAACATACGTAAGTATAGTACATTTATTTATATTTAAGTTTTTAACAACCAAATGACCCTTATGAACCAATGAAAACTCGAACAAAGCAACACAAAATTGAATAACAATTAAAAAAATCCATTACAAACGACCGATCGAAAACAATTTTCTTCTTCAACAAACAGAATCGATTAGGCTTAATTGCAGGCTGATCAATAGCTAATTGCTACCCACACGTTTATTTCCCCCTGGCCCCTCGCCTCCCCCCTCACAACACGTACGATAAAGAATAATTACTGGCTGCCAGCCAAATAAATCGATCCACATCAAAAACGCGATGTTAATCCATCACTTAGATATTACACCGCGATTGAAGTTTACTTTTTAATTTCCAAAACGGCCCCGTGCGTAAGGCGCCTAAGGGCGGTGGACCACGTACACGTATAATTACTGTGTCATAAATTGCTCAAAATTAAGCCTCAGCACACTGTCGGGAAGAGCTTTAATTTAATGAGTGTTGACGAAAATAGAGATTTTTTTACGTAATCGAGGATGAAAAACAAAAATCCTGAAAATATTCTGTAAAAACGTCCTATTGTATTTAAAATTATAATTATTATGATTTGGGTTTATGTATCCATGGTTATTTATATTTATCAATCAAAACAAAATCCCGGGAAAAATTATACTCAAATAATTATGTTCTTAAATTTAGTACCTACTCACTTAATATCGTAGGCCAGCGTCACTAAAAACTTATGTGCATTTCCATGCGTCTGCAGGAGTGTGGTCAGATCGGCCTGCGAACGGTCCGACCATAACGATCGGTCTCCCCTGCCCCGTGGTTACGTAGGTGCCGTAACATAATGTAGTGATACTGTAATTTGTAATCTTTCAAGAAACCGTAGTGTGCACGCACCTTTACCGCTAAGGCGCGCGTCACACCGCGCGTGTTACGTCCGTAATTACTATTGTAACACGACATTAATTAAAATTTAGTTTCAGGCCATTAGTTTTGATCGCGTTTCCTCGAGTTTTTCCTCGTAATTACAGGTCTAGGGTGCAGGCTAAATGGGCGAGTTAATGACAAATATTGTTCAGTCGACTCGAATCAATGTTTAATTTCGACGATTAGTATCATTAAATTGTTATTTTTTGTGTCGTTAATCGTTTGTTAAGTATTGATTTCATGTTAGTCTTTGATACGTATGAAGTAAGATAAGAGTTTTAGGGCCTATTCACCACTTCGTGATAAGTGCCGGATAGGCTATCCAAAACTTTTTTGACAGATTCTCCATAGGTACTCTGTCCATCAAGTTAAGTGGTGGATCTATCCGGTGCTTATCAAGAAGTGGTGAAACGGGCCTTAAAGGTTCAATTTAGCGGATAAGAATTTAACAGTCTTTTGTAGGCAGTTTGTACATCAAACTATGCGTAAAACAAACATCTGTATATCCAAAAAGCGTGTGATTAGAAATCGAGAGCGAACTGGTTTGAGGCGGTTCGGACTCGTGACTTGTGAGATTTTACCGGTAATAAGGCTGTGTACACACCGACCGGCGAGTTATTAATTAACAGGTCGACAGCAAACAGAGAGCGGCTACCGGCGTGCGCTGCGCACACAAGTGTGTTTGCGCAGCGAGACGCCGCGGCGTGGAGAGTCTCATTACCGCGTTTCTGAGAAAATTGGAAGTGAGAAATGGACTTAAAAAGATAATGCGAGTATGTCGATGTGCCGTTTTTGTTCCCTTGTTACCGCTTTACATGTTCTAGGAAGGTTGCGTGTTTTTTTGATGAAAAAATGTGTGAGCTTTTTTTGGTTCTTGTGAACTCGTCCTTACTTTTAAGTGAAGGGACGTCGTGTTTATTATTTTAATTATCGCTGGATTAGGGCTAAATAATCTTAGTAATTACCTGTTCTCTGTCAGAATTACTTGAAACTAAATATCGGATAAGTATTACCAGCCTTATTATTATTAGTACCAGCCTTACTCTGCAAAATTGCATTGTGAACGCACTCTAAGTTATAATTTAACCTATCTACTATTTTTCTTTTAAGGTAAAAAATTAGAAGTCCGATGCATTTTGATTTACAGATATGTAAGCAAAAATTTCAAGTTGACAAAGTAACGTATATATTTTGCTTATTGCGTTTTGATAAGTGATACATAAATTGATAGTAGTACTATTATAATATAGCTGCATGTATATTATATTATTATATAGCTACGAACAATAAAAACTAATGTATACTAAGCTTTATTTACATAATTACTAAAATTAATAAAAACGGAGAATTCGCAATGGACCTTTTTTATTAAATCAATTTAACCGAGAACTGCTGTAATTTTGGTAATTCAACAGAATTCACATTATCGAAAATATTTTTTTAAGATTCAAATCAACCTAAACAAAACTTACCAATCACCCAAAAGTTTGTCAACACTACAAAACAAATAATTTTGATGTCACTAACTCACTTGGGTCGAACTCACCAAACTTGGTGCATGTGGGTCAAAATAGTCCCAATTTGCACAGTTGCAAAACCTTCACGGGTTAAAACGTGTTTACTTTGGGCGGGCGGCCGCGTGCGCTGAGGAACGTTACGGCACTGTATTAACAGACGCGCCATGTTCTCGTACTGTCAATAAATGTTAATTTTACTATCGATATTGTATCTATTTTGAAGCGGGTCATTAGTGCCCCGATTGCTACTGGAGGGTTAGACGTCTAAATTAATCTTAAGCATAGTGTGCAGTTGTTTAGTGTTGTCGTTGTACCTACTTATAGAAGACAAGTAGAGCGGAGACCACAATTAGGCAAAAGTAGCGTAGTTCGCTACTCGCTCGGTGGATTCAGCGGTGGATGGCTGATAATGATATAATATTTTTAGTTGTCTAGACATGACTTATGGATCTTAAGTTTACCTCAAGTCTTTTACCTCAAGACTGATCTGCAATTAGCAGTCGTATATGAGTTTTGGCTAGAAGCAGCAGCGTTTATATAAATTATGTAGGTAGACTAACGTGACCATACGTCCCGCTTTGGGCGGGACAGTCCCGCTTTCAGGCAGTCTGTCCCGCTGTCCCCCGCGATGCCGAAATTGTTTTGCAAGCAGACCAAACGACAATTAAAAAGTATTTTTTATGTTTGAAATGTCTGTGTTATGCCTGGAAGTAACGCACTCCCGTTCAAGAAATGTGGTTATTCTGCCATATTTTGCTTAGACAGATGGGCATAGATATTCACAAAAACCCAATCAATTGTATTTACCTTAATCCATACTAATATTATTGTAAATGTGAAAGAGTGTCTGTCGCTCGAACCGCTGAACCGATTTTGCTGAAATTTGGCATGGAGATACCTTGAGTCCCAAGAAAGGACATAGAATAGTTTTTATCCCGGAAAAATGTTCAGTTCCCGCGCGATAAAATTATTTTGGCGCAACGGAGTTGCGGGCGTCATCTAGTTAATAATAAAATGAAAATGAAATTTATTTGGGGAGGAAGGGGGGGGGGGATCCGTAGATGTCCCGCTCTGACAAAAAAAAAATGGTCACGTTAAGGTAGACCTAAAACTTCTATTAGTAATACAAATATCTACTAATAAACGAAGCTTCTTACGTGGCTGAATCTACGCCCACGTAAAAGATTTTTCTAATCACATCATAAAAAGAGTTTCAGAATTAGGAAGTTACATAAAATTATTAAAAAAAAAATCTTTTTTTCTCGAAATCTTCACGTACAACCTTGGAGAAAAGTTTTAAATACACAAGAATGTTGCACGAAACGATGCATAAATTAGAATACAGATATTTAAAAACAATAATTTAGTATCACGCAATCGTTGATGACTCCATTCTTATTTTTTTATTATGAGTTATAATGAGAGATCTATTTTGGAGTCCACTTATGAGCGCGGTGTTAGGCGACCTTGCACAGATAATTGAAAGTGTTGACATAGAATAATGATTTATTGTTATTATACACTGACCGATGTAACAAAATAACGTAGTGTTGCCCACAAAAACGTTTGATGTTCACATGCACTATGAATAATGGGAGCAAATCACTGAAATATTTGAAGGAATAATTTTTATATCTTTTTGAGAATTAGAATTAAATATGTTGGGTATAAATGAAGAAGAAATGGTATGTCAAGTTCAGATGAACTTCTGTTTAAGTAGATACTTTTGCGGAACAAAACTGGCATGTGACTTAAAGTCACAATTATTAATCTGAGAATGTTTACTTTCCTTCTGCTTTCGGCTTTGCCGTAATTAGGCAAAAAAAGTAAGATATATCTATAAGCAAAAAGCTTACAAAAGTAGTATTATTTCAGGCACTCAATACTTAAATTTAAACTACCTATTCTAGTTTTACCTGGTTACCTTTGGTTATGAAATGCTTAAAGTTAAACTTTATTTAAGCATTTATGTATCGAAGTGTACATTCAACGTGCGCTTCCATTTTATTGTTTAGAACATAAATCAGCGCGCACAAATATTTTACATTAGGTATTACGTACGTAGCGGTAGCGACGTGATTTGACTTTTATATCGCGGTAGCTGTCGCGCGCGACTTCGCTTCTACGGCGAGCGTAGACTTGCGACCAATACAAGCGATTTCGTACGATTAAGCGGCATATTATATTCGTCTAGGCTTGAGTATGATCGACGTCGTTTGTAAAAATACAATTTCGCAATTATTGTAGCCAATATAATATTAGAATTTTTATGGAACGTGGAGACCGCCCATCACGATCAACATAAACGAAAAGTATTAAAAAGTCTCATACTCAATTATACTATTTAGCAGCGTTAGCGTTTTTATTGTTATTCAAGACTTGTCTGAACAGCAAAAAATTGCTAGCGATCTTGAAGACGGCCGCAGTTTCCGAGTTCAAGTGAACGCTTGCTCTTAAAATTTAAAGCTTTTTCCAAGTAATATTTATGAGAGATCGGCAAATAGCAGATGGTTCATCTAATGGCGACCATCGACGGCACGAATAGGCCGGCATGATAGAAAACTAATAAGCCAACGATTAAAGGGGCGACTAACACAAATTTTTCGATTTTATAATTTATTTTATACTTGAAAATAAGCCCCGAATTGTTTCATTTTCTAAAATTAGACACTACATTATATTTCCAAGAATTCAATGCGAGAAAAACACGTTATCTTAAAATTTTCTCGATAGAAAGAAACCCCAAAGATGCATTTAATTTTCACGAATTTTTCATTTATTGCCTTAACCGTGCATTGAAATAAGTTAATATTTTAACACGTTGTATAAAATTCTATCATTGAAAAACCGACCTAGCGAATTTTTAAAATGTTGTATATTTATCGAGTTATTGAGAAAAAACTAATTTGGCGATGAATCCGCGTCGTCCTTTTTCACTTGGCATATGAAAGACGGGCGGGAGTGTGAAGAGAGAAGGACGATGTTTGATTTTTTGGGTTAGTGCAGTAACACTTATTATCAATTTTCACCATTAAAAGTATTTCTGTAACTCTAGCGGGCAAAGATTAAAGTACCTTTACCTTATTTAGCAACTTCTTAAATACAGTACGTACAGTAATAAGCAATGTTAATTAGTGATTAGATCATTCATTAACGAAACCTCATCGTCTTAATGAAGCCAAATCAGCTGGACGACACTGGGGCAGACAGTAATTAAGACTCATTTGCCAAATCTGACTCTTGTTAAGATTTTAGAATTACCGAGTGATGACGAAGAGAGATGATGAATGACTGAATGCATTTATGACAGATTTGGTAGACTGTAATTAATCAGATTTGGTAGTATTTTAATTTTATATTAACTATTCAGTATTCATTTATTAACACTGACTTAAAACCTGACTCTACATTGTTAATACTCAAAACTGACTTATCTTTAAAATCGGAGCGATTGATCCAAAAAATGGATGTCCCTACTTATAAGTGTTTATTGCCAAACTCCGCTGAAACGGCTGAATCGATTTTAATGTTACTTTATGTGTTTATCGGATAGGTTTAAGAATCGATCAACATCTATGCTTTAATCCCTAAATAACGTATATAATATTACGAGCTTTTGCCCGCGGCTTTGCTGGCGTTAAGAAGTATTATTATATACAAACTTTCATCCCCTATTTTAACCCTTTGGGGTTGGAATTTATCAAAATCCTTTCTAAGCGGATGCCTACGTCATAACATCTACCTGCATGCCAAATTTCAGCCCGATCCGTCCAGTGGTTTGGGCTGTGCGTTGATAGATCACCATGTCAGTCAGTCACCTTTGAGTTTTATATATTTAGATGATGAAACAATAACCTGGTCAGTCAGTAAACATTATGACTTTTCCAAATAATTACAAGAACATAAATAATAATTAAAATCAGTACAGAAGATTTATAAGTAATCTCTCTAAACAAATATTTAAGAGACGGCTCAGTAAATTGTGATTTAGTGAGGGTCAATTAGAGTTTTAATCACGACAATAGCGATAGTGTGATGTGCGTAGAGAGAGCTACGAATGTCGTAGACACGGCTTTTGACCAACTTTAAAAAAGGGAGGATGATTTACTATGTTGTCAAATTCGAGCGTATATTATTTTAACTATATGTTATTATAATTATAAAATCTATAAAATTTAAATCTAAAAAAATATACTGGATATTTTATTGATGGTAGAGATTTAATAATTTTTATGTATTTTTTTGGTGAAAAGATATGATTATTTTATGTGCTTGTTTGAGGAGTTAAAAATTAAAAGTGACTTAAGTTATAGCATTAAATTTATAAAGTTTAAATAAGTTTGAGGTTTATGCACAAAAACTTTAATTATTATTTATTAATAACTTGGTTATACTTAGATTAAGAAAAAAAATACTTTGGCTTGAGTTAAATATTAGATTTCAGCAATTTTAAAATAGTTTCAAGTTACTAACTAATCATGATAGGTACATGAAAATATAATTTTCAAAATTAAAAATTAACTAAAACTCTTGACACGTCTTGTAAAAGCGTCCTCACTCTATATCATTTTTAATGCGGGCGGGACTTTAATTGTTGTGAATTAATTGTTACATTCGTTCAAAAACCACAGCCATTGTCACCACCATTGTCCCCCCCTGCCCCCCATAGTCCCTCTTTTAACCCCCTACCATTGTCGCCTCGATCTCTCAATGAGGCGATGTACTTAATTGATGTAATTATATGGGTCAATGGTTTTCCTTTACAAATCATCAGCATTGTTGTCATTATTAGAGTCGTTGAGTCAACACTCGAATGATTATTGTCTCCACTAGATATCTAAGTATGTCTGTCTGACAATCAAACCGCTAAACTGTTTTGGATGAAGGTATGGTATTTCAGGCCCGCAAAAGGCGTAAGTCAGTCTTTACGGGTTTTCCGCACGACGATATTGCGAGCAACAGCTGATTTTTTTTTGCCTATGCTGTTACACTGCTGGACAAAGGCCACCCCAGAGTCTTTATTTCTCCTCGATCCTGCGCCACCACTGGCCTGCCCGGCTGGTACGCCTCCAGCTCGTCGCGCCATCGTTTCCTTGGCTGTCCGTCTTCGGGTACTTACTCTGTTGATATCCTTGCCCAGCGGTCAGAGAGCATTCGCCTAGGTAGCCAGCCCGCCCTGTGTTAGACAGATCCAGGATATCCCTACGTATACGGCTGAAGGCAAACCGCAGGTGGTTTTAGTGGGTAAGCCCGAAGTCGGGAGTCCCACATACCCCCGGGGTGCTTCAGCTTAACCGAATCCCCAACCCGGGGCACCCATAAAGGGTTTCCACTGCGCATCAAAAAAAAAAAAAGGTAGCCAGCCCAATCCCACCCAATGGTAATAATAATGATTAATAAAGCTTTTTTTAGTCGCCATTTTCTAATTTTTTTTACCGTTTCTTCCCAGAAAATATACGATTATTTAAGGTCAAAATTAACCCAATTGGGTTAGCCATTATCGAATTCAGGGAAGTGGTAGAGATAAATTTTTACATATCTGACACAATATGTATACTAAGCAGAGCATTCCCAATCTTTATCGGCGGGTAAAATAAGCCAAGTGTCAAATTAATTAAACGATATAGCGAAAAAAAAACTAAGAGCCGTAAATAATCATAAATGAGATAAAAGCGATCATAATTTGACTTGTCATAGTCCACATTTCCCGAATACCACTAAAACGATTAAAATAACCTTGAAGAGGTTTTAAAATAAACACACCTTTTAATAAAGAGATAATTTCTGGAGCTGATACATTATTATGATTTACGGCTGACATTTTTATATTTACGCTCAACTTTGTAATGATTGTCACACCTTACCAAGGTTAAATTATGATTCATTTATAAATTATTATAATATTATACTAGATGATTCGGTAAACTTCGTATCACTTTTTTCCTTATACAAGGTGTAACAAGACCAGTTACACCTTGTCCAGTGGCTAAGAGCGTGGCTCTCGACTCTGAGGTCGTGGGTTCGATTCCCGCGTTGGAAACATGATATTTCGTTAGTTTTTTCAGGGCAATGCAGGCTGAACATGATTGTCTGACAAGTAAGATGATCCATGCGTCGGATGGGCATGTAAAAAGTCGGTCCAGCGCCTGATCTCTGACCAGTCGTGTCGGTCTTCCGTCCTGGCACTGGGTTATGAGTGTAAAAGGAATAGAGAGTGTTCTTGTATACTGCGCACACACTTGGGCACTATAAAATTACTCCTGCTTAACTGGCCTGGTTTCGATGAAACCAGCCACCGTCACTGAAACCAGTGTGGGAGTTATTATTTAAAAAAACTAGGTGGTATTACTTTGGGATGTATATGAGTCTCCGGTATTGAGATTTGAGTTCACTGTGAACCACACGTTCGCATTTCTATACATAAGAACTAATTATTGCACGGAATAATTATAAATTTCACAAGTGTAATAATTGTCTACAGATCTCGTTTACGAGCAGAACTATAAATTACATCTGTATATCACGATTTTAGATTTTAAAACTGTCTCTTGAAGTGTAGAGGCGAGAAATAAGAGCAATTCTTTTTAATTAACGAACGAGATCTCGAAATAGACTACGCATATATTACAACGTCGAAATAATTAATGATTTTTTTCTTTGTTTTCTTGCGAAACGTCTTAACTCTGAGCTTAGGCAAGCCGCATACACACGTTTTCCGTGTTCGATTTCCTCATGACGTCGAATTTCGGTTTGCAATTCCGTGAGCGTAAACGTTCGTTATTCTTGACTGAACGCGCCGGCTTGCAATCGAAACGTACGTGTGGAATTCTTTCCGTTCGGAAAATAGCAAACGTGTGCGTTAGCTAATTGTATTTTCTACTGACTTCATGCATTCGGTTATACCAAAACGGAAAACAAATTCGGAAATCGAAAACGGCAAACGTGTTACATATTATGCGGCCAGCCTTATAATTAGGACGAATTCTTGACAAGATTTTTCAGGTAATTCTGAATTTTTGTGACATGTTCAGACAAATTAATGTGTTACTGAAATTAGGTTGTATCTTACAAGCTGTTGATATGTTCCGAGTAATTTAGTTCAATTTCGTTTGTCGTTAGTATATTCAAGAGTTTTTTTTCGTTTAAAAGTATTCTTATAGCTGGTTTCTTTACTATCAAGTAAATTCTACAATAAACAAAAACTCCAAAAACCTACACATACAAAAATGACACTAAATACTTACAAAGTAGGTACAACCTATGCAAAGTCAACTCCAAATAAATTAGATCGTGTCTAAGAACTGTAAATTAATTTAAAATTTAAAATTAAGTTTACAATATATTATTACGTGACAATGAAATGCCTTTAATCTATCTGAAAAAAAAGATTAAATGAGTCACTTCTAAACCATGCCACGGCCATGTTCCAAATTCAAAAGTCGTCGATATTTTTGGAGTTACATAAATCATTAATCACATATTTAGAAAATCTACAGATATAAATTATAACATAATTTGCTCCAAATAACACTTTAGGATACAATATTTATAAACGTTGAGTAAAACTAATACCTAATAGTGAGTATAAGTTGCAAATTTGAAATACACTCCGGAAATAAAATAGAAAAAATAATTATGCGTAAAAAAGTACTTACCAGTATAGTTTTATACCGGCAACTAATATATATTCTGTGATACCGGCACGGATAGGAAAAATGTACAGTTACCAAGTAGGTTGCGTTGTAGCAACATCTAGTATGCTATAAAATTACTAATTTTCTATTGCCTTCTACTTTATGTTTGATTTACTTATATTTTGACGAGAATGACGCCCGCAACTCCGGATTGCTCTAGAACAGCGGTCGGCAACACGGGGTCACGGGACCGTACGTATTACTTGCGGCCCGTGAATGTTTTGTGATTAAGTTAAATAAGTATCAAAACAATGTTTTCTAATATTGCCATCGTTATCGCAACTTAAAAACGTAGGCGTTTGTGTCGTTTTGTAATAAAAACTTTGTTTATTTTCTGAATCCTTCATCCTCTTATAATACCTACTCTTTCTGACAGCACACTTTTTACTAGTGCCATACATCAGAGAGGTTGAAACTTATTTTTAAATTGTGGTCTAGAAAAGCCCTCATTATGCGTAGGTACTGGGCTTCTAGAATTAATACGAGTATGCCTGCGGCCCGCCTTTAGTTTGTTTTGCCACCTTGTGGCCCTTGCCTGTCAAAAGGTTGCCGACCGCTGCTCTAGAACGTGCATTTTTTTGTAACAAAAAGTATCCTATGTCCTTTTCCGGAACTCAAAGTATCTCTGTACCAAATTTCAGCAAAATCAGTTTAGCAGTTTGTGCGTGAAGAAGTAACAGACTGACACGCTTTCGTATTTATAATATTTGCGTGGATTAATTTTGTTTGAAGTTCAGTCTATGTTTAGTTAGACCAAGACCAATACGAACGAACCTTGAAATACAATTTTAATCTTAATCACTTTTCTCTTGGGTAATTTATAACCGATCGATGTAACATGAATCACACCGCCGGTTTAGTTGCAGATAATGAAAACAAAAACAAATTAATGGATAAATAATGAAAGATCAGAGTTTGATTAAACAGATGCTGTGTCGACTGGGTTTCATCACCTACTCGCATCTCATTAGGAATGCTAAATCCTGATTCATCAGTACTAGATTCAGATATTCTGATCCAACATTGATTCAGTTTCGAGGTAGTTTCGATGCAGTTTCTAATTGGAGACATGAGTGGAAGAATCGAACAAGTAACATTTCGTAACATACAGACAGTAACTTATTTTTTCCCTAATTATTTTAATAAAACTTGTAACTTATCTACTTCATAACCTAGCTAATATATTTGGCTACACATATAATCCATAGTTTTTCTATTTCAAATATTTTTCCGGCCCTAAATCCTCCATTTAAGCTAAAAAATGGGAAGTATTTTCATGTTACTTAGCTTATTCTTTCACTCACGTCTTTTTTCTTTTTTATTAAATAAGGGGGCAAACGAGCAAACGGGTCACCTGATGGTAAGCAACTACCGTCGCCCATGGACACTCGCAACATCAGAAGAGCAGCATGTGCGTTGCCGGCCTTTTAAGAAGGAATACGCTCTTATCTTGAAGGTTTGCAGGTCGCATACGAATCACGTCTTGAATTATTTCCAGATGCACGTCATGACAATTTTTTTTTTTGATGTGGTTGAATTAGGGATTATTGCAAGATACTGTTTACATTTTGGTTGACAGCTTCTTTATCCATTGATAAGGTGAGGTTAGGTTAGAATTGACCGACATCATCTTTCATCCACGGCAAATTCAAAGCAAACAAAAACCAAAGATTACTTGGAGTTGTCATAACTCATAAGCGGCATCCCCAAGCGGCAGCCGGCTGCCGTATAGCAGTTGAAAATCTATTGTGTCTGCGATACCCACGATGGAGGTGTTAGTCTTTGTAGTTTTGTAACATAACATCAATATATTATGCTAATAATTAAAATCACTATTTATGTAACAAAACGACTACTAAATATTATGTAACATGATTGTATTATGAGAAAAGAGGGATGTGGCCAAATAATTATTTATTTAATCCTTCAGGCCCCGCGCAAGCACCGGTGATCGCGAGAACAATAGAATACAATAGCAATTCCTGGAAATAATTAATCCGCCATTCGTCATAACTCATCACCGATTTTTTCGTTAGTAAAAAACAGATCATAAATAATTATTGACAAAGTAACTAGCAATATAGCTATACAACAATATAGCTAAACACCTTCTAAAGCTTACCAAAAATCGCCATTTCATTGTAATTTCGAAGCAGTAAACATGGTCATTATTATTGCATACAACACGTTCAGAGTCAGATGTCTGATCGGAATTAATGTTTAATTACATTCATATAATGTCACACCTCACCCCCCGTTATCTCTGAGGAATTCCACTCCATAAAATTTGCATAGTAATGTCCATAATGCAGTGTTTAAGTCGTTATGTGGTATAAATTCATATTTACTGTAATCCAGCAAGGGAATTGAATTGTCTTAATGTCTATTAGTTTTTGGGTAAACACTAAACATACCCTTGAGAAAATCAATATACCTACTAAAATTATTTAAGAAAAACGCAGATGCAAGGAATTATCTCTTGAGTATTGATTATTTTAATGTAATGCTACGTTTTGATGTTTGCCGAGCCACGGCAAGCCTCCACAAGCCCGAGCGTGAAAACAGGTGAAATGGCTTGGCTTGCGTGAGCTTGCGGACGCTTGGAGACGATCGGGAGTAATGTCGGTTTTTGGACAGAGATCAAAGGGCATGTACGTAATACACTGACGCGTTCACGAGCGTGAAAACGACTTACAAATGCAAAGCGAGATTTGTGGAGACTTGGCTTGTGGAGGCTTGCCGTGGCTCGGCAAGCATCAAAACGTAGCTTAAGCTATCATAATTCATATTTAATAATACTTATTATAAATACAAAAGTGTGTTTGTCTACCTGTCTCCGCCTGTTTGTTACCTCTTCACGCCTAAACCACTGAACCAACTTTGCTAAAATTTTATATGGCGACACTTGATATTTTGAAAAGGACATAACAGTGTGATTTGAGAATTTTCGGGCCACAGAGTTGCCGATGTCATCTTGTATACGTGGGAGAGCTATGCTTCGGCACGAATGGGCCGGTTCGACCGGAGAAATACCACGTTCTCACAGAAAACCGGCGTGAAACAGCGCTTGCGCTGTGTTTCGCCGAGTGAGTGAGCTTACCGGAGGCCCAATCCCCTACCCTATTCCCATCCCTTCCCTCCCTTATTCCCTTCCCTTCCCATCCCTACCCTCCCCTATTACCCTATGGCCTATTCCCTCTTAAAAGGCCAGCAACGCACCTGCAGCTCTTCTGATGCTGCGAGTGTTCATGGGCGACGGAAGTTGCTTTCCATCAGGTGACCCGTATGCTCGTTTGCCCCCTTATTTCATAAAATATATATATATATATATATATATATATATATATATATATATATATATATATATATATATATATTATAGTCTACTACGAAACTTCAAAATTCGTATCAGCAAAGTCGGTTCCGTGGTTTAGGCATGGAGAAGAAACAGTCAGATAGACTCACTTTCGCATTTATAATATTAGAATGGTTATGTTATTTAGAGATGTGCCGACTAGTCGCCTACTAGTCGGTAAAGCCGACTATCCAGCCACTTTTGTAGTCGACAAATAGTCGGAAAAAAGCGCCGGCTAATCGGCCTTTTAGTTTTTTGCTATTATTGAAAATACATTAATGAAAAACCTTGATTATTATTTATAATGTGTTCATACTTCATATCACACTCGATCAGTGTTACACATTTTAAAATTTAATAAAGTGTTTCCAAAACTACTTGCTAGTAAAGAAATAATTTTTTAAATATAATTTTAACAACAAATTATGTATGTATTATTAAATCGAGATTTAATGTATGGGCGAGGCCGCCAATTTTTGCTGATTTTGCAATTATTTTTCTCCGCCCTTTGTATTTTCAAAAGTATTGTGTTTATCTTATGCTCGAAAACTGATTCTAACGAAGAAAACAAAGTACTCAAGCATGCATTAGAATTATTTGAGTTCCAATAATAGTCTAAAAATATATTTACAATTAAACATAAAAATTAAAAAAGGTAAGAAAATAGCTTAAAATATACAATCCGCCGTGGAAGAGGTGCAGTTTAACTGTCGCTGTAGCAGTAAGTATGACAGATTTGAAGATAAATCTGATATGTTATGAATACTTATATAAATGGCTATTACTTCATCTAATTCTTATAGTATTTTAAGATAACTTTCTTTATAAACTTTTTCAAATCAAATGAATCTTTAGAAACATCAATTCTACCCCACATTTTAAACGTCATCAATAATACCGATTTATTGTTATCGTTGGGTGTTAGGGAAGGTAAAATCGGGAAGTGGCAACGCTGAGTTTTTACGTATTCTATGGAAAATCTCATAATATTCGCCATTTCTCGACAGTTCACATTTGAACCTCAGTCGGGCTGTGTACACAGTTTTTTCAAAGGAAGTTTTTTTGTGACACAAATGTAAGTATTACTGTTTCACATAAAACTATCAATGCATCATGTGAGTAGTCAAAAGGGCCATGTTTGGGGCTATAATACAAACCGCATTTTGTATTATTTACAGAGATAAGTTTGATTTTCTCTACGCTATGATAGCCTCTACGCTATCATTTTGGTGCTCCAACGGCATATTTCTCAACGCTATGATAGCGTAGAAAAATAAATTCCCTACAATTTAGGTGCTTCAACGTCACGAGCAGCGTAGATTTTCTTTCTCTCGCAAAATTTTTCTGCGTCATATCAGCAAAAATTGACGGCCTCACCCGTATAATGAAATGTTTACGTACTCTTTATGGAAAACCATTAACTGTATCTTAATAGAAGCATAATAAAGTACGCGAAGTAAACATAACACGATTCGACACGTTTGCAGCCGGCGTGTGCGACTTACCCGCGAAACAGCAGTAAAAAAGCGTTACGGAAACTTCAGAAAACAATGATCGGCTTGGCCGACTAGTCGGCTGATTAGTCGGCTTCTTTGCAGCCGACTAATCGGCTAGTCGACCAAATTCATAATCGGCACATCTATCTAGAGATGTGCCGATAATGATTTTATACATGTTCATTGTAGAACAGAGGTTAGCACCACACCTAACAGTAAAAAGGCGCATTTATTGGAAACTGAATCTTATTATACCTTTATTAAAGGTCTATTCTAAAATACATCTTGAACTCAGCTAATTTGCGTGACAAGACTGACACAGAACGGAGGTGATAAGGGCACTTGTGACATGACTCATCAGTATTGGAAATGGCATAGGTGTATGCTTAGCCAATTAGAATGTGATGCATATGCGTGATATGCTATCATGTTTGTTACTCGAGTCCGCCAGAAGGAAGTATGTTTTGATAAGTATAATATTGGTGTAACAAAACAAAATGAAAATACTTTAGGGTGTGTACGTGTACCTTGTAGAGAGTTCACTGTGAAAGTAGCAGCGCTGAAAGACCAAATTTTTTATTACTTTTGTATGGGGAAACTCGTGACGCTCGGGTTCTTGTTCATACAAAAGTGAAAAAAAAATGTTCGTCTTTCAGCGCTGCTACTTTCACAGGGAACTCTCTACAAGGAACACGTACACACCCTAAAGTATTGTCACCTATTTTTGTAACACACTGTAGAGTTAGTTCACTGCTAAAGTAGCAGAGCTGTAAGAGTAACTTTTTTAAACTTTTCAATAAACATTTTTAATAATTTTTCAATTTTTGTATCAAAATCTTAATGCGGTTCACAGACTACATCTACTTACCAAGTTTCAATAGTATAGCTCTTATAGTTTCGGAGAAAAGTGGCTGTGACATACGGACATACAGACAGACAGACAGACAGACAGACAGACATGACGAATCTATAAGGGTTCCGTTTTTTGTCATTTTGGCTACGGAACCCTAAAAAGGGTGGGTCCCCATGCAAATTACAAAAAACCATCAATAGCTCTTTCAGGACTGCTACGTTTACAATGAATAGCTGTAGAGTGTAGACTCTGCAGCGTGTTAAAGTTGTAACTTGAAACCAAACGAAGTGCTTATTTTAGGACGTGTATGTACTATCAGGGAAGTTGATTCCTATGCAGATGGCGGACCTAAGTCATGTGGTTGGCTTACGTCAATTCAATGTAGAGATCAACCACGATAACATGGCGCGCCCCTCCAAATGACTGTTTCAATGTGTGTAGTCACATCCTTATAAAAGAGTTTGTATGTAGTAATCTGTATTCAACCAATCACAGTAAACGTAATATTTTAGTTAATGTCACTTATTACCAAGATTTGTTGGTCAACTAATCATAACTAGCCGACCGCGCAAGACAACGCACTTCAAACGTTTTGACAACGCACATCAAGCATTTTGAATTAGGCGGAGGGGCGCGCCATGTTATCGTAGTCGATCTCTAGCAATGATCGGTCGGCTGGGTTTGACGTAATGCGACCAAACTCAGACCAATAAAAAAAGAAAGACGGAGTATTTACAGATAATGGCGTGAAGTCGCTGTTGATCAATGTGTGCGTCACGCCTAGCATAAATACGCTAGGCGTGCGCTTGTGTGCAAAAAAATAATGTTACCAACTCAGGGTTTCAGATTGTCAAACTCCCATCCTGTTGCAGTATTATTAAACTACTAAGTAATGACTACAAAAGTTGCTATCAAACTAGATTGTTAATCATCATTCATTAGTAATTGCTGAAAAAAGTAAATACTTAAATATCTATATCTAATAAATTATGTGTTTCAACTAAGAACAGACAGACAGACAGACAGACATACATACAGACAAAAATTGTAAAGAATGTTGTTTGGTGTATGCAGTATGTATCGTATACAGATTAATATGCAAATAGTAAAAAAATCTTTCAATACTACAAACAGACACTCCAATTTTATTTATATTCATAGATTTTAAATGAATAACGAATTTTAGGTTAAAAATAAACATTTGTCAGGATAATACAGCACGTAATAATATTTTTCCCCTATTATGGGGAAAAATATCTTGCGACCAGCATGCAGCACTGGTTGAGGTTCTGTGTTCCGAGACTCCCGAGACAATTTTTAAAACTAATAAAATAAATTCGTTATTTCGGTGGTAATACATAAATATTCAAGTAATTACTTGTGAAACGTAATCCCACAAGGTTTCTGTTGAGCACAAGAATTGTTTTTGCACTATTTAACGATGCAGGACGGCATATTTTGATATTTCTTGACACAGATGAAAACGACATGCGCCGTCACTCGTCGAAACCGGAATGGTGGGCGGCCGGCTTCCTATGGCCGTATCGGCTTCCTATTGCCTACCTCACCGCGTAGCATGGATGGCTCTGTCTATCTTTTTTTATTGGTCTGAGCGACCAAATTATTTAAGTCCGCCATCTGCATAGGAATCAACTTCTCTGATATGTGTGATGTGTATCATAATAGATATTATTGTAGAGTGTGGACTAATAATGTACCAAATTAGATTCAAATCGGCACAGACCTCGATAAAAATTAAGTCTGACTTTTTTTTTGTACCGAAGCCTAAATTCAATTAACATCATACAACACTTAAATAATACAGTACAGTAAAAGTTTAGATGACCACATACTATTTATGGAATTTAAGGTGCGACATATTCTATAATGGAATTTTAAAACCTTATATGGGTTGAATGTTTGATCAAGTTTTGAATACGAGTATTGTATGCAAATTAAGGAATTAATTATAATTTATTTTTAATTTAATACCTTAAGCTTTTGATTAATGAATAGAATATTAATGAAGAACGTACAATGAGCTTGGTAAGTTATAAAGTTGTAAAGAAACTTGATTCTGGGATATAATTTATTCTGTGGATAACTCTAATAATTTAAATATCATTTCACTCTTTTCACAATTAGTCATTTTTGCTTAAATTAATAATGAAAAGGTAGCTTTTGTCTTACATGAAAAATCTCTAAATCTCTATATTTTTTTAAGTAATTACAAAAAAACCTGTAAATTGTAGATATTTCATAAGATACTTAAACGAGGAAAAGTATATAGGTACTAAGGCACAAAAAATACGTATTGAGTTATAAATGCAGTTATGTTTTTAGACCATATAGATTTTAGAATATCTGGCAAATGGCGTACTGTCTGGCATAGCTATATAATATTTTTGTTCCTAAGGCCCACTTGCGCAGATCTGGGTTAAAGTTAACTCCGGATTAAATGTAAAATATATAAAGAGTGTAAGACACTATTTAACCCGGCATTAACTTTAACCTGGATCTGCGGCAGTGGACCTAAGAGGGTCGAATATAATGTTCCTGTAGGACTTGGGTAATAGCGAAGACCGCGGAGATCGTTTTTTTATATATGTTATAGTCAAAGTCCAATACACAGTCTCTTCGCGGAAGGACTGGTTTATCCTGGGCTTGGCCAAAGCCGTCAGGCGATCCCCGAAATACATTTCAATTTCGCCCTTTGCCTGAAGTATTTTTAGTCAAACCCAGGAGCTCCTAACTTTTCAGTCAAACGTCGAAAGTAAATTATTCTGTTTCGGTTTTGGCCTAGTCAATTCTAGAAGCGACTGCAAAACTCGGTCAAACGTTGATCTGAACATGTTTAAACAGGTTCATAATGTCTCTCGCGGTGTTCCGACCGATTGTTTTGTCATTTCACAATAAACATCAAAATTTTAAAAATGTTATTTTTTTATACCTAATCTTACAAACTAACCTCCATATATTCCAAAGCATTTATTTATTTATTTTATACTTTATTGCACATCGTACAAAAGGCGGGCCTAATGCCACACGGCATTCTCTCAAAGCATCTCAAATATAAAAGTGAAAATCACGTAAGCTGACCAATCAGGTGTCAGAACTGGCAAAGTTAAGCGGTTAAGACTTGAAAGCTGCTTAAATGATAAAATGCTTCCAAATATACGAAGATTAGACACTTCATACCTATATCGGAGTTTGACTCGTCAAACCCCGATTTAATGAAATTGTGTTTTGACGTTTGCCTGACCAAATTAGTCCCTCCCAGGTTTGACGAAAATTGTTTAGTCAAAGGCCGAAAATTTACATTTGTTTGGGCTTTGACTAAGTTATTCAGTCTGACCTGAGGATTGACCAGTCCAACCTAGGAGCGCCGGAGCTTCGGAGTTTGCCTATAACATATATATTAAATAAGGGGGCAAACGAGCAAACGAGTCACCTGATGGTAAGCAACTGCTGTCGCCCATGGACACTCGCAACATTAGAAGAGCTGCAGGTGCGTTGCCGGCCTTTTAAGAGGGAATACGCTCTTTTCTTGAAGGTTTGCAGGTCATATAGCTCCGGAAATGCTGCTGGTGACAGTTCGTTGTATGTGTGTCAACTAGTAGCGTACATTATAGAGATGTGTGTGTGCCTACGTATTTATTGTACTAACTACTACCAATTACTATACTATAATATTTTAGTAAGCAACGGCCATCTCGCGTGATCCAGTATTATTATCCGAGACATATATAATATTTACGACGGGACATGTAGATCTAATTTACATTAATAGGTGATTAACAAAATTCAAATTTTATTCGAAAACTATGACTTGATTCCGTGCCATTTATTTCGAAAATCGCGTAGGCGGTAATGGGAAGTCTGATTTATTTGGAAATAATAAACAAATTTTAATGAACAATAACGTACCAGTAATGACGTATCTTGGCAAGGGTAAGATTGGAATGAAATTCGCTTTCTAAAATTCAATCAACTTCTCTCAGAAGTACATACCCATATTTTTGTAGGATTTAGGTACATCTATAGGATAAATGGCCGCGGTGTACATTTTTCCAAACCAGTGATCCAAACCAGCGCTGGACTACTAATGCTATAATGTTAACGGGCACTGGAATGCACTGGAATGCAATTTTCCAAAACAAGCGCTGTACTGGATGACTGGATTTTAATAATGTGAAACGATCATAATGTCCGCTTTATATAGCTAAATACACGATACATGGATTTGAGTACATTATAAATCACGCTCGAAAGAGAAAGGTCATTTATCTGCGCATGCGCAGGCATTGTTGATGGCTTAATTGATATTGTATCAGATGTGAATGAGAGCCTTTTATAGTTGAGTCTTTACTTGTACCTTATTTTAAGTAGACACCTGCGTTACAGTTATAACTTATAAGTGTCTAAACACACTATGCCGAATTTCCGCGGCGGAAGTTCGGCTTAATTCCGCCTGCAATGTAGTTTAAATTACCGATGACACACCACGCCGAAGTTACGTCGCATCATATTGTATGCGTTTGACGTTGCTAACGTAATCATGCGGAATTTTCACGACGGAAGTTCGGCTCGATTCCGCCTGCAATGTAGTTTAAATTACCGATGACACACATGCTGAAATTCTGTCGCGTTATATTATTGTATGCGTTTGACATTGTTGACGTAATCATGCCGAACTTCTGCCGCGAAACTTTGGCATGGTGTGTTTATAATAGACACTAACTGCGCTAGATGACGCCCGAAACTTCGTCGGGAATAAATTAGTTTTTCGCGCGGAAACCGTACATTTTTCGGTGATAAAAATATCCCATGTGCTTAAATATCTCATGTGCTTACCAGGGACTCAAACTATCTTCTATCAATGCCTTTCGCATTTGTCTCTATCTGTCTGTTACCTAATTACGGTTAAACCGCTAAACGAGTTTTGATGGTAATTAAAGCCACAGTGTAATAAATAGAGTAAAGGTATGAAGATAAATATATAAATTTGAGTGCCGCGAAAGAACACTTTTTATCCCGGAAAAATACTATTTCCGATAACTTACTGCACAACAGAGTTACGGGCATCAATTACTAGTTCACTGTATTACGTATACCAAAGTACTAGAAGAATTAATGTTTCTACACACACCGGCATATTTAGCGGAACATAAAAAAAAGGTTTGATATAAGTATCATATAAGGTTGCTGGCTGGTTTATACGTCATTTAATTAAAAAAATAATTTCAAATTAGGAAAACAATTGAACATCACATTTTATGCAATTGTTTTAATTTTATTCGAATATACCTTATGTAGAGCGAACTTCGAGTATTTCTCCCTTCTGAATTTTATTTAAATTTTTCATTCAAATATTGTTTTTTTGTAAAAAAAATTTAATCTTGTATCTTTTTGGAGTTGAGGAATGAATTATGCCTGACTTAGACCCAACGGAGATTGGCAGGGCACTCGAAATGCGAAGATTTGGTCTAACATACAGATTAATAGTCAGATATCTTCGTCGATCGATTTCAACGGTCCATCGTAGTGTCAAACGATTCAGGGAGACTGGCACTTATGTGAGAAGAGCAGGACAAGGCAGAAAAAGACGCACTTCGAGTAGGGATGACCGTTTCATTCGGCTTCGTGTACGTAGGAACCCCCGTTTGACGGCCGTCCAAGCCCGACATGAGTTAGAAGCAGTGCGGGGAGTAACCGTAAGTGAGCGTACGGTACGAAGAAGATTAGAAGAATCTGATTTGGGTTCATTTGTGCCCGCCAAGGCTCCAAGGCTCGAGGTAAATCATCGTAGAAACAGGTTAACTTTTGCTCAGGAATATCGACTTTGGAATGCGGACCAATGGAGTAAGGTATTGCTTAGTGATGAGTGCAGAATTCTCTTAAATCAAATTGATGGCAGGCAAAGAATATACAGACGCAAAGGAGAACGTTACATTCAGACAAATTTTGAAACTACAGTTGCATACGGCGGTGGATCAATAATGGTTTGGGCGGGCATTTGTTTGAGAGCTCGCACAGACTTGGTAGTGATTGACAGAGGGAGTCTGACTGCGGACCGCTATATCAGAGAAGTTTTAGAAGAAAATGTCGTACCGTTTGCTCCATATATCGGTGACGATTTTGTTTTAATGCAGGATAATGCTCGGCCGCATACCGCTCGGGCAACTCAAGCTTATCTTAATGATATAAATATCACTGTTATGGAGTGGCCGGCAAGATCACCGGATATGAACCCAATAGAGCACGTTTGGGCCTTGCTGAAAAGAAAAGTTAAGTCAAGAATTCCAGCTCCTACCAACGTGGGTGAACTGCGAATCGCCGTAGTTGAGGAATGGCGGAGACTATCCCAGGAGACCACCGATAACATAATTCTCAGTATGCCTAGACGGTTAGAAACTTTAATAAGAGCACGTGGAGAAAATACGCGAAATGAACCATTTTTTTTTTATTTAATTAATTGTTATTTTAATAATAATTTTCACTTTTCCCGGTTACATGAAAAGTTCAAAAATGTACCATTTTTCACAAATAGCCTTTACTCGCAAATTTTGTTCATAATGTGATCTAATTTTAAGTAAAACAAATGAAATTTTAAATAACAAAAGAAGTGTAGTAAGTAGATTTTAAAATAAAACCATATTTTTTAAATTATGGACCTTTTTTTGTGTTCCGCTAAATATGCCGGTGTGTATATTACTAGTGCTTTAGCAGCACATAAATTGTTAAGCTGTGCCTTATTATTGGTAGTATTAAGATGCCAGTATCATTTACACCTGGTTTTGCACCTAGGAACAGGTGCTTCGGCGCTCTAGGGACAAGGCTAGGCACATGTTAACAGCTCTTAAACATTAACTATGCTTACTAGTTAACATTGCAACTTAGCTTCCCAATAAGAGTTTTCTCTATGTTGATTATGAGAGAAAAAGTTTGTTTGTTTGCATCGATTGGGCTCCGAAATGATTTTGATGAAATTCGGAGTAGAGTTAGACAATGGAAAAGATCACCGCATACTTTAACGGAAAATTTTAGGTTACCATGTCAAACTAAACCGCGCGCAAATTATAGCGGTAAATATTTATATTCCTGCACAATTATTGATTACTTTCTTAAGTTTATTTCCTCTGACAGGAAAACGCATTTTGTCGATAGGTTCTACTTGACTCTCGAATTCAAAATAAACGGAATCATTAAACTATATCACGTCATTAGCAGAGAATTTATTAATACCACGAGCTACGATTGTATATGAAAATTCATAAAACATCATAAAATTATGAACACAAGCACGACTTTACGACCGTAAATGCCTCGTAAAAGAGGATTAAGTGTTTTAATTTCTTTTCCAAAGTGACCCAGTGTTAATTTAACTATACAGATATAAATTATATTCGGTATACTAATTATACTGTCACTATCTGGCTCCTGCTACTTTGTTTATGAAAACGTAAAATACACAAAATTAATGTGATCCATAAAATTTTGTTTTTGAATTTTATTTGACAGTAGAAATAAATTAAATATAATTGAAGGTGAATCGTGATGTTCCTTTTATTAGTTTATTTGAAACTAGCTGATGACGCCCGCAATTCCGTTGCGCCAAAACTCGTTTATCCCGCGGTAACCGTACATTTTTCCGGGACAAAATGTATCCTATGTCCTTACCCGGGACTCAAAGTATCTCCATGCCAAATTTCAGCAAAATGGGTTCAGCGGTTTGAGCATGAAGATGTAACAGATAGACAGACAGACATACAGACAGACACACTTTCGCATTTATAATATTGGTATGGAAGTAGATTGTTAGAGATATTTTAATAGGATATATTACTGCAACGTTTTCACGCTAGAGGCAGCACCAGCATAGACAACAAATGTTTTGTTCGACGTTTGACAACGTATTCTGAAATGATGTGTGCAACATGTCGGTTTTGGTCGAATTACGTATGTCCTAGTGACGCCCTCTGCTTCGACCCTAGTAATACCTACGGAAGCCCTAGAACAAATTTTTTTTGTGATTACTAACGAGCAAATTTTTTGTGAGTAGGTACATTTTGATAAAACAAACTGCAAACAACATTTTTAATTTCGAAAAATCTCGAAAGTGGTAGTTAACAGAAATAGAAAGAATTTCATACTTTGACTTGATGGTCCTAAAATATGGATTGTTTTATTTGTAGGACAAGGTTACATTAAAATTAAATAACTATTAACCTACAAATATACAAAAAATCAGCTGGTTAAGGTTCCGTTTTAGGGTACAGTAGTCAACCAAGTTTTGTTGACTACAGAACCCTAAAACGGAACCCTAACCAGGTGATTTTTTGTATATTTGTAGGTTAATAGTCATATAATTAGTTAGAGTGTTGTCTACTTGTCCTACTTGTCCTACAAATCAATTAGACTAATTTCCTACAATACATCTATTTTCGTGTAAAAATAATCTTCAAATTTCGTATTTTTAAGAGGTCATTTTTATCGAGAAATGTATCGAGGCAGAATACGTTAATCGTGTTTCCGGCTCTTCTCAAACCTAGATAAGGCTATGAAGATATGTATATCTCATTACCAGATTTGTAACATTTCTGAGGGTCTATAGTATTATGTCAAAAAGGACAGTTTTTTCAATATAGCGCCTTAATATGTAGGACAGACGCAGTTGATTATAATAGCTATGCATTTAACCAGGTTTGCTTAAAAAATCAGAATAAAGTCTAACATATCATAACAATGTGTGTGTTCATTATAATGATTCATCTCACAAACGTTTCCTTAACATTAAAATAAAGATTCACGATAGCAATAGCGATATCCGACACGTAATACCGCCCTCGTATATTCCCTTTATCTTGTTCAATACACTTAAATACAAATTAATACAACCGATGGCCCAGCTCTTAATGGCCAGGACTGTTTATTTTACACCTCGGACGAGACGGTTTTATTTTTAATTTACTTTTATTGGACTCGAATGTTTAACGTATAATGCTCTCTAAAGTCTCCGTGTTTTAAATTTTCTACACGGTTTTTAAATTTACATTTAGATTATTTCGCTGGTTACACCGTGTTATTTATCTTTTCTATTGACATTTACTTTTAAGTTTGAGTTTCTTTTTCAATAATGTCTTATGGCTATTGTTATGAATTATAATGTATATTGTTTTGAATGCGTTGAGCTTATACGTTTACCAGCAAAGCAGATGTGGGTGATCTTGTTTAGTCTTTAAGTAGGCTTGCGTTTTTCCTCAAGTCTACGCAGCTTTTTCATGTGTATCTTTCACTATTTATAGTAAGAGACATGTCTAATAATAATAGAATTTTATCAGGTAAAGATCAGGACACTGACTCTAAAATACGAATCTTACGATAGAAACCTATTATTAAATAATTGTCAAGTGTCAAATAGGTTAAGGTATGCCAATAAAGAGTGGTCTGTTATGGAGTATGGACACATTACAAAGTAACATTATCCTCGAGATAAGTGTAAAATTAATGGATATTTTTAATTAAATCCTACACCTTACATAAAAAATAGTGTGTTCTGACTGTCGATACGTTATTGACATTAATATTCGAAAATATTATCGAAGCGCCTACTCGATAAGCGTGTCGGGCCACACGCAGCACGTCATTACACACCTTCCACAGGAAAATAAATTAAACTTAACGAGTATCTCTACCCACGATCTTGTTCAGAATCGTCCCAACAACCACAACGGTGCATCCGACTTATACGCTGACCATTGCGTGTATTATCCCAAACGGTTTACTACATTTCATTCAGAAAGCGTAACGTTTCATGCAAGAGGGGATGTCATTGAAACTATCGTGTCAATAAGAGATTGAACAGCTTTGGTATATCAATATGGAAACTTAAGATACGAAATTAATTACGAAATGAACTTAACTAATTGCAGTATACACTTACAAGAAAAAGTAGACAAAATAAACAAAAGATTAGTGATTCATAGTGAAGCTAACGAGTCGAGTCGAGCATCACTTTTAACGCTTTTTCATTTTAATAACTTGTATTTTGATTCCATGGTGGTCTACGTGTGTAATGTTTGTAAAAGCAACACCCTTAATTATATTACCTACTACAATTTATAAACTGTTTGTAACATGGCTTATGTATAATGTATAATAATATTTAATTTACACACTGAGGTAGTAAGTACTACGTACTAGAGCAAACAAAAAACATGTCGCACTTGAGGAATGCGCGGGGAGGGAGGCGGGGCGTTGATTGCTATAGATCAGTACCGCAGAAATGATACAGATTTGTGCCTACACTCGAATGAATGCAGAATATATTTGAGTAAGTGGATAAAATAAAAATAAAAATTCACTTTTTTATAAAATTTATAATTAAGTATGGATCCATAGTCCACTATAGCTAATTACCTTATTTAAATTACTTAAATATTTTCAAATAATAAAATTATTATAATGTACGCATGTATAATGTACGTAATATTTTAAATATTATTTAAAAAAAAAAACTCGTCTACGTGAGTAAGTACTTCATTCATCGTCGTCTTATCATAGATATGTATTCTGCCTACATTACACTCTGAATCTACTACTCTATGACAATGTAAAATGGCGCGCGTCTTCGCCTAGTAATTGAATGTTCGTATTTTAATTGAAAAGAATTAAATAAGAATGCTAATATCGATGAAATGTTATTCCGTTGCATTTGGAAGTGTTACTGGAATAATTTTTGCAGTATCTTAATCCACAACTAGGCATTTTTGCGACTTTTTTTGGTTTCGTTTTTGACTGTTGTACGTCTGGCGCGCAGAAGAGCTCGCGGGCGACTAAGTGCACTGCTGCTATATAGATTACGTTGAATATGACCAAGCATTGCGTTGCGTTGTCGAGTCTAGTACGTAGTACATACTATGTCAGTTAATTTACATTATAAGTTCAGCTTAGTTGTAGCCTGTAGGTTATAACTTTAAATAAAAAAAAACTGACCAAAAACTAAATCCACATTAATTCAAGTTTGATGTGTTATTTTTTTAAAGATTCTAGATCTTTTGATAATGTAAATATCTTAATTAACATTTAAAATTACAGTAATTAGTTACACATTTTATGTTCCCTACATTCATAAGAGATCCAATTAATGTTATCTTAAAATTACAAAATTAAAATAAATCTATCGCTAATTGTTTAATATTGTAAATTTTAAGTTAACAAGCAAAGATAAATATCTCGTACATATAGATAAAGAAATCAAAAGTTTATAGCCACATTATATACTGTAAATTATTGTTTTCAAAACTTACTTAATATTCTGACTATTTATAACACTGATTATAATAATTCTGTGGGTTAAAGTGACCTTTTCTTATGGGATTATCATTAATTAGAAGGTACAACATTCTTTATCAAATATTATGTATGTAGATAGAAATCGGGAATCGAGAATATTCGAAATTTTAATTTTTTGTGGATCACAAAGACCTAATATAGGACTGAAGAGATATGGAACGTAGGTATACTAGGTCTAAATTTCTATGATCTCTTAGGGTCAATTCAGACCGCAACGCGACGAGGCGGGGTGAGGCGCGGCGCGGCATAAATTTGTATGATGTATCTGATTGGACAGATTTCAATTGCTTGACGTTTTGCGAATCTGTCAAATCCATAGAAATGCATCTACGCGTCGCGTTGCGGTCTGAATAACCCTTACAAGTTTAAAATTATTAATTTTAGATTCAATAGCAAATTGTTACTATAAACAACAACGCTTTTCCGAGTATCGGGGAAATATACATTTTTCGCAGAAAAAAACTTTCATCTAGTATTTAATATTTATCGCATTTCATGAAAGGACAGTTTTTTTTTACGAGACTGAAAGTTTCCCCATAGTAAACTTCATCAAAATATTTTAAGGTATTTAAGAGGTAACACATTGACAGACAATAATAATAATATCTATGGACGCTTCACACCACGTCAGTCTGGCCCCGTGGTAAGTACCTGAAGGACTTGTGTTACAGGTACCAGACAACGGAAATATATTTAATACTTTTATACTATAAGTACATAATATATTTAAGATTTTTATTATATGATACACATATTTAATACACATCCATGACTCAGGAACTTTATAAACTTTTTGTTCCGTCGGCGGGACTTGAACCCGCGACCTCCGGGCTCCGGCTTGAGCTACCAACGCGCTCACCACTGCGCCACGAGGTCGTCTCATCGTCGTCGACGGTCGTCGAGGAGACACACTTTCGAAATTTAATATTTTTATACAAAAAGAAAACCTCATATTTCAAAGAAGCTTGCTCTAATTATGTTTCATTTTACTCCAAACGAATTTATTGTTCTAATCCTATTCATTATGGGCATAATAATTTATATTATTATGTATCTATAGCACATTATGATGCAAAGTATATAATTTATAACATATTGCCCACGTTTATATTATGTCAACATACTAGTTATTGGTAGTTTTCTGCTTTAGATGTGCTGGTCTCTTGCGATATCCTATAAATAAAAAACTAATAAATCACATTTTGAAAAGAGAAAACGAAATAATCATAAGGAGCCTCCTTCCAGATGCCTACATTTTGATATTCTTTTAAGAGAAGGAATTTGCGGATGCGTTTAACAAGACGTATTGGCCACAAATCGTAAACTGTAGAGAAGGAAATATGGGAAGCCCTTGCCCAGCAGTGGAATATTGCAGGCTATTGATAATATTAATAATTTAATAAAAGCATTGTTGCCTAAATTTTGATATTCTTTTAAAAGAGGCTTGAACTGTAGAAGGAAAGATGGGATGCTATTATATAATAATTGAATAAAAACATTGTTGCCTAGTCGCCAAACCTGATGGCTAAAAAACCAGCCAACTTAGTATAATATATGTATATATAGGTATATTGTATCTACAATTTGGAAACATTGTTATTGAGCATTTAGAATTTCAATTCTCGGTTAACTAATGTTATATTCATTTTCTTTTTCACATTTGGACATCCAATATCTTCTAAAAGGTAAGGTTTTTTTAATACTAATGAAATAATTGCAGATGACGGACTCCTTTTTTCGGGCATACCATGAAAACGCCTGACTGAAACGCCTTTATCCGTACACCTAGCCATCCAGGCAGCCCTAGATATACCCTAGGTATACAAATAGTTTGTCAGTTAGCTAACCTAGGCACTCATAAACCTGATGAGTGTCACTGCATACTAATGTCATAATTAAAATTGCGATTCTCATTAGTAGTTCCAAATTGTATGGTTCTGAGAAGCACCGTTGCAGTGACCTAACGCTTAACAACTTTAGAATAATTAATGAGTATATTTCTGCCGAAATCGGTCCACTAATTGTTAATACCGTCGTGTTGCAAAGGACGTTGCCCTGAAATCGACTAGTTTTATGGGAATTTTAAGGCACGTAGATGGAAGTATTCCAGTCCATCTATTTAGCAGAATTAAAAATAGTGATCAATTCATATCAAAAACTACGATGCCAAATTTTGGCGAATAATATCATTTAACTGACAAATATACCATATTATTCATATTTTAACTCCAAATAAGTAAGTACCTTAATTTTATATCTATTAAATATTAAAATATTATATTCACTGTGACCCGTGGGTAGGTTACCGATGGTTTAAAGAAAATGTTTAGCGAATAATATTAATTATTGTATTCGATCTTAAGATACGATATTATATTATAATAAATATTAACAAAAAATTAAATCCGACTTCCAAGGTAAAAACAAAAGTAGGTAATACTTATTCATAATCTAAAAATAATCAAATAATTCTTATTCCTTATTATAGTGGCGTCTTCAGACTTCGCCTAAACCTCAACTATTTCTGTACTCAATCTTCATGCTTTTGAAGTCGGTACCAGCTTACCTTAGCGTAATTGCTATGTCACGTATCTCAGAACTCTTCCGGGCTGGTACCGAACAGACGAACATTTAACCTCCTCCTTTTTGAAAGTTGGTTAAAAATGGTAAAGCACCTTGCAGCATCCGTTTGGCGTTCGCCATCAAAATTCGAGGTCGAAGGTCAAAATTTCACATTTTTTGGGTATTTTTCAAACCTCGTAAATCTCAAAATTGACTATTTCCTAGTAGCTATTCTCTATATAACATACATAATATTATAACATTTTTTAAACTTGTTTGTGTCTGCAGTGTTTATAATTAAGTGGAATTTTTAGTCATTTATGTATGACCGCGGTCTGTTACAGTTTTGCTTTAGGAATTCGTGATCTGTATTTAATTTTTATATTCAAAATAGAGTTGTTTTACTTTCGCTATAAACATGATTTTGCCGTCATATATTTTAAAGGCCACACACAGCTCCAAATATTTATAATTTTATTTTCGTTTCGTTTGTGTAGGCGAATAAAGGCTGCAAATTTGCTCTACCCAGTGCTTTTTTCTACCCCCTAAGAGCCTAGTACAATTCGGGAATAGTGCCGAGTTTGGTAGGAAGTATTACCAACGAAAAATGTTGTAGGCTTGTGGTTACCTGTCGCAATGTTTGGCAGTATTGTTGGTACCAAGTAGTTTACAACAAATGCCGTAACTATAAGCCCCTAAACGGTAACCGGCCCAACCTGCGAAACGCGAATATCAAACCTATGACGTCACACATACGTGTTTACCGCTAACAAACACACATTAATATGTGCGGTGGCGCGTGTGTGTGGAGCTCCTACGAAGATGGCCATTGTCTTTTTAAAACGTGACTCCATATGTTAATTGGGCGATTAAACGCGAATGCGGGTCATTTCGACCATTACAAGAGGAGCCCTTTTGAATATGTATAATAAAATTATTAGATAAACTGTGTACTCAATTTGTATGGCCCCTAATGAGGTTATGCGCTTTCTTGTCACATCGCGCTTTAAATGCGCGGGCGCAAGCAGGATGTGCGAAATGGTATTTATTGACGACTAACTGTATGAGGCCGATATAGAATATCGTAGCCTGATTAAGGTAATTGATGACTAAGCATGAAAGCATGTAAGATTCTTTGAGTTATTAGAAAGCTGAGTATTATTTTGTTACAAGTGAAATGAGCATATTAAGTTGATTTGATCTTATGGTAAGTCGTCCAAATTGTATCCTAATTTCTAATTAATATTTTAAAATGTTTATAATTGATTCCATGTCCATTTCAAAGTCCGATTAAATAATAATATCAAATTTAAATAATATGAAAAAAAATCTGTATGTCTATCTAATGTATGTTGTGTATTTTAAACGTAAAACTAAATATAGACGGGCAGCCTAAAATCGAATGCACATATCATATTAGTGTTTATTATTGCTTGTTTAATATAAATAAATTAACATAAACTGTAGTGTATATAAAATTTTAAATAATTTTTCACGTGAGAGCTTTGCTGGTACATTGCCAAGTTTGTATTTACAAAGGCAACAGTGTTGCTCTGTGCTTTAAGGGCCTTCCACTACGTAGATTCCGTAATTATATCTATATACAGCAATAATCTTCTGCCGTAAAATACAGCAATAATCTTCAGTATATCAATATTCCTTTCCTCGTTTTAAATTTTCTATTTTTGCTTATTATACTCATGATATTAGCTTCCGAAGTAATACCAATTTATTAAAATTGAATCAAACTTTTAGCATCTCCCTAGTATTTACAAATTACGTTTATTTGAAACACACGACAATATATACTATAGACAATTTCATTAACTACATATTCCATATTTTAATTTTTTTTTAAGATCAATTTTGAACTAAGTAAAAAAAAATAGAATTTTTGTGCGATCTCGTCAACGCGTCAAATGTGTATGGTCAAGGTCGTTTGCTTGAGGGATGGCCTTAAAGAACAATTATGACGTCATTTTACTTGCTTCAAACCATTCTATAAGTTTTATATTTCTTTTAATAAAAAAATTTAAAAAGTGATGACATCCAAAAATAATTAATATTTTATGTGTGGAAATTAAAAAACTTATTGAAAATAAAAACCAGATTTGATTCAGACAGTTCTAATCCTTCCAGTGAAAAATAATCTTAACAAGAACTGTTAATAAACAGTAAAAAAAAATATATATGTAATAAATATGTTTGTAAAAGCTCTCTAAAATCAAAACTTTCCAAACATTACTCGATTTGACCCTGAACTTTAAAAGACTTATAACAAATAAATATATTTAAATATTAATGACAAAAACTGTAACGAATAATTCTAGATATGCTCAAAAAGGAAATCCATAAATTACCCTACGAAATAAATACAACAAATTTATCTTAAAAACCGACTGTATTCTAATTTTTGCATATCTAATTATTAACCTTTGAGAAGTATCAAATCAACCATTTTATGTTTTGATCTAAAAAATAATATATTATTACGAGATAGTTTGTATTTATTTTCCTAATCAGGAAATAAATGATGAGAATATTCTAAATTTCGATAAAAAAACTGCACATTTTTATATACTTAGCTATATATTTTTATCTCTCTCAAGACTAAAAGTATTTTTAACTAAATTATTAGAATTTTATTGGTTTATGTGTGATAACTGATGAATGATGACGAATCAGAAATACTCTTTTGCATATTTAAAAAATATGTATCTGTGCATATTTATCTACTTTTGCATGTTCTCTATTATTTTACTTTGCCAATAAATATATCACTGATCTAATTATATATGGCAGGGTGCTGGCTTAGGGAGTACCTAATAAAAGAGATGTGTTATTCAAAAATAATGTTTATTGACGCCCTCTCCAACTACTTATCCTAGCTTTATAGTTATAATATGTAGGTATAGGAATTATGAGAGCTGAGGCTTACACTACATATTAAAGCATACCATAGCAAATGATACTGGCGTCAAACTTGTTACTTAAATTCAATGTTAGCCTCACGTACTGTAATACAATAATAATTATCAATTTAGAATACAAATCAGATTGAGAGCTCAAACATTATTTAGCAATATTTTTGAAAAGTACTAAGCCTCAAGCAGGCCTGTCCCGAGAGTATGTGTATGTAGGCAAATATAATTGTAGGCACCTAGCACTGCGCGGTCGGAGTTTGAACTTTATAGTATCGTAGCATGAGTTGTTATTTCTATAAACAGGTTTCATGAGTGGGAATTCTGTTGGTACTACTAATATATATTCTGTGCCTCAAGTAATTTTTTTCAAACATAAAATATATTATAAAGTCGTTCATAAAAAACATAATGACATTTAACAATGAGGTTCCATAATATTTAAGGTGTAGTATTTTTCATAAAAATAAATCATTTTATACTATGTAACTGATTAGATGAGTTAAGACTTATGAGGAAGTTTTACTCCCTCTTAATACGTCTTTTAGAATAATGCTAACTCTCTGAGAGTTTTGACAGAAGTTTGTTTCCCCAGAACGCTGATGACAGGCTAACGTCAAACAAGCTTTACCAATCAACAACGCTATAATATTATAGACGATTCACGATATTATATCCTGTCAAAACTCTCAAAAACCGGGCAGTTATGTAGGGCAGAAGAACGTCGTATTTGTAACTTAAATTTTATCAATTCATAACGTCGATTCATTTTATTGCAGTCATAAAAATACAACAATTTAAAATACATAAAATATAGGCACTTTATAAAGCTTTGTTTGTTAAGTACGTAAGGTCATTCGCCTTTAGAAAGGTAGATTTTAACAGATTATCTTTTAACACTACCTGATACATGTGACTTTTCTCGCCAAAATGGCTCTTTATGTAAATAAGCTATCGCATATTTTTATGTGAGTTAAAGATACAAATTTGTTTTCAGAAAATAAATAATACTTATGTAATATCAAAGATTGTTGAATTATCAAAATTTCATAAGTTAATCGACTATGAGCTGTACTTATTGCAGTGTGTAATGATTGTGCATATTTTCGTACTATGAAAATTTTTGAGCATAATATTTTATTTACTTTTTAAACAAACAAACATAACGTATAAGTTATAACCTGCGTTATTTACAATCGCATTAAACAATGAAATAACCCTTCTAAGAACGAGCGTGACATACAAAAATCGCACGCCGAATTTTAAATTAGAATTCCAACGTTCGAATTTCGTAAATGTGAAAAAAAACAATGACATTCAGTGTGTATAATGAGTGATTCGAGCCATCTGTCAATGTGAACGCAGCATATTTTATAATTACACAGTGGCATACGTGGAATAGCAATCGTTGAGCCGTCACCTTGCGCACTGAATGCGAATTGATTTTTGTGAAACACGATCAAGATTGGCTCTTCGCTCTACAATTACTGTTTTTTCAATGACCGCATATTTTTATAGTCTCTGGGGTAAAATGGCATTTTTTTTTATTTTAAATTTTTTGTAGCTAATAATTATTATGGGCATAATGCACAAAAAATGTTTAATTTTTTTAGGGTTCCGTACCGAAAGGGTAAAAACGGGACCATATACTATATATAGACTTTGATGTCTGTCCGTCTGTGCGTTCGTCCGTCCGTCTGTATATCTCCAGGTGTACTATGAAAGGTGAATAAATAAAAACGTTATATTATAAATCAATGTTTTAAGTTTGATCTGACAAAGTTTTTATACATTATAAACCTGAACAATAAGACTTAAAAAGTCATTAATAAATCATAAAAACATGATCGCGATTTGTAGTTTTATTACAACATATTTTCATTTTAATACTTGAATTATTAATAATATTAATGACAACATTAAGAATATTTTCATATAATATTATTATAACATATTATAAATGTGATCTTTGTTTCTTTTAGTATTATTATTAATATGTGCCACAGCATATCCTTTCAAAAATATGCATTCAGATTTCAGACGAATATTCGCCCCACTATTTGTACGTGTGCATGGGGCATTAACACGGATCCGCTTTTGGCACCGAACACCTTCTGTGTACCGCTAACACATGTATTAACTTTACACCAGCAGAATATTGATTATGGCATTAGTAGTTTTAAATTATTTTATAAGGAAAATCAAAGTTTTATTTTGTAATTGATTTGTTTTTTTTCTAGTGGCGCCTTGAAAAGTAAAAAAAATGTTGGTAAGCCTAGAATTAATTAAATAAGAGGCGAACTGTAGAGTCGCTTTTCTACTTCACGCACAGACAATTTTTCCAACACTCAAAATCAATCATTTTTCGAAAAAATAAAACACAGATAGTAAAGGAATGAAAGTTATTAAACAAATAAAATTGAAATCTTTTAATAACACTAATAATACACTAAATAAGACATTACACAAAAAGGCCCTGTACCAAAATAGACCTGTTATGTAACATAAACAAACACACATAACATATTTATACATATTTATGAGATAAACGAACATAATCGTCACAGGTGGTAAATTTTATGTGACACGGCCAATAATGATAAGATTTAGATAAGCGACCGCTGAGGGAATTAAATTATATTTATAAGTTTAATTTAGAAATTAATATGCAAAATGGCGAAGATTCGCAATAAATTAAAAGGGTGTGTTAGATATTCTTTAACAAGATGATGAAAAAAAACTGTCGCAACTACGACAATTTTTGGAGTTTACTCCTTAAGAATCGATTTTCATATATAAGGCGCCCGGTATGAGAAAAATCCGAGGGGTAAAACCTACTAACAAGTAACGAAAATGTGTCACGTTTTTGGACGACGGAAACTTTCTAATTTGGCTGTAAGTGTATTAAGACCATAAAGGTAATACCTATCGGAATATAATATTATATAAAATAATATAATTATATAATAATTTAATATTATTATATAATTATATTATAATATTATATAAAATAATATAATAATATAATTATATAATAATATAATTATTTCAAATTCAGGGAGGGGGTTGCCGAGTGTTGCCTTTGATGTTAGAAGAAACCCCGTTCCTCTATGCCTATTGGGAGCGGAGTTATGGCTACTTTAGTAAGACGTATGACAGTTGCCGAGCTGTCAATGTCAAAGTTTGAATGCTTGTAACTCGGCAACTATTTGTCCTGGATATGGGTTTCTCCGGCTTGATCTTCCTGGATTTTTCTCTTCTATTTGATTCTGGCCTTAGAATTGAGAAAAAAAATGATGTCTCTGATTTAGTTCAAATTCAGGGAGAGGGTAGCCGAGGTGTTGCCTTTGATGTTAGAAGAAACCCCGTTCCTCTAGGCCTATTGGAAGCTGAGTTATGGCCGCTTTTGTTCGACGTTTGACAGTTGCCGAGCTGTCAATGTCAAAGTTTGAATGCTTGTAACTCGGCAACTATTTGTCCTGGATATGGGTTTCTTCGGCTTGATCGTCCTGGATTTTTCTCCTCTATTCGATTCTGGCCTTAGAATTGAGAAAAAATATTTTGAAATAACTATGGCAGAAAGGGGTGTAGAGAATATTGCCGGAACATTTGATTTCATATTATTTTAATATTTTTTCAGTTGAATAAACTCTTTTTGCGTATGGTTAGATACTCGTACTTAAGGAGTAAACTCCAGTCGTTCGTCGGAGCTGACACACTTTTTTTTTTATTGCGCGAGAATAGCTATATTTTCCAGGATAAAATTATCCGTTGTCTTTTTCGGGATTTAATGTATCTCCTTAAGAAAAATATTAATATCAATATTAAATAATCAGCTTTTTACGCATATGGGTCAATTTAGACCACAGTGCAACGCGTAGATTTATATTGAATTAACTATAATGTAATATGCATGAAGTCTCGAAATGAAATGAAGTCTGTCAAATCCATACAAAAGAAATGCATATCTTTGCGTCGCGTTGCGGTCTGAATTGACCCTAAAGAGGTAACCAACAGAGTACGGACAGTTTCATATAAAATATATAATATTTTTAGTGCTAGCACAGAATATATATTAGTAGTACCAAGTGCTAGTAGCATTTATAATGCTAGTATGGATTAACACAATTATTATAATAACACAACAATATAAAGTAAGTTACAATTTTGGTTGTAATAAAAAATTAATTGCGTTGAAGATTTTTCGACAAATATGAATATAACGAGTTGCGGCATCTTTAGAGGCGGAATTGTCTAAGATATCATCTCATACGTGAGTGTGGTCACTAACTACATTTTACATCTATGAGTATACTTTTAAGTCATTTCGTAAGATTTTCTCATAATGATTGCTCCAAAAACGAGCAAGACAACCTTTGTTTCACCGCTGAATTTTATCACGTTATTCCCTAAATGTTTGTGTTTGTTTGTTTCATCTAATTGTTTTCATTTAAATAATTTGTCTTTTCTGAGCTTAAAGAAACAGAAGCAGAATTTTTACCCTTTTCAGCCCCCAAAATTCCATTGATCTTTTTTTTGCCTTAGCTGTTTGAATTCAATATCAACATGTAATATTTCCCTTGAGTTGCATTTTTTGCTTTTTGTGAATGTAAAATATGAAAAGCAAAAATTCGGAATTTCTTCAAAATAAATAATTAATCAAAAATTTATTGAAGCAGTATATTAAATTTTTTACATCGTCTATACTTATTATAAAACAAAGTCGCTTTTTTTCCCTCATGTCCCTTTGTTCCCTTTAATCTTTAAAACTACGCAACGGATTTTGATGATTCTTTCCGTGTTAGATAGCCCATTTATCGATGAAGGTTATAGGCTATATTTTATCACGCTAAGACTAATAGGAGCGAAGAAATAGAGGAAAATGGAGAAAAAACGGGTAAAATTATTTGAAAGGGCTAACTTGAACGCGCTAATCTCAGGAACTACTGGTCCGATTTTAAAAATTCTTTCAGTGTTAGATAGCCCATTTATTGAGGAAGTCTACAGGCAATATTTTATCATGCTAAGACTAATAGAAGAATGTGAAAAAAAACGGGTAAATTATTTGAAATGGCTTATCTCGCGAACTACTGGAGCAATTTTTATGTTATTTGGCACAGATAAGAAGTAGACCACGTGAAGGATCATAGGCTATCCATTTCAATCATTTTTTCAGTGGCTATATATTTTATACCCGTGCGACGCCGGGGCGGTTCGCTAGTAAACAATAAAACAGTGTTAATTTTAGTATCGGTCTTAAAAACCAAGCTTATGTAGGCGTAAATGTGAACTAGAATTTGGAGAAAGCCACCACATTTTTTGCCTTTTTAGGAATCTTGGTAAATAAAAAAGGATACCATCAAAAATGCTGTTTTACTTCCTAGATTTTATGGCGCTAAACATAATATGAAATTGAATTATTTTATAACTCGTATGCTAGATATAGCTTTTTGATCTCTTTTAAGGTTGTTCAATATGTTTAACCTAACTACTGTACTCGCGAAGGTTTCCTCAAAAAGTGAACCTCAGAAAACCGATCCCTGGAAACGACAATTTAGTTTATTGGCAAGCGAAAGGTACCAGACAATGGAATATTGCCAAAAGAGTTCCTTAAGGGGGTAAAATGATAGAACAAATCCGTATATAGACAGACAAGTGTTTTATCACATTCGTTAGTGAGTTATCAATTATTCATAGCTGTGTATTATGCGAGCCAGCGACCGTTACTTGGAAGGCTCACTTCGTTCATTAGTAGTTTCACCGCGGATGGCTTTGGCAAAACCGCTGCGCTACATAGCGCTGACAATAGATAAAGAATAATCTAGAAAGGATACCACTAGATTCATTGATCTCTATTCACTTGTTAACCCATCAATCCCCAAGCGGCACCCGACCGGTAAAGAAAACTGTGTTCTGGTTTCTGCGTTGTAATTTTTTCAGCTGGCAGTAACGCTAAACAGTTTTACGTGAATACTTTTTTTACTATTTAATTAGACTTAGTACATAAACTCGAATGTGACTTCTTTATTGGGATAGAAGTTTGAACATAAGCTGCGTCTCATCAGAACACACATTGTATGGCTACTTCTAAGCTGTGGGAGTAACTTTAACTAGACAATAATTGAGTAGGTACTAATTTTTCTAGGCCATGATACAAACATAAGTTGCTCTCAAACTAATATTTACCTATTTTTACATTATTTATTATTGTGTGTATTCGTAGTTTTTTTTTAGTTCGTAGTTGATTTGGGTCATCTCCATTTTCTTTGTATCAATGTCTGCATTTTGTACGCGATTCATATAGTGTTCGTGTATTGACGATTTAATTACTGTCTAACCGCAAGCTATCGATGTGGGTGTCCTGTACATAATACATTAATTTGGATATTAGAAAAATCCATACTAATATTATAAATGCGAAGTCTGTCTGTTACCTCTTACCAACTTACGCCCAAACCGCTAAACCGATTTTGCTGGTTGTGAATCTACTTTGAGTTCCGAGAAAGGACATAGGATACTTTTTATACTGGAAAAATGTACGGACACCGAGCGAATTTCAAAAGTCGATACGAACGATAAAATACTTAGACAACCATTATATTTTATAATTATAATAACAAAGTATGGATGGTAATGCCAGGGATATGCTAATGAGGCACGAATCATAATTATTATTTAAAAAAAAAAAACCTATTAAGTATAGTCATCTGCTTTGCGAATCCGTACTCTCATTAAGAATATACCACTCTGTCCAGTTAAATCGCGAAATCCACATGTGGAGTTTCCACTATTAGTTTAATTCCCCTAATCGTGTTGTCTAACATCTGTCTAATCGCAGATCCATAATACATCAACAACGTATAATTCACCGGGAGTTCCTCGCGAGTTTTCGTTCGAAAATGCATTTTCCATGTTCATGTAAAGCACTATTAAGTTAATTATAGGATTACGTCGGGCTGCATTTTAAGTGGTATTTTGGTAATATTATAGTCAGATGGCACGCTCGATAACTACACCGAGCTGTGGTGTGTAGAGGTGGCATTTTGGTCAATGTTTTTAAAGCGTTTTTTGCTGTCCTACTGCCGTGCAAAGGCCTCCCCCAAAGTCTTCCACTCCTTTCAATCCAATGCAACCGCTGGTCAATTTTTTTTTAATAATGTAAATAAGTTAACATCATTATGCCCTATGGGAAATAATAATATTACATTAATTTAAAATTTTATGTGACATTTCTAAACTTTACTCTCTTTATTGGCCCGTATTCACTTTCATTAGTAGTGCAAGTGATTAGGGCAAGTGATTAGTTATTAGGAAAAAGTAAGTGT
Organism: Lysandra bellargus; assembly: GCA_905333045.1. Lineage (NCBI taxonomy): Eukaryota > Metazoa > Arthropoda > Insecta > Lepidoptera > Lycaenidae > Lysandra > Lysandra bellargus. Next base: position 7,713,739 of record HG995343.1, read on the forward strand.
GGACAGCGACTGTTTAGTGCAAGTGATTAGCCGGCTGCGTAGTAACGTGATTAGTTCTGTATTCACTTTGATTAGTGATTAAGTGCAGGTGACTAGTACAGGTGATGAGTGATTAGTAGAAAGTAAGTGTGGACAGCGACTGATTAGTGACTAGTCGGCTGCGTAGTAACGTGATTAAAAGCGTGTTCTATTTTTTGCGAGTGCAAGTACGTGACAGATGAAAACCAATTTTGGTTTCGTTTGACAGCTCGAGATTGTTACTATTATTCCGCTAGGTATATTAACTTTATGGGCCAGACTGACGTGGTGTGCCGTGTGAAGCGTCCATAGATATAGTATATCATTATTAAATAATATACTTATTAAAAGTACAAAAGGACACCCTTTCAATTACTTCCATACTAATCCATACTTATTACTTACTAATATACTAATAATATTATAAATGCGAATGTGTGTCTGTCTGTCTGTTACCTCTTCACGTTTATACCTCAGAAGTCAGAACCGATTTTGCTGAAATTTGGCTTGGAGATACTTTGAGTCCTGGGAAAGGACATATAAAAATACTTCGTGGTCTTTATATATAAAACTCAAAGGTGACTGACTGACATGTTGATCTATCAACGCACAGCCCAAACCACTGGACCGATCGGGCTGAAATTTGGCATGCAGGTAGATGTTATGACGTAGGCATCCGCTAAGAAAGGATTTTGATCAATTCAACCTCCAAGGGGTGAAAATAGGGGATCAAAGTTTGTATATAACAATACTTCTTAACGCGAGCGAAGCCGCGGGCAAAAGCTCGTTTTTAATAAAACCAATATTAAAAATGAAGGACATGTCAAAATGGCAGTTTTATTTTAGAAACTAAGACGCTCGTGTTGACAGCTACTACTGAATTTACTAAATTAAATTACTAAAGAGCCACTAAACAAGAATTGGACACTACTTGCACTACACACCTGCACTCCACTGCCTCAATTACTAGTCACTTGCACTTGCACTAATCAAAGTGAATACAGGCCTTATCTTGTAGTCTAAAGGTAAATAATTATTATTTAAAATTAAATATTTTCGGAAAACTCACAGGCAAAATTTCATTAGTCTACTAGTCCGACGTACTTTAAAAATATACGCTAATAGGACATATTACGTCAATGTTTTCGAGCTAGACGGCAGCACCAGCACATACAGTAAACAAAAAGTCTTATTCGACGACGTTTGACAATGTTTCTGTCAATATTTTGAAACTAATTGTGTAATGTCTATCATATCAGATTATTTACTGTATAGCTTAGCGCCCTCTGCTCTGAACTTTGCGTAATATTCTCTACTAGATGACGCCCGCAACTCTGAAACTTTTTAAAATTAGTCAGATCTACACATTTAGAAACCCTGGTTGTTCTAATACCCAGAACCTCATTACGCATTCGGGTCGCGAACCTCGAAATAAACGAATATAATAATTATGACCCGAATGGGTAGTGTTGTGTCGACACGTCCTTAATGCTAAGGCACCGATACACTATGTTTTGCATGTACAATTATACAATCCTACTCTGTCTTTGAATTTTGAAATGCGAATTATACTGCCAAGGCTTGTTTAGTATAATTAAGTTTAAGTTACGGATAATTTTTAAAGTTTTGCCTTGGATAGCCCTGAAAATATTGTTACAAATGGTGCGCGTGCGAAAGAGATAATTGTGAATTTTAATGTAAGTATCTTATTTTTATTGCCAAATTTCTTTCTATTCGGTAAACGGATTTTAAAGGTAAGGCTACACTACTATAAAATGTACATACAGTTTGTACGTTTTTGTTCGGTTGATATTTATTATTTTATAAATTACTGCTGTTGTAATTATGGAGGGAATATTACACAAAGGTTGGAGCAGAAGGAGCTACTATAGTATCTACATACAATAAATAATCTGACCAAAATCCTACATGTTGCACACATATTAATATCAAAGTATTGATAGAAACGTTGTCAAACGTCGGACAAAACTTTTTGTTTACTGTCTATGCTGGCGCTGCCTCTAGCGTGATTACTCTCTACTCTACTCTAGCGTGATGACTGCAGTAATATATCCTACTAGCGACCCGCCCCGGCGTCGCACGGGTATAAAATATATAGCCACTGAAAAAATGATTAAAATCGATAGCCTATATGATCCTTCACGTGGTCTACTTCTTATCTGTGCCAAATAACATAAAAATTGCAGTCGTTCGCGAGATAAGCCCTTTCAAATAATTTGCTCAGTTTTTTCCACATTTTCCTATTAGTCTTAGCGTTATCAAAGCGCACGGCCGTGCGCCGCCAAGTTCCAGCAGGCCGCGCGCATGCCGTGCACTATTTACACGAACGGTTTCGACGCACTTTTGACCCCCCTGTAGCTCAGTAACTATTGCAAGTACAAAGATAAAATTATATGTACGTAATCATGTACTAGTACTTATGCAATATACCAAATTTCATAGATATAGCGTTGTTACATTCTGAAATATGTCCTTGTAAAAATAGCTAATTTTGGCACTCACTCACTGACCGGTAATCAAAACCTCTAGGCCACTTCCAATTGTCCTAGCGCTATGACATTTGGCACACAGGTTGGGTTTTATATGTAGATTAACAAAAAATTGAGAAATTTAAGAAATCGGTCAAGCGTGAGTCAGCTCATCTACGAATTTTAGGAAAAATTTCTTATGTAACAGTGAATACGTGTGGGAGGAGGAGAGAAGGGTTTAAAAATATTGTCATGTATAATGCACACTGTATAGCTTATAAATAAATACTGCTACCTTAAAAATTTCGCTTCTATTGATAGGTTAACAAATACCACTAGCGCCATCTATCGAAAATATTGTTTATAAAATACTTTCAATAGATGGCGCTAGCAAAGTTACTTTGAAACGCAGAATGACTTAGATTAACAATACATGCGGGTGTGGCACTATAAAAATAGACCGTACGATTTCTCGAAAAAAAGTATTGAAATCCCACCAAAAACATACCTGTTAAGAATGGGGCCAAGTTCCTATTGGTTAATTATTCGCCTTAAAAAAGACTTGAAATCCAATCCAATGCCAAGTTTCGATGCACTTCAAAATCGATCATAATCATCATCATTAACAGCCTGATCCTTAATACTTCTAAATTGGAACTTGGCAGGTTGATTTGATTACTTAAATACTTGCCATTGGATTGGATTTCAACTCTTTTTTAAGGCGAATAATTAACCAATAGGAACTTGGCCCCATTTTTAACAGGTATGTTTTTGGTGGGATAAGATATAGCCTTCGTCAATAAATGGGCTATCTAACACTTAAATAATTTTTCAAATCGGACCAGTAGTTCATGAGATTAGCGCGTTCAAGTTAGCTTTCAAATAATTTTCCCCGTTTTTACCACATTTTCCTCTATTTCTTCGCTCCTATTAGTCTTAGCGTGATAAAATATAGCCTATAGCCTTCCTCGATAAATGGGCTATCTAACACTGAAAGAATCATCAAAATCCGTTGCGTAGTTTTAAAGAATAAAGGGAACAAAGGGACATGAGGGAAAAAAAGCGACTTTGTTTTATAATATGTATAGATTACTCAATTTACTGAAACCCAAAACACAATCATCATTAGCACGATACGCGGCAAAATAGCGAGGCTTAAATATCGACCGATTAAGTGTAATCGTCCGCAATTAGGACCGTGCATCTTGCAGTAATAACTAATTACGAGTTCAAGCGATAATTGTGCAGGTCGACTTCGTGGCTGGTCGTAATCCGTCGGCTCTGACGGAGATTACATGGTGTGTATCAGAGATGTTAGTTCATAGGCAGATGGTATACCTACGTAGTACCTCCTCCTTTTTGGAAGTCGGTCAAAAATAAGAAAACATAAAAATATGCTTCTGATAATAAAAACATCCGTCTTATTACACCATTCAAACTCACGTAAAAAAGCCAAAATTCGTTTTTGCAAACAAATTTTTCCTCATAAATTTGTATGCCGGTCAGCTCAAGAAATTTTTCCCCGCTATTAAAATGGTGAGTCATTTAAATGGCCTTTATTTGGCCGTAAAAGTCTGTTCCTATTTGCGCGGACGCCGCTCGCAAGCAAATTGTTGCTGTGCTTAATAATGATAACTATCGGGACAGATTTAACATTTTCATCGCGTACAGAAGTTTCGAGAATCCTCTTTACAATGTTTTCCCGAAACACCTGTTTGATTTCTATCGTAATTGAATCATATTTTAAACTAGTTGACCCCCACGTATGCGTAAGCTCCTTTTTCACATTAAAAAGTAGCCTATGTTCCGGTTGGGTCACTCTATCTTATATAACCGAATTCAAATTCGTTTCGTAGTTTTGCAGAAAGAAATGTCATAATCCATCTTGTAGGCAGGAATCTTCAATGTAAATTGTAAACAATCAAAATACTTATTCTTATTTAACTGGAACGTAACTCTAATTTAACATTAATTGTACCTACCATAAACACTTGTAATTGTTAATAATAATTATCCGGTACATGCGTTTATAATTGTAACAAAAAAAGTGGGTGGGACGAAGAAAAAACAGACTATTAGTTCAGCTAGAATTAAAGTTCGATAGAATTAAAACCTCGCACGGTGGGTAAATGTGAATAATTACGTATTTAATACAGCCTTTGTTCGAGGGAACGGACGGGAAAATTCTAGTAATTCAATTGTTCGAGACTGTTTAATTTGACTGCACGCTTTCTAATACTTTTCGTTTAGTGTAAAGTACGGTAAATATTCTACATTTATCTAAAATACGTAGATAACTTTTCTAGTAGAGAACTGTTTAAGTTCTCTTGTTTTCAGACCGAAGATTGTTGCACTGTATGAATAACGTATTTTTTTTCCAATGATGCTATATTTAAATGTGTAGTATATATTGTAGACTATACGTAGTACTTAATATCAATTATTATTAAAAAATAACATTTATTTAATACTAGACGACTAGACGATGCCCGCAACTCCGGCTAAAACTCGGGGACAAAAACTATCCTATGTCCTTTCTCGGGACTCAAAGTATCTCCATGCCAAATTTCAGGAAAATCGGTTCAGACAGACAGACAGACAGACAGACAGACAGACAGACAGACAGACAGACAGACGGACGGACGGACGGACGGACGGACGGACGGACGGACGGACGGACGGACGGACAGACGGACAGACACACTTTCGCATTTATAATATTAGTATGGAAGTATGGATTAGTAAGTTCGTTTTCCTATCTCTTTTAACTTTAAATACTAGGTACGCGACAGAATTTAAAACTTTGCAGTCTTAAATTCCATTTTTAATACTTTCTGTGTTCAAAATCTTGATCTTCACCTGAAAATTTGAATTTCTAATTAGAAATCTGCTAAACATTTTTGGCAGCATAATAAATCAAAATTATTAAGAGGGGCTTAATCCTGGCCAGGAAATTAAACAAGGTATTACCATAATTGATAGGGTTCCACTCAATCTACTTACAACAGCTTTCAAGAAACTTTGGGACTCCCTTGGACTTAATAAATGAGCGTTCTGATTGAAAGATAAAAATTATCATCTAGGAAGTAAGAAGAAGAATAAATATTTTCGGTGTTAACTGTTTAGGGTCCGGACACCGGAACGAAGCTCAACGCGACGACGCGATACAAACTTTTTTGAAAACAAGTAATATTCAAAACTATATATTTAAATTTTTGACACTTTTGACACTTTAAGGGCTTGTTTCACCACTTCCTGATAAGTGCCGGATAGGCTATCCACAACTTATTTGACAGATGCTCTACACTCTATCTGTAAAGTTAAGTTGTGGATAGCCTATCCGGCATTTATCAGGAAGTGGTGAAACAGGCCCAATCTTGTAACAGTCTTGTGTTGGTTTTATCAGGTTTTATGAATCACCAAGTTCAACTCGTTTGAGTGTGAGCTGGCCCTTAGTTTTAGGGATCTGCATTTTTTTTCTTAAATATATTTTATCACACCAACGAATTATTGAACATTAGTCAATCCTAAGTTATTTCATGCACCAGAACCAACATCTAAGATACAAATAGATTTATTTATATTTTCTTGTCAGTAAAATAAACTCTTTTATAACCGTAATAGTACATTAATTACGAAGCCATATACACACACTTGGCCCCAAATTACATTTTAATTTTCTCCAGAACAAACAATTTCTTGTTCTCATAATCGAGTAATCATTATAAATTCATTACCAATGATTAATAACTAGCTAACACAGATAAGTATCGACACACGTAAGCAAAAAACACCTAACCCTACCTATTCTTTGTGCCTTGTTTGAATTAATCAAATCACTCTTGATTCTTATCTGATCTTTGAAATTAGAGCAGGAGGGACTATCTATTGTTTTCTCGCGCCCACGGAGGTTTTTATGTGGTATATTGATAGTTAAAACACAATATGAATATCATACAGTAAAGTAACTTAGTCGTGAAACTAAATTCGCTCAACTTAATACGGCCGTGCCTTTGCTAAAAAGCTTGGCTGGGGTACTGCCGAGCTCCCAGAGTACGGAAGTTTAATGCAAAAGACAGACTGACAGAAATATGGTCACACCGTGCATAATATTATTTGCTTTGATCCCCGGGTAAGGACTTAGGGCAAGTTTATTTCGGAAAGTGCACGATTTATGTGCGATAAACGAATTTGAACGCAATGAAGTTGCGGATAATCAACAGCTAGTAACATTACACAAATTTCGCACTTACCACGATATTGAAAGTTGTTATTTTAAGCTACCTGAAATCGCGCTTACGTGTGCGTGTCCGATTCCTGAGACGGTTAACTATGAAGATAGTCTACTGTTTGTATACTACTTGTATTGTGGTTATAACGGCTTGTAATCGGTCTATTGTGTGCTTTAGATACTTGGAGATATAGTCAGAGTTCCGTGATTGTGTTAATTCGATGTTCGTCTGCACTCATTGTATGAAAGCCTGTAATAATGTTTTCACCATCTTTATAGTCGTATCATAAGATTTATAGTGCCCACAGTGTAACCAATACTACAGTGGCAATTGACGATTGCTTGTAATTTTTAGACGAAGCCCTAGAAAAAAAATTGAGATAATTTTATTCTACTTTATAGGAGGTAGAAATTCGGATGTTAGAAGTGATGAAAGCTTATCAGAATTCCGTACTTCTAAGGTACATTCTTATGTAATGTACTTAGGTCTAAGACATATCTAAATATTTATTCAGGAAGCTGCAGTCTGTTGCCTTATATTTCATCACTACTCTTACAAGATAAAAATAAGGATCAAGAATTGGCTTGCTCGCTCTTTAACTAATCATGTATTTTTAGCTTAGATCATGATAGTACTTGCTTGCAATTAAGAAAAAATAGACTTCAGAACTTAAAGTGTTCAAATAAAGAAATCAGCGTACCTCTAAACTCTGAAGTTTTCTTATATCTGTAACTTTTTGTTAACTACATCTCAGTCTTCATTCATTCCCATCCCTAACACAATTAAAAAATAACCATATAAAACAACATGTGTTTCTTCACCTAACGAATCTGACACAGCATAATGACAATGCCGTATTTACATAATGTCACCTAAGTAGGTGTACGAGTGACACTCGTGGCGTCACAGTGTACAAGTCACTGGTGTCATTAATCGAAGATCGGAATGCCATTGTTGCCGCCTCTATTTTTATAACGTCATTGATTAAATCCTTGTTTGTTTGGAAGTTGAGATAATATTGTGGAATGCTGACTGCAGAGTATTAGATTTAATTTCCATGAGTCAAAGTGGCAATTTTTCAAAGTGGTTTTTTGTAACTTTTTAATTAATATTTTTAGCATACTATGGAAAACCTAAATTCTTTTGTCAGTTAGTTGAGATGTAATAAAGATGATGTCTGATAATTTCGCAACTTTTAATTATACCTAATAATTAAGATGGAAAATCAGTCACCTTTATGTTATTTTTAAGCAGATTTAACAAACAAAATATAATTCTTACTTTTCCGAGTCCTTCTATTACGTCTACTTTGATAATAATGATTATATTTTAGTATCAAACTATTTTGCCTGGTACATAAAAAGGGTTCAACCTTTGTCCGAAGGTGTAGGGATTAAATACTTGTATGAATACAATGGGCCAGCCAGATAGCTGATATAAGTGTCCCGCTGCGCTCGCGCATACCTCACAAAAAGACAAACATACAAACATTTAATTTGTTTATAAGTATATAAGCTAGTTAGCGCCCGCGACTGTGCGTATAAAACGCCGTATAGTATATTTAAACTAGAATATACGTAGTTAGCTGACAAAAAAGTGCAAACTTGCAAGCTAGCCTATCGTTGGCAATGATCCTATTATAAATTATTGGCACTTTAGATTTTTGATTGAAAATCTAGGACTTTGTAGTATGAACAGCTCTTAATGTGCCAATGATTGAGTAAGGTAAATATTCTTAAAGCTTACATAGAAACTCCAATTTTCATGTTTTTTTTTAATTACTATATAGGAACTTTAATTTACTTTAATTATATTGAAATTCAAAATAAGCTTAAAATTATAAATCAATTTAATCATTTTTTCACTTTTAATAAAACGCTTGAAATCTATTTTGTGACTTTAATCAAATACCATTATGTAGTTTAAAATAATATCAAGACTGTCCCTTACTCTAGTTTCACCGAGCAATCTTTAAGTTTTGCGCGTCCTATAACAGTTACTAAAGCGATAAATAACAGGTGGACAAGCACGTGTGCCGTACTTTGAATTTGACCAATGAAATAATCAACTAATTAAAAATTCCAACATTATCTAAACCGGATCAGGAATGGTCATCGATGTAATAAAATAGATTCACGCTTTTCTTTAAACGGGCGATTGGCCCACCACATATAATAACCACCACTGCAATGGGGATTGTCCATTTTTTTTAAATTTTGCTCATTACAAAAATATTTCGAGGAATAAGGTCAGTGATCGTTTTTCTGTATATAAACGAGAAAAATACCCATTAGTTACTTATATTTTTGAACAAATATGTTTAACCTTAGTTTGACCTTCAATGGCGTTAATTTAGCAATAAATTCGACCAACATTACTTTTCGAACTTTTGGTAAGCTTCTCGTATTAGCTTTCACATAATGAGCACTTGCATTTGACGAATCAGCCATTATAAATAAGATTGAAAGGAAAAAAACATACTGCAGAGGTCAATTGGCCGCCGATGATGACGTCAGAGCGAAACTTTAAAAATTTATTGAGAAAAAACTAGCCAATGATTTTCAAAATTATTTAATTAATATTCTTAAAATACCCTATTTTAACGAAAAAAAATATAAAAAGTACATGTGATTTTTTTTTGGACAATGCCTATTACTCCTGTCACACTGCACCAGGATCAACAGTGGTATCCGACCACAAAAACCCTTTGATATAATCTCAGGGGCGCCCAAAGGAAAAACTAAATCTCTTTTGGGACCCATAACGTATAACAGAAGAAAGGTGCTATAATTATGCTTTTAATTGATAAGCCATAAAGTATTTAAAACACAAATCTAAACAAAATATCCGTAGATGCGAACTCACTGTATTAAATAGTAAAATGATTTTTGTTCTATTTTTCTATTAATTTTACAACCAAGTACCAACGAATTGAACAAAGTCCCACAAATACGCTAATGACATAAAATATAAAATTTAAGCAAATAGAGCACCAAGTACTTTTCAAAATATATAATTATTGTTAGATATTGATTTGTCTATGATTTTTACATCGGAGCCAACTCTAGACGAGAAACTGATTTATTGCACACTAAATAGTATAATTTATTATAAAATATAAACGAGTTTAGATATAAACGAGATCAATCAGTGTTGTTTTATTATTTCATTATAATTACTCTATCTTAATTAATGGTTCTCATTAATCTGATCATGTTCGATAAAGTTTGATCCAGATCCGTTTTGGAATATGAATATTGCATACATATTCTAAATAAACATTATACAAAAATACCATTGTAAGTCGAAGTTTTCTTATGCATTTTTATTATAACATCGTTATGTGCCATTTATAGGTACAATATTATGTCAATTTAGCACACACATATATGCATAATTTCGCACTGTGTTACAACTTAAGAATATTTAGGGCCTGTTTCACCACTTTCTGATAAAGTGCCGAATATTCTATTAAACACTTCTTTGACAGATTTTCCATACTTCATCTGTCAAGTTAAGTGGTAAATAGCCTATTCGGCACTTATCAGGAAGTGGTGAAACAGGCCCTTAATTAAGTAAAGTAGAGAGTACCTATTTATAAAATTGCGAATTCCTGTTTGTATAATTTTGTTATCACTGAAATAGCGGCGATATTGTACTGTCAAAAAATAAGCTGTAAATTAAATTTAATGCAACATAATTTCATTAATTTAATTATTAGCCAAATTAAGTGTCTTCTTTATCTTATATCTTATTTATGAATCTAGCCCTAACATATTTACATTAAACAAAAAATAACCGTGGCACGAGCCCATCTGTTATATTTGCATTTGATCGGAACAAAAGATATGTTTTTTCTTAAGCGCCATTTTGGGCGATCATGCGGAGGAAGAAAAAAACGATCATTATCATACTTCAGCCCTTAAGCCATTTTTTCAGCCAAAGGGTTGTTTATTATTAGGGCGATAATCAAATGCAATTAGGGTTTTTTTGGGCGAAAATCCCAAAAAATAATTATTTAAATCTGCAGCTGAACGCGAGGAATATTAATAAGGGATTATTGATTTTTTGCCGGTCTACTGTTAAAAATAAGGATATTTTAAAATTTTATCAGCAACGCATTTCAAAGATTTCGCCAATGCAAGAGAAACGAATTTGACTTGAAATTACAAAATATCTTTAATCTAAACTTCTTATGAAGATAATAATATTATGTCACATAATTATGTCGATTGTCGGACAACGGAAGTCGGGCCCGCTTGTAAAATACAAAACAGTGTAACTTGTAACTTAGTACCCGCATAATTTAAACACATCTTACAACCACTTACAATCTGTTATTTAGTAGTTTAAATTCATAACATGTAATTAATACAGAAAATTGCAATAAATATCCCAACCCCTACCGAGCTCATACAGTTATCACTTCATCTCGCAACCCTATGCAAAGGCATCATTAGCCAGAATAAGACCATTAGCAATCCTTTCTCTTAGCACCCATGAAAGGGTTAAGCCACGGATATTATATTGTGAAATGGATGCCGCAAATACTGTTACATATTTTTAAAATTTTGTTCTTTTAATTGTAACATCGGTAGCGACTGGCCATAAGGTCATAATAGACGCTATTAGTTCAAAAACTATCTAATGTCTTCACGATCATCTTTCGTATGCGCATTTTTATACAAATGTGACAACTAAAATTTAATAATATTTTTACCAAATAAAACATGATTTGATTTGAAAGGTCTTAAGTTCTAAACAGATGTAAGACTTCAGACACATGAGATAATATAAGTAATTATAACCCCTATATTGTAAGTCTTAAATTAGACAAGCGGATACAATTGTATTTGAACTTAACTCAATACTAATAAAATTTTATTAGCTTCGCGTCGTGTAAAAAACACACAGTATACTCTATCTACAGAGAATAATTGCGAATACGCTATCCATTTAAACATGTATCTGTGGTTTAACCCTTACAATAGCTTTATTGTATTAGGCCGCTTACACGCGCTATGAAATAAATATGAATGTAGTACAAGGATTACGCTCCTTCGCCGGGGGTCAAAATATTTAAATGTGACGAATTGTAAAGGGTTAATTGCTCTGAAGTCGGAGGATCATTAACTCCTTCTGTTATAAGCTTGTTACGCGGTTAAAGACGCAGTTACTTGCTTTGTAACAGTAAATATTTCTTAGGTATGTAACAATTGGAATAAATATGCAGTTTTTTTTTTAATTTAGGACATTGAAAGAGAATTAAAAAATAGACGAAAAAATTAAAGGGAAGGGATCAATCCAACTACAGAAAGAAAAAAAGGTAAACTTTATGAGGTACTAAGAAATTTTGTGTAAAAAAAAACCAATGCGGGCATAAAGCCTGTAGTTATAATATGTAATTATAAATAAAAAATCGGCCAAGTGCGAGTCGGACTCGCGCACTAAGGGTTCCGTACTGTTATAGAGCGAAAGTAGCGAAAATTTTTGTTTTTTGTATGGGAGCCTCCTTTATTATTTATTTTATTTTAATTTTATTATTAATTGTTAAAATACAAATATAATTAAGGATTTAGTGAAAATTTCGAATGCCTAGCTATTGCCATTATTGATTACGAGCCAAAAATACCAAAAAATCACGTTTGTCGTATGGGAACCCCCCTTAAATATCGACTTTATTTTGTTTTTAGTATTTGTTGTTATAGCGGCACCGGAAATACACAATCTGTGAAAATTTCAGAAGCCTAACTATAATAGCGGTTCTTGAGAATTGAGATACAGCCTGGAGACAGACAGACAGACGGATAGACACCGAAGTCTCAGTAATAGGGTCCCGTTTTTACCCTTTGGGTACGGAACCCTAAAAATAGCTTGATAAAGTTGAATAAATTGACATTTATGACTACTCAATTAAATATTATCTTATATACACCTCACATTCCAAAGATATACTTAATATATCTAGGAATGATTAAAGCGTGGGCGGATCTAGTTTAAAACCAGTCGAAGACGCGACGAAAAACTAGTCTGTGACAAATTAGTACTCCTTTAATGATACAAATCATGGTAATTAATTAATAACAATATTGTGTATGTTTGTTAGAGATAAACTACGATAACATGGCGCGCCCCTCCAAAATTCAAAATGTTTGAAGTGCGTTGTCAAAACGTTTGAAATGCGTTGTCTTGGGCGGTAGGCTAGTTATAATTAGTTGACCAACAGATCTTGGTAATAAGTGACATTAACTGAAATATTACGTGTACTGTGATTGGTTGAATACTTACTACATACAAACTCTTTCATGAGGATGTGACTACACACATTGAAACTGTCATTTGGAGGGGCGCGCCATGTTATCGTAGTTGATCTCTACACGATTTTTATCAAAATCGGTTTGGCTGTTTAAGCATGAAGAGATAGATGATTTTGCACTTGTTAGAAACAAAAAATAAATACAAAATCTTGTTTGTTGTTCTTAAATAAAAAAATATTCCTAAACAACAATAATAATTATTGATTTAAGACAGTGCCAGAAATACTATTCCACGCGTGACGCGGATAAATCTACGCAAAGCTATACTGTACTCGGCGAAACATGGCGGTAGCGGTCATTGACTCCCTATCAAAAACTTGTTTTATAAACCGCAATTGACAATGATGTATCAGATGTTGTCAAAGAAATCAGAAAATGACAAGTTTTTGACAGGGAGTCAATGACCTCTACGGCCATGTTTCGCCGAGTACAGTATATTTATAAAACGCTATAGTAGTATTAAAATTTAATACGCGAGTTATAACAGCTATAATCCATAATCCGCCGTTACGCGAAACAAAGCAACAGTATCAAAAGCGCGAAGGACCCTCGAAATCGCCGTCCAACTGGTTCGTATAATTATTCAGTACACCGATGCCTAATTACAAAGCTGGGGGCTTTGCTAGTCAAAAGAATGGGAAAAAAACAATTATTAACGATACAGTGGCCTCGCGAGAGCCCGGCGCATCTGTCGAACTACCCTCGCGATTTGAGTGATAATTATTCTGCCGCCATAATTACGGGATGTAATCTCATAAGCATTGTCGGGTTTGTTGTTTTTTTTAATTATGGCGTAGGTGACGTATTTGGCAGCTGCTGATTCTAATCAGTTTGAAGTTATTGTGGAAAAAAGCATGTATCTCCATTCTGTATGATACATGAGAAATTACTATTAATTTCCATTGAATCTTTACAGTAATAGAGCAGAGAAAGATAGTTGTCACGCGTTCAAATCTCTACAGTCTAACAAAAAAATGTGGCACTCACAACACCATCACCTAAAGTATTATTGGTTAACTTTCATTAAGCTAGCAATAAAACTACAGTGCCAACTATTCCAATAGTTCATAGCATTTTCTGTGCCACTTAGGTAAATAACCGTATTGGTTGGTATAATACTAAGTTTTAGCCGCGCAACTGTGCTCAAATGAGATTTAATATTTTCTGTCTACATCGTGTCTACGTCGCGTCGTAGCACCGTAGCCGTAGTACTTACTAGTATAAAAAACTCATACTAATTTATAATATGATGCAGGAATTATTTGGCTTATCACAAACTTTATTTCCGTATTAAAGTTTATGATGAATCAAACTCAATAAAACACAGACCAACGGTAGCGTACGTAGCAATTCAATCGTATAAAAAGTAAAAGCGAATAAAACAACACTCAAATAAAAAACAATAACCCTTAATCCGCATAAAATGTACCCTTTTACCCTCCACCCTTTGGCCCCAACATATGGCACCACGTGTCGAAGGGCTGTCTCTGCAATCTCAATGGCCTATCGTTTTCAATGCAATCGCTAATTGTTAGAGTCCTTTGTCTGAAGAGAACTTGCTTTGACCGTGTCGAGGCCTATTGACAATGTTTATTTTGTACATTAATTAGCCTCTGGAATGGCTTTTCAGTAGGTCGAGGCCCCTTTTGCGGTGTGGTTTTTTGAGAACTCTCCGTTTAATCTGAAAATTTTGGTTATTATATTACATAAAATGTTTTCGGGTTTTGGACAATACAATAAATTATATATTATTTTGTTAACATAATAATAATTATTTTGTGAGATAACGTGAATCCGTGAATAGAAAAATATAAATACTTAATTATTATTAATGCTAACATTATTGATAGAGGGTGCGCCTGTGGTAGATTTAAGAATCAGTCAATGTCAACCAAAATAATGTGGCAAAACAAAGTTTACGACTCTGCTAGTATCTTGCAAAATATATTTCAACGTACAAAAATGGAATTGAAAATTCAATATCAAAACGCTAAAAGTATGTATTTTAATTACGAATTCATATGCAAATGTGTGATTCGGCAAAGAACTGCCAGTGCAGTCGCCCATGCGTGCCATGCATGTTATTACTGTAATTAGTACGGGCTTGCAAATTGCCACGCTAAAATTATACAGATTTTAGCCTTATCGACTTTTCATTCAGGTATTTTAAATCCATTTTATACTCTTCTATATCGAGGAGGGTGATTTTGTTGTCCATTTTTGAAACAAAAATCCGAGATATTTAGGTAACGAATATATTAAGTAATATTAATGTCGTGTTAGAGCTGAGCAAGGTAGAGGCGAAAGTTAGCAAATAATTATTTGTGCTTAAAACAAAGATGCAAAATCGACAATAGACTGTGGTAATACTATTTAAATACTTTTACTGCGGCTAGACATTTAATTATCCTTACATAATATAATTGGTATGACCACACGTTAATTTTATTAAACACTCAATCGGGACAAATTTATGTAGCTGGCGCTATAAAAAGTTAGTTCATTGGTTTTTTTAACGCACGCGATACAATTTAAAAAACTAATGCTGTGCTTTGAGCAATAAAATAAATCTTCCGCTAAGAGCCCGGACCCTAAACAAGCCAAGGGCCTAATTAAAAAACAAAATCAAATTTATTAATTGGAAGTGTTAAAAGCGGGCGGAGAGGCGCGGCCGGTCGTATCTTAGTTAATCCGACAAAGAATGTGTTATTTTTACTCCTCTCGTGGATTTCGAATAAATTTTATCGCTCGAGGCTAATTTGGTTACAAATTTATTTGGCCGGAGAGTCGTTAACAAGGGAAGTACATCCTCCGATATCGAGCTCTTACCTGTACTCTGTAGCGTATAACAATATATCGATATTCGTCCGATAAAATGAAGACGACACTTAGGATTAAATAATTTTAATGAAACGCGCGTGTGCGGGTATAAAATTTTATTGTAACGATTATATTGTGTTCACATTAAGGTTTTAAAGTACACAAATCAGACGTTGATTATCGAAATCTTATAATTTTTACCGGCATAAATGTCACGGTTTTTAAATTCGATTTTTGATAATTTAAGATTTCGTAACAGTATCCCATCGTAAAGTGGAGCTCTGGTTTCGATTTTATGGGTCCGAGGTGAGAAAAGTGGGTAATCGTTGATAAGTTACGGTCATTTACAGTGGGGCTATACTAAACAAACATACTAAATACTTCAAAATGGTTTTGTTATATAATATTACAATACTAGTTGACCCGCGCGGCTTCGATCATGTAAATTAGAACTTGAGAAGCAAAAGTTGATTCCGTAATTTACTTTTTAGTGTAATTTTCAAAATCCTTTCTTGGTAGTGGCCTACTTATTTTGATTATTAAAATAAGATATAATGTTTGCTTTAAAAAAGTTTTCGTAACAATTTTAAATTAATTTCATAACTTTTTATCTCAACTAGTATATTACATTGATATAAAATAGTAATTACTTTAAATATATTTGTAAACATGCAAAAAGTCGTAACTTCGCTTATACCATTTTGCATTAGCGCAGTATATCAACTCTACACACGTTCCCACTCTATGTACACAAGGGACAACTGAATTGATATTTAGTACTATTTGGCAAACTATATTTATTCATAAACCTGAATTACGTATGCCTTAAATCAAAATACTTACTTAACCCACAAAAATCCAAGGGCCTATTTAACTGACGTTACAAATCGTTGTTTTTTCAAAAAGTAATATATCTGTCAGTTTTATAATTATAATAAACAGTTTAATAACATGTTTTAATACATACTTTAAAGGGGCAAATATTGTGCAATTTTTAAAGTCATAGAAAGTTTTCCAATATACTTTTAAAAACTTTTTTCAACTAAAACAAGTATTTTTCTGTGGCGTTACCAGAAAAAGTAATCATATTGAATTTGACAGTAGGCATAATGACTATTTTTTTTCTTATTAGTAATTGAAAACCCTTTAAAAATAGAAACATCGGTGAAAGAATTACTCTGATGGCTTAAAAATTCACCAAGATATGACAATTCAAACATCTCATAAAATGGACCTGCCCGAAACGCTCCATACAAAATGCAACTCGATTATGACGTCACCTTAGAGCTGTTTGTAGGCATCGCGGGAGATTTTTGTTCGGTAGCTATATTAATTATTGCGTATGTGAAAGTGGTTTCATAACAAAAGTTGCTTTAAATTACATAAGTTATCGAACGGTATACAAATATTAAGAAATTTAATTGAAAAAAAAAAGACTTGAATATCCAGCTTTGAAGGCGCATAACAAAAAAAAATACAAAAGCTATCAAGCTGAAATTTTGGAAAAACTTATTTTTTACCGTTATTTCTTTATTTTAATAACAAAATTCGCTAATCTTTGACCTTGTCATCATCCCAATTGCACCGCGTCAACCGCGTTCCTTCATCTCAAATTGATGCGCTATGACAAATCCCAAATTTTTGATACCCGACTTAACTGTAAAAATTGCCGACATTGACCATCTTGTTCCCGCTCAGCGTTTTTGACAAGTTTTCTGTTTGGCTGATTATGATGATGAATAAAATAGCCCATAGAACAAACATTGTAATGTGACACCGGGCAAAACCGCGGATCTATCGTGTCTCTGCCCACACCTAGGATTTATGTCAGGACCTCAAACTTGAGGACTTAGTTTCAAGCACTAATATAAAGGAACAAACAGGATTTTATGTGAGGGATTAATTTCAATGTTCGAGTTTAGTTCTATTTTTATTAGGCATCGATATTCTAAGATATACTTAGAGCAAGTTACAAAATTGCGTAAATCTGAATAGTAACTTTATCGCAAATGCATTATATAATTATTAAAGTTTCAAGTAAAGCGAAATAAATTAATAGTTTTATCAATTTTAGTTTAAAATTATTTACAACTTAGAAGCTAACAGTAAATTAACCTTAAAGTAGAGGAAATCAAGAAGTAATTTTTTAATTTTTCAAAATATAAAATGTTTGTTTCGATTGCATAATGCATGCTGAAAATATTTTTATCACCCAGTATAAGTAAAACTACTAACAAGAGACTCAGTGAGCCTACACCAACACATTTTTATAACAACAATGATATTTTAATTTATAGAACTCTCAAAAGGAAAGTACAAACATTTGAAAGGCGTCAGATGTCCAAGTTGTGACGTCACTCAATCGAGTCGCCACCCACGACGTACAAGATTGTACATAATCGTTTGTGTCATTATTGTAGTGACAATGGGAGACGGGTAACGGTATTTTTAATTAGTAAATTTATCATATATCGTCACCATGAAGCAACGGCGCTTCGCGACATCGTCATTATGTCTTATATTTTTTAAGCTACCTCCATAAATTCATATTTTTATTTTATTTAATAGTACATAATATAAGTAAAATACTTTTGCATTTTTCTCTGAACTCTGATGTTATTGTAAAAATTTCACAGAGTAATTTCACGCCAAGTTGCCATATCAAAGATTTTTTTGGATTACAATGTAAATTATTGTGACATTTTGACCAAAAACGGAAAGTATTAAGAATAATTTATTATGTTGATAAAGGCCAATCAGTGACAAAAATTAAGCGTCTTTTTATACGTTACTAAGACAAATTAACATAGAATTTGCGTTTTAGGTTTTTTCGTTAAAAATTAATAAAACGTGACTTATTGACTTTCGCCTCTCAGTTCATCTGTCAATATAGTTAATGCGTTTGTGACGTTAATAACCTTTGAGATTAATTGACGTGTTAAAAGTTACTAAGTTTATCAAATAAACTAGCATAGCATAGCATAGCATTTTTTTTTTATGCAATAAGGGGGCAAACGAGCAAACGGGTCACCTGATGGAAGGCAACTTCCGTCGCCCATGGACACTCGCAGCATCAGAAGAGCTGCAGGTGCGTTGCCGGCCTTTTAAGGGGTAATAGGGGAGGGTAGGGAAGGGTAGGGAAGGGAAAAGGGTAGGTGATTGGGCCTCCGGTAAACTCACTCACTCGACGAAACACAGCGCAAGCGCTGTTTCACGCCGGTTTTCTGTGAGGACGTGGTATTTCTCCGGTCGAGCCGGCCCATTCGTGCCGAAGCATGAATCTACCACGTCAAATACAAATATAGCTTAATAGTGTCCCAGGGATAATCTAGGAATAAAAAATAAAGGGGGTCCCAGGAATAAATGGCAAATATCAGATTTGGGACTCCAAGGGAATCGAGAGATGCTTTATCTCTAGATTTCGACTTGACTATAGTTTTAGGATATCCTAAACAGTAAACATTTTTATATATTTTATTTTACTAAGGTAAGTAAGGTGTGTGTAGCATACAAGAATTAAATAATAAGTGATGATTTTTTCGCTAAATTAAAGAATGAAAAAAGAGGTGTCTTGTTTTAGATACATCTCGAAACTTTCATTAAAATTTAAACACAAAACATCGTGACTAATTTTTATGCAACAAACAAACGATTTTAGATTTTAGAATATCTGCAATATTATACAATTTTCCATGATTTACAACCTAAAAGTAGGATATAAGAAATTTATAACAATAACGTCCCAAATCCTGTTTTGTAGGCATTCTTCTAAAATTTGAGAAGCGTGCCAGCCGCCTGACCCCTCATAATTACCGGCGAAATAACCTGGGGGGTGTGCCAAAATGTTTTCGTTTTCGCTTCGTTATAGAATCGCCGATTAAAATGTATGGAATTGATATAAGCGTTCGTTAATATGACGTTGACGTTCGACTCGTCTTATGTCAATTCCATACATTTTCATCGGCGATTCTATAACGAAGCGAAAACGAAAAAGTTTCGGCTAAATGGCCTGATTGTGATCACGACACAAGATGTTTGATGTGCCACTGGCTCTCAAACTTCAGACTCGTTTACTTCATGCGTGTGGAATAACCATGTTACTAGGGTTGCTCGCAACGAGAAGTGGTTTGATACTTACATAATAGTATAGTATTTAGAAATGGTTGCGACAATTTCTGAAATTATTGTGTTACGTCGTTGCGCGTCAGATGTGTTGATTTGATGGAACGACAGACGAGAAAATGAATGACACGTGGCACTGTCACCGTATGCGTTGTAGCGACAATGGAACTTACGGCAACGCACTCAGTAGTTATAGCCTCGCTGTTATACTTGTAAGATTTTCTCGTACGAAAGTTTGGGAAGCGCTACTAATAACAATGTATATGCCAATGGCCGAGCAAACATAGTAAGGCACTGGCATCGCTCACATACCAACATGTGTCTAACCGCCCGTTAAATGGCCCGCTCGCTTGTCGATACATCAATCATTGTGCACCGCATAACCACAGTATAGTTGTATACAGTATAACGAAGTCCAGTGCTCTAGAACCACAACGAAGGAAGAAGCTGTGACAAATTAATTTTAGCGAAAATGCAAAATCTCTTCGCGGTCGTATCAAACAATCGCGGTTGACAAGTTGTCAAATGGGTGTTTTGTATTGACGCTCCAGCTTCGCAGTCGCGTGGTCGCGTAGGTTTGTGCTAAGCATTAACTTTGTGTTGCGCGAATTTAAATTTTTAATTTGGTTTCAAATACACGTCAGAATTATGCTACTGAACATAGTTATATTGTGGCATAACTTTTTACCTCCTCAATTATATCCTTTGTTAACGATACTGAATGTTGAATTAAATGAATCCAAATACATTTTTATTAGAATTTAACTATTTAATACTGTCCCAGAGTGAAAATAAGATTTTGTGATGGTCAGACTTCTGAGAAGCTAGCTTTTAAGTTTGGAAGCTTCGTATAAAGGTTCCCAAGCACATCTGACATCACACCGAATGTAGTTTTTTGGCTTTTGCAAAAAATGAAAAGCTTTTGCATTGTGTGATTAATATTTATAAATTACTAGCTGACCCGGCAAAGATTCTCGGACCTACTCAATATGCTCACAAAATTTTATGAGAATCGATCAAGCCGTTTCGGAGGAGTACGGGAACGAACATTGTGACACGAGAATTTTATATATAAGATAATATTATACTGTACATCAGCGGGGCTAAAATGGTCGCTTTGAAGAATCATATTATGAATCATAATATGAATATTTTTTTTTAAACGCAAAATGGTCAACCTGCTTGCAGTTCATGTCTAGTAATTCGTACTTATTTGACATTCTTCAGTTTGACCGTTTTGACAATTCATTTGCTGAATTGTTCGAGATGACTATTTTAGCCCCGCAGCTGGTCCGATAGCTCGACTTGTTAGATTAGTTCTGAAAGTGAAACAGGAAACATCGCAATCGGGCTGTTTTTTCACGAAATTGTTAAGGCTGCTCTTTCGAAAAAAGCGTGCAGATGAAACAACTTTTCATCGGCATTAACAGAGAAATTATATCTGAAAAAAATAATAGTAATCTACATGATATGATACGTAATTTGGTTTTGCCATATTTTTTCTAACGGTATCACATAATAAATAAATAAAAAACCAAATCACCTCCAAATCGTTGAATGAAACCACTTTACTCCTTCATTATTTATCAAAAGAATATATAGAAAATATCTACTGCTTTGCAATACATAAGTTATTAATTTGGTTTTTTACTTTTTTGAAATATGTATTATATTAAGCCTTAAAAAGGTTTTTTCTCCTATTTCGCCCTATCATGGACGCGGCGAGCGTCGTAACCGCCACCGTACAAGGCGCGCTGTTATGAATGTTATTTTAATGTCATTTACGTCGATATTCGCACTGACAGACAATCGACCTGCTAATTTAGGGAGAGAGGGCCCTTAAGCTATTTTTCAAGTACCTACTGACTATTCGGTATTTTATTGTCAATATTCCCAATGAATCATACGAACAATTTGTGTTTGAGCTTAACATATCATTTTAATTCGTTTTTTGTGTCCACATCAAGACGAGACGTCGATCAAATTAATTGATCAATCAGTTTAATCTGCAGTAAAGTATCGTAGTTTATCCTGTGTCACTTGTTCGAGATTGCTTCTGCTGATTTTTGTTCGTTGCAGGGTACTTGCCAAGGTATGGTATAGTATCATTTTTGATCTTCACGAGGTGAAATCATCGCTAAAACATCACATAAATTTTCAAAATTTTTGACAGCTTGTAAACAGCCTTTTTAAATCTATTTTTAGAGGCCTTTAACGCTGAGTGTTAATGTCAACCATAAACAGCCTTCTGATCTATATTTATATTAGTTCTATATTTTTTTTTCATTCACGCTTGAAAATATTCCCTGAAGCGTTTAGATGGCAATTCTTCCTTGGCATTAATTAATTAGAGTATATAACATAATACAATAATATATTAACAGTATTTATCAAATAATTAAGATAACTAACCCAAAAAACTCACTTTGTTATTCAACTTAACAACCTTTACAATGCGAAAAGTCTTTGAACTTTGAAAGGCTTTATTGCATCTCCGTTACAAAAGTGTAAGAAATAAAGGTACAGTGTGAAAAGTGACTTGCATAATAATATAATTAAAGTATGCGAGGTGAGCAAAAGTTATCATTGAATCGATGCGTCTGACGATTCGTCATCGAGGGTATAGGGTTAGGTGCAAGCTTTTGGCGGTAAATTTTTGGGTTGCCAGGTTGAAATTTTTCCTGGAAAACAGGAAAACTACCCTGTGGATATACACGTATTTTCTTGAAAACTTTTTCAGAATTTAAGACGTGGGTAGATAAAGTGGGTAACTAACATATTTTTGCCTTTAACGTTTTTGTTTAAAGAAAGGTAGACAGAAATTAGTATTTTAAATTTTCATATTTTTTGTACTAATTTAACTGTGGTTAAATAGGACCTTGATATTTTAATTCTACATTGGGTGATTTCCTAATAATTTTGAAATATCAAATAATAAGGTGCATGTTTAACTAATGACACTTATAATAACTGTATAGTGTATGTGTACTATAGTAACAAATGTAAAGCTATTACAAGTAAGACTCAGGTTATGGGACACTACAGTTTATCCTGGTAACCCTGACTCGCGACGTTATCTGCCTTTATGGTTCGATCTCCAGAAGATTTATGATAACACACGATGGGCGAACCACAAACACTTTAAAATAAATGACAAGGAGCGACTTCCAATTGTGATGGAAATGCAACGCAGTAAAATACAGTCGTTTAGAGGGATTTAAGTGGGGAACTTTAAGGCCTACGCTAAGGTTTATGGAGGGCCTGATGTGTCATTTTGCACATTCGATTAAGGTACGATTAATAATTTATAACTATGGTAAATTGTCTGTGCTGTAAAACTTTATTGGTATAGTAGAAAATAAGCTGGCTCCTAGGTACGATAGCAAGTAATGCTTGGTTATGATAATTCATAAAAATCAGATTAAATGATGTTACTATAAGACCTTTCGGAATAATAAAGTTGTACCTGGTACCTGTAAAGGACGAATTTTCAAATTTAAATTGAAATTATTGAAATTATTTATTAAGCATACAATAATATACAATAGTATAAAATCTAGGTAGCATACATCGCGTCGTCTATAAATCCCATGCTAAGTAAAAACTTGTGTTATGGCAATCAGACATCGGCTGCACGCCGAACAATTTTATCCTAATTAAATCACTGTCGCTTAAAGAAACTTTAAAATATGGTAACTCGTATTATAGAAGTTTATTTTGGATTTGATAATACATGTTATACGTTATTATACTACATAATTGTTTGGGAAATTTTTTGGAAATTTATTTTGCAAATTAGTTAGAATTGTGCAGCGAGTCCGTCTATCTATGTCTGTCCAATAAACACATCAATTAGACAATGTTATTCAAGTTTTTAAACTAAACATAGATTCTTGGAGGAGGCTTCTACTTATTAAATTCCGTGCTTCTTCAAGTCAACAACTCTCGAGTTTCTTATTAAAGGGTAAGTGTTGCTTTTATTACAAAACTTTAATATTGTAAGTACAATGAGATCGAAACCATTACTTTCATCGACGAGCGAATAAAATGTTTACTTTATGTTCATGACAAAACAAACTGAGGTAAGTGAGGGAACGATTATTTCAATATGTTTAGTGTACCATGTAATTGTTATAAAGTGCATTTAGTGTCTTTCTTGACACTATAAAATATATTTTGCAATTGAATATAGAGTATGTTCAGTGTCAATAATAATTCTTAGGGGTTTCACACATAGAGCAGGTAATGTATATTAATATACATTGCATCCCGGGATGTATAGCTTTAAATTATCTTAATGTATCACACACACAACAGGTAATGTAATGTACCTTTCCCAATATTTCAATGGTATACGGGGCGTATACCTTGACGTACGTTACGTTTCAAATTTCAGCTGCTAAGGTGTTATACAGGATGTTCTTATGTTTAATGTCGTAATACTATAATGGACCCTTCGAGTAACTTGCTATTAGGTTTAGGTGGATAGTTAATCAGAAGATGATTCGCATTGTGATTTTGATGTGCGCAATTGTTACAATATGTGCTCAAAACAGAACGATATTTGATTGAAAAATTTGGCTCTGGGGAAAAGACTGCCTGCAGTGCCTGCTGTGTAGTGCTGTGCCGTGGTAACACTGTGTGTCTATCATACATAATGTGATCACAGAAATTTTTGAACATCCTATGAAGAGAAAAGATGTATATTTAACACGGAAATGTATCGAGATGTATTGAGATGTATCAAAATATAAATGTATATTTTTATATAGCTCGGTATCTTCGAATATGAAGGTATAAGAATATACATTAAAGCTGTTGTGTGTGGTCTTCTGACGATTTCTATAGAAAGATGTATCGAGATGTATCGTGCTATAATATACATTATTACACTACCTGTTCTGTGTGTGACACCCTTTATTTTATCTTTACAATTGTTAGAACTGTCATTAAATGTCACATGTAGACAATTCACAGTTTAAAGCCTCTTTTTCACGTTGAGGTATACCGTATAATAATAATTAATCGATAGATTGCCGTGATTGCGAAGTTGTCTCCATGGCACCATCGTCACTTGCCCTTTTACAAATTAGTAATCGCTTGTATAGCATTAATATTAATATTATATGAGATATAATATGCTTGTATTGCATATTTGGAACAATGTCTGAATTATAATATTGTATATTTTTGCCATTCGCAAACAAACTTAAAAATAATAATTATTTTTAACAAAAAATTAAAACCGACTTCCAAGGTAAAAACAATAGTAATATGAACTAAAAAGTATTAAATAACTCTTACTCTTTAATAACACGCCTTTTTCAGAATTCGTCTAAATCTCAACTATTTCTGTACATATACTACAGTCTTCATTATTTTGAAGTCGGTACCAGTTAATTTAATCGTGAGTTCAGTATTGTCAGAATATCTGAAACTTTTGGGACTGGTACCGACTTCAAAGTAATGAAGACTGTAGTATATGTACAGAAATAGTTGAGATTTAGACGAATTCTGAAAAAGGCGTACTATTAAAGAGTAAGACTTATTTAATACTTTTTAGTTCATATTACTATTGTTTTTACCTTGAAAGTCGGTTTTAATTTTTTGTTAAAAATAATAATTTCACTCTTTTTAGTTCAGTATCTACAAAATTAGGCTTTATGCGTAAATAACCAATACGAATGTTAACTATTCACATTATGTCACTATAAGCGAAATCATGGTAAATGCTTGCAGTTATCTAAGCGATGCTGCAATTTCCAAAATATTATCTTTAAAGGTTCAGGAGTTCTGTTCAGTGCCTTTGCACCAAGAGACACCTTCGTATGAAATTTCTCTTATTCGTAACATATGTATATCTTACTAGAAACAACATTTTAACCACTATGAGTGTTTTGATAAATTTCAAGGATTTCCCTCGATTGCTCATAGACCCCATCATCAGCTCACCACTTTCGTAATTCTTATACAAAATTAAGATTATATCCCATACAACAACACGAGAATTTTGAAAATCGGTCCACAAACAGCGAAATCATCATCAAAAACATTTGCTTCGATGCAAAATATCACCTATGGTATAATTACGTTGTGATGATAATGATTAATCAAATTGATGTATTAGCTTAGGCTTTCAGTTGTTTAAACAACGCCGAAATCCCCGAACCTGTAACCCGAACGTAAGCATTCAAAAGTTCTGTTCGGTACCTTCGGATCCAGGGTATAACCTGGTGCAAAATCTTACTTTTTGGTAGCATTTACCTCGAATGCTTCAGAAAAAATCGAAATCATTATGTTTCCATACAAAATTCAAGGAGTCCCCTCGATTCCTCAAGGATCCCATCATCAGATCACCACTTTTGTGTACATGGTGCCAAATTCGAGTTAAACTTATATAACACAAAAAGAATTTTGAAAATCGGACCACAAATGGCCGAGTAATCGTTGAACATAAAAAAAAAGATACATACAGCCGAACATATTACCTCCTCCTTTTTGGAAGTCGGTCAAAAAAAGAGAAGACTCAACAAAAACACTTAATTTACTAGAAAGTAATTCCATTGACAAAAGTAAATATTTTTAATTAACAAAATTAATGCTGCAACAATAATTTATTATCAATATATTAGCATTCAACACACTTAATTGAAAAGGATTGATCACCAGATATCCGCATACTCGACTTCCAAGAAAAAGGTGTATGACCTTTTCTTTGTTACGTAGGTATTAAACATGGCACCTTTTAAGGAAAATCATTTCGTAATTAATATTATATTCCAAAATATTAAATATTCCAAAAATTTTTTTGATAGTCTTGAAGTATGTTTAAGATGAATGAAGTTTGTTTTCAAAAGAGTGCTGCAATGCAACCATATTATCTGATGTGTTGAGCCAAAAAATAATAGATGAAACTAATTATGATAATAAAGACCATACGACGTTCAGATCAAATACAACTACATTTAATAATTTATTGAATTCAGACTTTTAAGTATTTTTTTAAAAGGCAGTTTATCTCATTTTGACTTGATCCTAAAAATTAAAACTTCGATTTTACGATGCCTCTACCTAATTTATTTTACGATTCAATAACTTTTCAATCAATGTCTTTTATTATTATTGTATTTTTATCATTTTATTATCATCTACTAAGACAATGATCACCTCTTAAGTGGTCTGTCCGCATACTTAGCATATTTCCTTTATTTTAAAGCTTTTGAAATTAACCTGACAATAAAATATTTGCATATTACGCCTTAACCATAATTTACAAGTGTTCCAATAACTAGTTTAAAATCCGAAGATATAAATTAATTTCCATAAGCTAACAATAGACAGAACCAATAACCAATAATATAGAAAGCCTGACATTAATATATATTAAAATATTTAAAACTAATTCCAATGTATGAGAAGCCTAAAGCATTGGTGTCTACGGGCTATAAATTAGCATTCAGCCTTATTACAAAGTTATAAAGTTTAAAATTGCTTCAAGTTGTCTTTATTAGCTGCATTTGTGATGCCACCTGTAGACTAGATAGAGGGTGTCAAGTCATGGTTTGTTAATCCATATTTAAATAACTTTTAGTGTCTCAAGTTACACATTTGCATAATTTACAAAGGCTAAAAGAATCGAGCCTACACTTTTTTCACTAGCCATCTTTTTATTGATAATTCATTGGCTATTTTTCACGCCTTCGTCCACATAAAGTTATGATAATAATATGCATATTTTTTCTGCTATTATGAAACCTATTTGGTCCTTATATTTTATGGAATACCTAGCCTGAATGTTATAGATATTGGTGACGAGATGATTATAATATTCTTTATGGTATGTATTAATTTTGTGTGACCTTTCGGAATCGACAAGCATTTTAACAAAATTATGACTTATCACTTTAACAGGAAGACTGAAGACTGAATATCTTGTTTGTGTATAAGTTTATCTTAAACAATCATTAATTTAACTTAACAAAATCATAAATTACAAACAATTTAAAACAATCACTGAAGCTTTAGCTAATCAGAGCGATAAAGATTGTGTTGGAAGACAAGATGTAAGAAACAATCAGACACAAGAGCGCAAGTCATAGAGTTTCCAACGGGCCGATAGATAGCGATAGTTAGAACTTGTCCAAGTGATGGGATCTACAGGCGAGAAAGAACGCGCGATTCTTTGCTCAACCTGCGACGATGTTGCTACTACACATCAAGGAGCAATAATTACCTTCTAACATATAGCCCTATTCTACAAAACGAAGAACCTCGTTTCTGCTTTATTTTGAGTGATTTTATGATGAATTATGAAAATAAAAATAAATGGGGTACCTCAGCAGCTGTAAGTTGACCAATCTCTACCATAAAATATATTTATTCTTTTTATGACAAAATTATCAATTTCCATATGCTTAAAATTTTGATAATTTAATTCTTCGATCGCAGATTCTTGGAAATCTATTGTCATTCTATTGTTATTATGTAAAATTGCGAGGAAAAAGCAGAAGTCAAAGTATCAGGTAAAAAAATATAGTAAGTAAATCATAATATTATTATCATCAGAAATAATATCATATAATTATGGCGCGTTTCAACTCGCCAATGTATCCCTGTCTTCCAAACAATCTCTTAGGGTGTTTGCCAGTTCAATTATCATTATGAGATTCAGCCGAGTCACCGTGTTGTGGGTGACCCGCATTAAATCGGTTAATTCAAACTATTTATCAACTCCATTCGTTATGCATAAGATCAGATTTTGAAATTGTTTGGTGATGTTATGGCATGTGGCCCATTGTGTGGCTCGCTAGTTCGATGGGTGTGTATTATACTAACTGATTTCTATTTGAACCTATGATAATCACGGCCTCATCAATGCCAGTACCAGTCAGTTTACTCGGTGCTTCGTATTGTCGCGAGCATTGATAGACGCGTTTTAAGCTTCATTAGCCTTTTGTAAGTACCATCGAGGAAATTGATTCCTATGCAGTTGATAGACCAACGTTATTTGGTCGAATATGTCAATTCAATGTTAATCAGCTGGGTTTGACGTAACGCAACCAAACTACGTAGGTCCCCGACCTGCATAGGAATCAACTTCTCTGATAAGTATCTCTGATAAAATCCGTAAGCGTATATGTACTATATACGCTTATGCAACAATTTCTAAATCTTTTGTTTCTTATTCCAATAGGCATGATGACTATTTTTTTTCTTATTGGTAATTGAAAGACCTTAAAAAATAGAAACATCGCTGAAAGAATGACTCTGATAGCTTAAAAATTCACCAAGATATGACAATTTCAAATATATCATAAAATAGACCTGCCCGAAACATGGAACAAAGTGCTACGAAAGACTGACGTCACTCTTTCGTAGTTTGTACGGATCGGGAGAGAATTTTGTTCGGTAGGTATATTAAATATTGCGTTTATGAAAGTGGTTTTGTAACAAAAGTTGCTTTTAATTGCATAAGTTATCGAATGGTATACAAATATTAAGAAATTTAATTGAAAAAAAAATCGACTTGATTATCCAACTTTGAAGATGCATAACAAAAAAAATACAAATGCTATCAAGCTGAAATTTTTGGTACACTTATTTTTTACCGTGATTTATTTATTTTTTTAACAAAATTCGCTAATCTTGGACCTTGTCATCATCCCTATTGTACAAATATGTCAAAATGTCAACATGATCTAGGTCAATTCAGCAATTTTATACTTTTTAAAGATACAACCGTTATCTCCAAATAAAAGTAGCGAGGCACACACGGAACTACCATAATTAACTAGATACAAGTGAATGTACTAGAACATGATCGTAATAAGCACAATGAAGCGATTGTTCACGACCAATGAATAGATTTACAATGCACGCCTGACACAAATGACCAACTAATTGGAACGTTACACAATGACGCAGAGTAGAAATGACAAATTCACACGACGCACTGATTCTGTACAAACTAGGCGTAAGGTGTAGGCTGTAGTCCGTTTACAGTAATTGCAGCACATTTTCTTTTAACAGGCCTCCTTAAGTTGTTATTATATTGTATTTACGTTATGATAATTTGCAGAAGAACTCGTAGTTATATGAAATTCTCATTGGTACTTATTACTACAAGTAATATCGCCGAACGAATTCGGCAATGCTTAAAGTTTGTGCCTAAAATTATCTTGATAATTTGCAAAGTCTAATCCCAAATTTCATCGAACCTATAAGTGATTGGCAGAACAGTATTTAGCTCATCTTTTTTGGTTTCTCATGAGTAATTTATTTATTTATTGATTTATTTATTTATTTATTTATTTATTTATTTATTAGTCATGATTCATTTACAAAATAAAAAAAAATATTATTTTAAATATTTTCCATTTAATGTCTTTACGAAATGTAGTTAGGAAATGTCTCATTAAGCACCGAGTATACCCACAAAATTAAAACAATGAATGTGATAACCCAAAAGTCAATTTGGTGACATTTTGAAGTGTGTCACTCAGATCGTGCATCGTGTCGTGACGCCCGAAGTGGCGACTTCGTGATCCAAATTAATTAAAACAGACACACAAAACTAAAGCTATTCACGATTGCTTTTGAACTTTAGGATTGTATGGATGAGGCTCGCTAATGAATATACATATCACTGCAAATTAGATTGAATACACATCGAGACATTGTTGAGTTAATGGCGGTTCAAGAACTGAGGCTTGAACTACGAATAATGAAACTTAAGGAAACGTAACTCCCATACTAATACAGTTTTAGATTTGGTTCCATTCGAACTGTTATGTAACGTCAGCCTTTATACCGCTCAAGGTCACCTAAATATTGCAAATGTATGAAAAGTGAACCTAAGGTACACTTTTTTGACAAGTATTTTGGAGCATGTTTTTTGACGGAGTTACTCTTCCTTAGGTTTCATTATTCGTAGGGCTTGAAGCTATTACTTGAAAATAAAAAGAGGAACAAAAGTAACTAGGTACAATAAACAATAACAACATACAAGCAAAACATAAAATTAAAATGCGATATTCAAATGTAAACAAATTCAAATTAAAGGATATTTTCAATTATAAAAACGCCATAAACGTTGGACACGTTGCAGCCTCGCAAATCGGCCACCGCTGCGATATTAACACGCTTCAAAATACAATATGCTAATTAACTTCACCTTTTTTTGATTTGCACTACGGAGTCTCGGAAACGTATGCAAATACAGCCTTAATTACGCTCCAAACACGACGGAGACTGCGTTAAAGATGCAGTTTTCGGAATTGTCAATGCTCGAGCATTTAATGGTAAGCGGATTTAGCGTCATGACTATGATTTTATTGCTGTGTTCAGGGTTGTCACAAGTAAGTGTGACGATAACATTTACCGTTTGTTTTATACTGAAGATAATTTCTGTGCCAAATTAATTAGCAGAAGAGCATAGAACGATTATAAAAATAAATGTTATTCTATTTATCTTTTTACCTACATACGAAACATTAATATCTCTCTATGATTCTCATTGAACGATGAAATATTATTGAAATAAATAAAAGTTTTTAAAAATTGCTTACAAGCAAAAACCCGTGGTTAACAAATGAGTGCTAATAGGAATGGATCGCATTATTTACGTAGCACGAATAAATCAATTTATTGGAATTGAATTCAATATTTTAGATATACACCAGAATATTAATGTTAGACCTTAGTATTTTGAACACAAATTATCTATTGTTATTGATTCCGAATAAGTATCCAGCTTCAACACCATTAATAATAACGATTCATAGACTTCCACGAATCAACTCGATAATACATCTACCATTGTATCGATAAACTCGAAATATTAAGCACGAAGATGTCACCAATCAACAATGGAGAGGACATTAATTTCTATCCATCATCTCGAGCTTAAAAGGGAAGTTCATTATAGAATGCATTCCTCGAGTATTATTCTTTGGAAACTGGTAATAAAAATAATAACAGGAGGGCCACCCTGCCAAGTGCTATCAGCTCCATCTGTTGTCGTTGCGGACAAACTCACCTAATGAACGATGATAAATCATATTCGAGAGGCGACTCGCAGGCTCCTCCAGGCTTTAGTCACTCGGCGATGCATTGCGTGATTTCCGTCCTCCGTTTTACATTGACGATATTGTGAGCGTGGCTCCAACTTGGTGTACATCAAAACGGCAATGGTGAGTGTTTGATGAAATAAATTCGACTTTTATCGCATTTACAGGTGATATTGTGAGGCCTCTCGCACCGTGTCCTGCCGCACACCATTGTGCTTACTAATGATTTTATGCAAATGCATCCTCCTTAGATCGAAGTCTTAGCGCGATCTCGAACCGTCAGGTACCGGGCTCATTATTAACAATCTGAAATATGACTTGGGTGTTTTTTATAAGACAGAAATATAAATTAGTTTTTATCGAGTATCACGCTGCAGCGGATATTAATTATGGCTCGATAACTTTATTGTTTACTTAACTGACCGTGTTCAATGTGAAATATTATAGTTTTGGCTTGTATGAAAAGGATAAATTATTAGAAGGGTTTTCTTACGAGTTTTGTAGGTAAGCGTTGTGCGTATACAATATACATGTACCAATTTTGACAATCAATGAAAAATGTTGCTAAATGGATTGGCAAAAGATTATAACATTAACTAATTACCACATCCGAAATATGCAGAAACATTAATTAGAATGTCAATAAGTAAAACAACACTCCCACGGTCCTCTACCGAACATAGGATGCGGCTAATTGTTACTTAACCCTAATTCCTATAATTACCTGAGCTCGCATCTCTACTTGAGAGATTTGAAAGGCTAACTATCTAACTTGTCACCAAATAAGTAAACGTTAGCGATTGCCAATGAATTTTGAACACTGAGGCACTGAAACAGAAAACAAAAATTAAAATAACGAAAATATACTTACTACATTTTTCTACTAGGAGACATTTCAGAACGAGTCAACGATAAGCACACTTATTACATTTTGCTAAGAATGATTTTTCTTCACAGTAGAAATCAAAGATCTCTCAGCAAACATTAAAATATTTTGCTTATGTTTTTTCAAGTGTGGGAAAAATTTTCGCTTTTGTCATCAGAAGTGTTCTTACCTTTTGTTAATTAATTATCTTTTAATAATATACGTCAATAAATATTGAATGTTGCCTGTTGCTTTTCTTTTTAATGTTGAAAATATAGCAATATTTACTTCCAGAAATTCTATGTCACACAAATAAAACAGAATACTTTCAATGTACTTATGTATTTTTGTTAACTTTTTGACTTCTCCTAAGAATATTTTCTGTATATTTTGTTATCTCTTATTTTACACTAATTCCAATTAATGAAAGCTAAATTTAGCTCTCATTAATTATCCCTTTAATCAACTAAATTCGACTTGTCCAATTCCAGACATTTTGGCATTTGTATTGCATTTATTAAATGTTATGATCTGGCATGCGTGAAAAATACTTGACGGATGTGGTTTAAAAATATGTTTTAAAATTGATTGAAAATAGTAATTTTAAATTAACATCGAATTATAGTGAAACTAAAATAACATTTATGTTGTTTTTCTATCGAGTACAGATATTTGCACACACATTAGCTCAGACAGCATCGCACTGACATTAGCTCGCTTATAGCTTAAATTTGCCATTGCTCCTATTTATGTTCCTAATTTTAGTTTTGTTCAATATGATGTACTTACTCCTACATATTCAATAGGAGCTTCATAGCTACTACCAACTACTTCGAAATTATAAATAAAAATACCTTCTCTAGTATTTCTTACATGCTTGTCACTAATTCCT
The DNA here is from genome assembly GCA_905333045.1 of Lysandra bellargus. NCBI lineage: Eukaryota > Metazoa > Arthropoda > Insecta > Lepidoptera > Lycaenidae > Lysandra > Lysandra bellargus. The sequence goes on from HG995343.1 coordinate 7,747,562, forward strand.
CTCGCAGGTCGTGTCTGTAATATTAGGTTCCCATTGTATGTTCATACTAATTAGTCTTGTTCGTCTATGACGGCCGCACCATCGGTATCTCGTGTATAAAGGTTAAAAGGTATGAATATGGCTTCAAATACCGATACAGGTATTCCCAGGTTTATAAAGCTAAATGCAAATTTCTTATAAGATTAATTGCAAATTATGAATTATTAGCCTGTTTTAAATAAAGACTCACAATTTACAACAAATAAATTATTTACACACCTTACAACTGCTGGCTTAGCAACTATAAATTGAACATTTTTAATAAAATTACACAGTACGCTCGTAGTAGATCTTAGCTAAAATTAGGTTATTATTTTTAATCTGGCAAAGAATGAATGTTTGAGTTTGATTTTGGCAAAAAAATTAAAAAAAGCTTATGAAGTAAACTATAGCTTAGGCACTAGCAAATAAAACTGAGATACAGAAGGATCACACCTTAACTTACCTACAGACTCTCTGAGAATAGAAATCATGAGTAAACCTTCAAATAAAATTCGTTCCTAACAAGGCAAAAACCTTAACAAGTTGAAAGGTTAAGAGAAACAATTAACAACGGCACATTTGTAATGATGAAACGTTCCCAGACAATTCCTGGTGATCTGCATTAGTCAGCAAACAAAGATTCACAATCTTTTAATTGGCATTAAGTATGACGAAAACGGTGACTTGCTTATATCCGTAATGATATGCACCGAGAGCTGGTAATACAGCTTTTTTTTAAATTCACAATATGCATTTTAAAAGCAACCTCCGAAACTCATCCATTTCGGAGGTAAGAAAATTACACACGACATAATTGTTTGTTTCAGATTTTTTTAATCAATAAGGATAGTAATTAATGGTATTGAGCTGATGTGTTAGTTACTTGGTATCTTCTGTCTTCTGGATCATATTCTAGTTTTTCATCGGAATCAATAGGTACACTCACTTTTCAAGTTCAATTTGAACATGCTTAGCTATGTCTTGATATATATACTTGTCTCGGTTAAATTAAGATCGAATTTTTAATCAGGTACTATTACTGCATCCTGGTTTCGTTCTTCAATAGAAATAACTGACGTCCATTGGCAAAACTTAGGGTCTGCATTCTGCAGTGTGCATTTACGTAACGTCCATGCAATCAAATGTCCAGTCAACACTCTACAAATCTACATAATAATCGGCCAAGTGCGAGTCGGACTCACGCACGAAGGGTTCTGTACCATTATAGAGCAAAATTAGGCCAAAAATTGTGTTTGTTGTATGAGAGCCCCCCTTAATTTTTTATTTTATTTTAATATTATTATTAAATATTAAAGTACACATATAACTAAAGATTTTTTGAAAAAGTCAAGTACCTACCTGTTGCCATTATTGATATAGAGCAAAAAAGGCCCAAAAAATCATGTTTCTTGTATGGGGGAGCCCCCTTAAATATTAATTTTATTTTGTTTTTAGTATTTGTCGTTATAGCGGCAACAGATATACACATTCTGTGATATTTTTAACTCTCTAGCTATTACCGTTCTTGATTTACAGCCTGGTGACAGACAGACGGACAGACGGACAGACAACGAAGTCTTAGTAATAGGGTCCCGTTTTTACCCTTTGGGTACGGAACCCTAAAAATGAACATTTGACTGGATTTCTATGGAAAATAACTATCCATGATTGTATTCATAATAATATTATGTAGTGTTGTGGCCTTATAGCTGTGGTTGGACTGCAAAGTGTATCAACAGCTCTGTAACTATCCGCCATAGATTCCATTCTAATCTGTCACGTCTAGGAGGTCGGCGGTGTAAAGTTCATCAGAGCTTTCAATTACCGATTACTCCATTGTGTTCCGCTCTTTCGATTTATATTTAAATACCAAACGACAAATGTATTGGGAAATTATTTTTATTTGTCGAAATCGACCTCCTTGTCTCGTTAGATTAAGAAATAACAATTGATTTAATTTGCGCTATTGAATTTCTGATAAAGTTACATAAGGTATCGTTTAGCTATTGTCATAATTTATCTTAGATCTTGGAAATTTGCAATGGTCAAACTTTGCATATACTACAATCATCAGGACGTTTATAAATTTTTGAAAAATCACACGAAACTTAAACTTTGTCTACTAATAGAGTTGCTGTTGATGCTTTTTTTTTTTCGTATCCAAGTCGTACAAAAAACAGCAGCAACAAAAATAACAATAATCGCGAGCAACATGAATAAAACGTTTAAAACGCGCCCAAATTAGAATAACTTCACGCCAAAGCTGTTGATATGATCGCTTGACAAATGCCATGCACTTATCTGCCGCAGGTAGGTATAAACCCGAATTAATCATTACGTTGTTTGACTACGTGTGACAGAGGATATTAATTAAAATTCCTCCTCGCCCGGGAACCAAAGAGTATGAATTTAATTTTTCAATGCCCTTTTGGTGACAAAGAATAGTTTTTTAGATACACGTGTTCATATTGCATCCTCGCAACATTTTTAAAATGTTAATTATTTTGATATCTACTAAAATATAATTTTCTTTAATTTTCATTAGAGAAAATTTTTAGAAGAGTCCATTTTACTTTAATATATTACAAATCTGAGATTCATGTCACAAAATACATTTAGCAAAACGGGAGCCGCCTTTCACTTAAAATATGTCCAAAGATTAACAAAACTAATAACCAAAATATTTCAACATGTTCAATCTGAGCTTAATCTCGTTCTAATATTTTGATCGTCTCATTATAGTTATGCGGGCAATATTTAAAATTCAAATTAAACTTTTTAAGAAGCTTAAACAAAATTTATGGAAACAGATTAAAATAATCGGCTCGATATTACTTCTATGTTACTTAATACGATGGCAATCTTAATTTTAACTGATACTACATAACCTCAAATTAATCTAATAAATTAAATTTTATATTGACGTAGCTTTTACTATGTTAAGTTTGTATGGAGTATGTAAATTAAAAAACTTTTACTATGATTCTTAGTACTTTGTTGTCGTAATGCATACAAGAAGAGAGACGGAGCGATAGAAAGAAGATATTACTGGAGACAAATGTCATGAAACCGTGCAAGGCATATATTATGTCTCTAAAATTGCCTATTCTCCAAATGACCTAGGAAGCAGTACAATCGTAGAAACCTAACGATAGTTATTCAGGTAAAGTAGGTACAATACATAATTTAAAGCCTACTCCCTCTCGGAGGCTGATAAAAGCGACCAATCTATTTCGCCCTATCGAAATTTTAATCTGTGTGCAGCTGCATTATCTGTAACACGTTCGGTAGCTGATCAGGCGCTCGTCCGTTAGTAATTTGACAGTTCGGATGACAGATTACGACCGCGCGGACCACCAAAGATACTCGTTGGACAACGCTATCTGTTAATTGGTTGGTGCTTCTGTGTGTCTATGGTTTTTTTTGTCTTTGACATTCATTATTTATATATGATATAGTATAATGATGAGATGGTGATAAAGTAATGAATTGTATGTAATATAATTGTATATAATGTATATAATGAGAGATGGTGATAAAGCAATGAATTGTTTTATATTAGATTTTTGTTTATGAATGTGTCTGGACTGTGGAATGGATTTCTTACCCTCCTTTATGTATTTGTTTTATTGATAATACTTTTTTTATACAGATAATAACATAATAAATAGCAATCTAGAAACTTATAGGTACTTAGACTTTTCTTAATATTTAACAATAAAATAGAAGTTTAACCTTCACAAAGTCACTGTTGATAGTCATGATGTGGGTGATAAATTGTTTGACTTACTTGCTCAAATTGACAAACATTGGAAATTAATTAACAAAGATACACAACATGGGGAGAGCATTTTTCAAATATATTGACACAGTCAACGGGCCAACGGTGAATGATGATTAATTTCGTACATTTGCAACCCATTTGAGTGTTGATGAACTGAATGTGAACGAATGAATCATTTGTAAATAAATACTGATGAGCATAAGCCCTGAAAACTTTAAAGTTTTATAACTATATACAAGTGGATATGTAATTTTTAGCAAAAGAGAAACCATATTGCTTTAAATTAGAGATGTCACGAATATTCGGCAACTATTCGGTATTCGGCCGAATAATACGCACTATTCGGCCGAATACCGAATATCAAATCATGCAAAAAAACACGTAAAATTACTCAAAATTATGTATTTATTTCCAAATTGCAACACTTTAGTAATTAAAATTGATTAGTGGTAATGTTGTGATGGATAAAAAAAGCTTTTCAGCATTTTTTGGTAGCAAACGATTACGTTTTTCATCGTACCAGCCTCAGAAACTAACCTTTCACTATACACGCTACTTCCAGGAGAACAAAGATAAACTTTGGCAAATTTCGAAAGGTTTGTATATTGTTTTTCGTTTGTTGACAGCCACTTGAAAGGATCGGCCTTCCGATCTAGGCGAACTGTTTTCAAATAAAAATCCAACTCGTTTGCGACAGCATTCTTCCCCAGGTCCTCATCATCATTAGCATTTCACATATTATCTGTAGCAACTTCATCAAAGCAGTTCCAGAAACTGTCGTGTATTTCAATAGTCCTATAATTTTCATTCAAGTTTCTTTTCTTACGAAGTGGAAAAGAATCGTCATCGGTACTACTCTTAGAGCATTAAACCAGGCTGGTTTAGTGCTCTAAGGTACTACTAGTTTGTAAGCACCCAGCCCCGCGCGTGCCGTCGTCGCCTGCAGCGCCAACCACCACTTAAACCAGCTACCGCGCCCCCGAAAAGCGTGTATTTCGTGCCGAATATTCGGCGCTTCGGCCGACAGCGTTGCCGAATATTCGGTATTCGGTATTCAGCCAATTCACTATTCGTGGCATCTCTACTTTAAATATTAAACAATGATAGAATTGTAAAAATGATTTGGCATAGCAGACAAAAAGTTAAGGAAGGAAAAATATAAATAACTGTACAACACTAATCAAATTAATTTAACTAACTATTATTTATTAACAAAAAATTAAAACCGACTTCCAAGGTAAAAACAATAGTAATATGAAATAAAAAGTATTAAATAACTCTTACTCTTTAATAGCACGCCTTTTTCAGAATTCGTCTAAATATCAACTATTCCTGTACATATACTACAGTCTTCATTACTTTGAAGTCGGTACCAGCTAATTTAATCGTGAGTTCAGTAACGTCAGAACATCTGAAACTTTTGGGACTGGTGCCGACTTCAAAGTAATGAAGACTGTAGTATATGTACAGAAATAGTTGAGATTTAGACGAATTCTGAAAAAGGCGTGCTATTAAAGAGTAAGAGTTATTTAATACTTTTTAGTTCATATTACTATTGTTTTTACCTTGGAAGTCGGTTTTAATTTTTTGTTAAAAAAGAATAATTTCACTCTTTTTAGTTAAGTATCTACAAAATTAGGCTTTATGCGTAAAACCCCAATACGAATGTTAACTATTCACATTATGTTACTGTAAGGGAAATTGTGGCAAATGCTTGCATTTATCTAAGCGATGCTGCAATTTCCAAAAATTTATCTTTAAAGGTTCAGGAGTTATGTTCAGTGCCTTTGCACCAAGAGACACCTTCGTATGAAATTTCTCCTATTCGTAACATATGTTTAACTTACTAGAAACAACATTTTAACCACTATGAGTGTTTTGATAAATTCCAAGGATTTCCCTCGATTGCTCATAGATTCCATTATCAGCTCGCCACTTTCGTAATTTTTATACAAAATTAAGATTACATCCTATATAACAACACGATAATTTTGAAAATCGGTCAACAAACAGCGAAATCATTATCAAAAACATCTGCTTCGATGCAAAATATCACGAAAAGTACCAATACCCATAGTATAATTATGGTTGTGATGATGATGATTAATCAAATTGATGTATTGGCTTATGCTTTCAGTTGTTTAAACAACACCGAAATCCCCAAACCTGTACCTATAAGCATTCAAAAGTTCTGTTCAGTACCTTCAGATCTAGGGTATAACCTGATGCAAAGTCTTACTTTTTGGTAGCATTTACTTCGAATGCTTCAGAAAAAATCGAAATCACTATATGTTTCCATACAAAATTCAAGGAGTCCCCTCGATCCCATCATCAGATCACCACTTTTGAGAACGTGGTACCAAATTCGAGTTAAACCCTATACAACACAAAAATAATTTTGAAAATCGGACCACAAACGGCTGAGTAATCGATGAACATATAAAAAAAAAAAAACAAAGATACATACAGCCGAACATATTACCTCCTCCTTTTTGGAAGTCGGTCAAAAACTTCAGAGCATTGAATCGTTCTAAAAAATGGCGAATAAGCAAAACATTTGCTTAGTCATCTTTATAAAGGTACAATCCATCAATTGAAATAAACAAAGGGCAGAAGGGCAGAGATTCCGCGAGCATTGGACCAGGGAGTGGACCATCACTCATCGTCACATAATAGTTTGCACCCCATAGCTTACATTTTAAATCTTATACCTGTAATGATATAAATGAACTCCAGTCGGAGGTGTGTTGGTTGAGTTCAATTTGACTACACTTACACGCGACTTTGTTGGATTTTGTTGAGAATGTATTTTGACATGATTTTTTTATTTAATTAAAAAAAAATCACAAACTATTAAACAGAATATTACACTGTCTTGACTTGTGTTATACTCTACAGTTTTGAAAGCATTTCTAAATGTTTCGTATCAGCCACAAATGCCTTGATCAAATGATATAATCCAATAACTCTGGCACAAAAAATATTAGATATCCTGCAATTAATTCCCCAAGCCCCATAAAAGCACCGGTGATCGCGACAACAATAGAATAAATACAATCGCATTTCCAAGAATCCGCGATCGAAGGATTGATAGTCAACTTTACTTTAGAACGAATACACCTCAGACGTTCATGAAACACTAAAAAATACGAACATACAAACAGAATATTCTTTATCAGACCAATACGAAACAATCGTGGTACAGCTTCACAGCAAGACGCAATTCCATCCACACTTTCATTAATTATTCCAGCTTAGATAAGAGCTCGTTCTTAATGACGCCCCGACGCGGCCATTGCTCATGTGATGCTTTTATTTTCACATCATTACGGTGAGCATTAAGTATTGTCATTTCGAAAAGGTCGGATTGCTGTATCCTATATGAAGGCAAATCACAGAAATGATAACTTGGCAAAATCTTCAAAATTGTTATGACAGTCTTGCCTATCTTGTGAGCAGCTGCAGGCCATGGAATTTTTGTTAATTATAAACTTTTTTTTTAAATAGTCATTATTTGAGCACAAAGGATCTGTCTCAAAAAATCATGCTTCAAATATATATCAAATATCGATGCTTAATTGTTGTTTGTGAGAAATCCCAACAAATCTCTACAAACTCTTAATCCATACACTACACTAATCGACGTCATTGTCCATATCATAGAACTTAAACATTTCAAGGATACAAAAAGTATTAAAAGTGAAATCCTTTGATTGACCACAAATCAAAATTAATGATCTAAGTCAGCGGGGGTTCAGCTCAGATTCACTATCTCTCCCATCTCCATAGCAATGACAGGGATAAAAAATGTTTGGACACCTCGCCCTCACGATTTAAGTGCTAAGCGAATGAGACCATTAATTCCAAGGGTTTCTATGTACATATTGAATTTATTCAAATGGTGATTAATGTTGGTGAAACAAGTGCGAAGATTGTCGAACGAAATACCATAAAGCTTACAACGAGAGCAATAAAACTATCGAGGATTTGATATACTGCGTAAACCGAACAGAGTTATAGACGCACTAAATAATGGATATTATAATCATGGAATTAGGCAAGGTTAACAAATCGATATTTTAATCCAAATTATAATAGGTATCCAAAGGCTTTTACCATCCAGTATTTTAGCAATACCTATCCATACTACCATACTTAATATTATAAATAATATAGGACCAACGCCTACAACTACAAGGCGCAGGTTCGGCCTCATATGGAATATTGTTCTCATCTCTGGGCAGGGGTGCCAAAATACCAACTGCTTCCTTTTCCAACGAATCCAACGAAGGGCCGCTCGAATTGTTGACTGCCATAGTGTTTCAAACAGCTTGGACCCCTTGGAATTACGCCGAGATGTAGCTTCACTCTGTATCCTCTATCGGCTGTATCACGGGGAGTGCTCTGAGGAGTTGTTCGGAATCATACCACCTGCAACTTTTCGCCATCGTCCTACGCGAAAAATATACCATCCTCATCACCTTGATGAGTGGCAGTCTTCTACAGTGCGTTTTTCGCGTAACTTTCTGCCGCGCACTGCAGAACTCTGGAATGAACTGTCACCAGCAGTATTTCCGGACCTATACGACCTGCAAACCTTCAAGAAAAGAGCGTATTCCCTCTTAAAAGGTCGCCAACGCACCTGCAGCTCTTCTGATGTTGCGAGTGTCCATGGGCGACGGTAGTTGCTTACCATCAGGTGACCCGTTTGCTCGTTTGCCCCCTTATTTAATAAAAAAAAAAAGCGAAAGTGTGTCTGTCTGTCTGTTACCACTTCACGCACAAACCGCTGAACCTATTTTGCTGAAATTTGGTATGGATATACTTTGAGCCCCGGAAAAGGGCATAGCATACTTTTTATCCCGGGAAAATGTACGGTTCTCGCGCGATAAACGATTTTTGGCGCAACGGAGTTGCGGGCGTTATCTAGTTAATTATAAAGTAAGGTTTTTCTTATAATACCACATATTAGAAATAATATTATGAAAACACAAAGGAAGTGCTGGAGAAGTGACAATAAAAACAGCAGGATAAGACCATGGTACCTACGTTCATACAGAGAGAGGGATGCGCGTGTCAGAAATAGCTTAGGCTTGCTAAATAAAAGTATTGTATAAATCATAAACACCAGTAAATAAAACGTAGTTTATACGTATTGTAAATACGTAATACAATTATTCACTTAGCTTTTCTTCATTTCCAATTATTAAGCTGAAAGAACTGATATTACACAAAAGGCCAATAGCGTTTTAACCAAACAAATACTTATCTTATAACGATCTTTGTTCGAAGTACTCAGAGCCAATTCACATTGACAGGAGGCAGAGTGACGGCTTACGGCAAGACAGAGAGAGTGAGCTCCTTCCATCAGATAGCCCGCCTTAAATACTGCCATATCAAAAACAACCCCAGCGCCAACATCACTCCACCCCACGTCTGACTACCAAGATTTGCATCTAATATCATAAATACAATGATTCATAGTTACAATCATCCTGAAAATCATTATAAATCAAGTATTTAATTATAACACTTTTATATTAATTTATTAACTGTACTATCTTTTGCAACAAAAGTATCATAACCGGAAACAACAATAATTATTGTCTGTTTAAAGATTTATTGACGTGTTCAAAAATAATGTTATAATATTATATTTGTTGTCCAAATATCATGAATTAATTATTAATAATAATTAGTTCAACTCACATGAATTATTGAAATATGTACTTCTCATAAGAATTTCAAGTTAAATAACAAAACAATAAGACAAAACCATTGTTACCATTATACATCATGTTATTTATGACTATTATTGAAATAATAGTCATTTATATTCATCTATATTTTGAGTAAAGTGGGTCGTACCTCACACGGCCATTCTGACAGACACTTCGTTCTCGAAGTGTTTTAATAGCTTTTCTGAAAAGGAAAAATCTAAGTTCTGGAAAGTAAAAGTCAAAGTCCAATTAGTCATCGGGCTGTCATGATCAATCCCATTACCTACTGCCATGTAATGTCCAAATTGATTCATCAGTCCGATTAGGCAGTACCATTTTTGTCAAACTCATGTTTCATCATCATCACAGTAGGCTAACCAGCACAGCATTTACATCTCTCACAAACTGTCGTGTTTTGTCCCACTACATAGTGTCCAGACAACACACCAGCTTCACGGCATTAACATACCTCACACGGCCAGTCACACCTGTCATGATAGATCCATCGTTAGAATCTTACACCAGGTTGACACCTCACAAGGAAATTAAATTATTCCTCTAAGAAAATATTAATGTATGTAGCCAGAGCTCAGACCTAAAAGATTGGTCACCCAAAACAGACTATAGTCAAAATACTGAGGAATACCATCATTAGCAACTCTTAAACCAAATGCAAATTTTAAAATAACTCATCAAAATATAACTTCACTTGACATTACAAAAACAGCTCGGTCATTCTGCCTCATTACCACAATTTATTGATACTGTATTTATTACTGCGTGATTATTATCAATTTGTTTTATCTATCAAACACCATCTCTGTCTAGACTTTGATACCAATATAAAAAGTAAGTTAAACGTGGTTAACCTTCGTAATTCGTATCACTTCCTTTCCAAGATACTTTGTCAACTTACTCCTAGCCTTCATCAAATACTTCAAGGCTAAAACTAGCCAAATCGGTTTAGTGCCTCTCGAGTTTCAACAGTCTTACAGAATTATTGAAAATTCACTTTTAATTAAATAGGTTTTATAACTTCTGAAAATTCTGAAAACTGTGCCATAACAAATCCATGGATAATATCCCTTTAGTGATTAATCTATAATAAAACAAAGTAAAACCCATGTAAAACCAGTCGATTGTACTCATCGACCTGTAAAAGGCTTTTAACACAATGATTATTACAACAACCAGCAAGCTATATATAATACTCCTTTTCACAACTTTAATTATTTTTAAATTCGAACAGTAAAATTTGCATCTTTTACCCCAATAATTGCGAGATTTGTATATCGCCAATTATTTATTATAGCTCCATTAATTGTAATTAGTACCTATTGAAAATTACAATCCTGAAATGAAATTTTTGTTTGTCGAAGGCTTCTTGCCGACCATATTATAATGTCAGGAAAACTTATTTTCAATCATTGAAGCCCTTATCAAAACTGATAATCGAATTATATATATTTTTAAAATGTATGTTGTTCTCCTTTTCAATTATGGCTCCTTATCTAACTTGTAAATTTGTAATACGATGAATAATAATATCGCTTTGCAAAACAACATCAATTTCAAATGTACCCATATTAATTACTTCACAACAGTTTTCTCTCCAAAGTATATTTTCTTTACAATGGATATACAATTACAAACCCATGGTCTTATTTCCTAAAAACCTGGAAGTTGGAAACCACTCGAAACTTTTTTTTTTTTTTTTTTTTTTTTTTTGGGAACCTACATTCGATTAAAATTTGGGTTCAACAACCCTCAATCTCAAACATTATGAAGAAAATCTGAAAACCAGGTTAGGTTAACCTGACCCAAACCTAACCTAACCTAACCCAAACCTTAAGTTAGATTTAACCTAAACCTAACTTAACCCTATAACCATTAAATGAAGAGAAGACCAACCCACTATTGGGATGCAGATGGCTACTGCGCCGCCCCACCGGGTGGACTACCTATTTACACCTTCCACGGATCACATAGAGACGCCTAAACACCAACAACCCATTGGAAGAACATTATATGGACTAGAGTTGCTCTCACGGCCTTCCCAACCTCCAGTCCACACTATATAAAACAAGTGTCATAGCGCGGTTCTAGATGTTCCCCATAACCTTAGAGAAGCACAAATAATATTATGTTGAATATTCTATTATTCAAAATTATTTTCTCTATTTTTGACAATACTGGTTTTCAAGTTTCCTTGCTACACCTGATCTTACCAGAAAGAATGTTCATTATTAGCAAAAATTGTATTATTACAGTTATAGAAGGAATTATCAGTCTCTTTTTCTCTTTACATTTACTTTTGTGGGTAAACTGATTCAACTATACTTTAGAAGATGGGTCTCTAAATACAATCCGCTATTGTCTGAACGTTGTCTAATACAATCCGCGATCATGGCACTAAATAACTATAAAATTGTTAACACTATAAGGCCCATAAAATGTTAGGATTCGTCCTAAGATATAGCTCCTTCACAACACATTACAGTACTAATATTCTGACATTGCTCCCTCGTGTGATATTTTAGCACTTATTCCAGTATAATATACTTCCATTGTGTGGCACCCATACAAAACATTATAGTTATAATCTCATTTATTCAAAAATATCTATCAAGTTTTAACACTCTAAACAAAAATCTCTAAGGTGAACAATTATTGTGAAACACCACAATATACGTAACATGCCTTTAACTGTGTCTGTTCAAATTTATCTATGTCCCTTCAATCTATATACGTTACATAATAAATTATGTGTACCTGGATAAAATAGCACAGAATTATAATAAATTCTTTTTATCCTTGTCTATAATACTAATGTTTTCCACCAACAAATGCAGATAAAATAAATATATCAGCCTGTTTACTCAATTAATGTAAAAGTAACTCTTTATCAGAACTAAAATGAATAATTTCAGCGACAATATTGGCTTATTCAGTAACAAGCAAAACAATAGTAAAGAAAAACTTTTTATTCACAAGTTTTTATCAGATTCTCAATTACTCATATCGTCACGGCAATTATTTTGACTAAATCCATGAATTACTCTTTCCTGTTTAAATATTAATTTTCCATAGCTTTCTAAGCATTTTTTTTACGCCTTTTGATAAACTAAACAAATTAAACAAAACAAATACCACCAAAGTATTACGTACAACAACGTAATAATATTAGATCGTACAACAACGTAATAATATTAGATCGTACAACAACGTAATAATATAAGATCGTACAACAAGATTGCCACATCTAGTAATACCATAGTAATACCGTACGACATCTATGGCATTCTATTTTTACGCAAAATTTTACAAACTACCCTCAGTACTTGTAATTTTTTTTTTCTTGTTGGAAAATAAGTTATTTATACTTGTAATTATTCATTACAATAATATTTGTGAAGTGTATAATAACTGTGCCAAGTTTATTACATAATATACTATCCGCAAGCTCATACAAACAGTACTCCACTCGCCAGTAATTGTGAGTTCTCTCATGTTAGTGAATTATTGTGTCATTTGTGAAAGGAAAGAAAACAAAATATTCTTGGATAATACAATATGTAAGTACATATTTTATATTATACAAATACTTTATAAATGGTCTATGGCTATATTCTTAGAAATCTTGTAAGTTGTAAAAATATATTTTCGTGAAGAATACTCTCAATTGACGAGAATATAAGCAGCTTATTAAACACCAATGACAGATCTATTATTAAATGGCCAAACCATGATTTATATCGCGTATTCCGCACTACACAGTACACAAGTTAAAATGAACTTTAGCTTCCGTTAATGACATCCTTGTCCGTTACAAAACAAAATCGTTTCACGAAAATAAAATTCAGAGTACGATTCAACGGAACCAGAGTGGTACATTACAGCTTTAGTTCTCTCTCAATTTTATAAAACAAAAGCAGAACAAAGATTTGCAGATACGATTTAAAAGTTATCTAGTCTCCGTTTTCTATTTTCAAACCACGTTAAATAAGAGCCCTTCAGGGCCTTACCTGCCTTTTCAAAAATTGAAGCACCAGATAAATTAAAAATCCACACCTCGATATTTTTACTATACTTTAGCTCAGCCGTCTTGTTTCTTTCGTTGGTACTTGGCATCGTTATTAGATTTAGATTGATATAACTGCCTCATTGGGTTCGAAAATGCGTGTTAACCAGTTGGCATCCATTTTGTATTCGCTTATTGTTGGGTTCAAAAATATCTTTAACCAGTCGGCATCCATTTTGTTTTTGCTGGAAGGAAAAAAAAAATGCATTAAAATCCAACGGCGTAAGGGCCAGACCCAATTCTGATGTCAGAAATAGCTTAGGCTTGCTAAATAAAAGTATTGTATAAATCATAAACACCAGTAAATAAAACGTAGTTTATACGTATTGTAAATACGTAATACAATTATTCACTTAGCTTTTCTTCATTTCCAATTATTAAGCTGAAAGAACTGATATTACACAAAAGGCCAATAGCGTTTTAACCAAACAAATACTTATCTTATAACGATCTTTGTTCGAAGTACTCAGAGCCAATTCACATTGACAGGAGGCAGAGTGACGGCTTACGGCAAGACAGAGAGAGTGAGCTCCTTCCATCAGATAGCCCGCCTTAAATACTGCCATATCAAAAACAACCCCAGCGCCAACATCACTCCACCCCACGTCTGACTACCAAGATTTGCATCTAATATCATAAATACAATGATTCATAGTTACAATCATCCTGAAAATCATTATAAATCAAGTATTTAATTATAACACTTTTATATTAATTTATTAACTGTACTATCTTTTGCAACAAAAGTATCATAACCGGAAACAACAATAATTATTGTCTGTTTAAAGATTTATTGACGTGTTCAAAAATAATGTTATAATATTATATTTGTTGTCCAAATATCATGAATTAATTATTAATAATAATTAGTTCAACTCACATGAATTATTGAAATATGTACTTCTCATAAGAATTTCAAGTTAAATAACAAAACAATAAGACAAAACCATTGTTACCATTATACATCATGTTATTTATGACTATTATTGAAATAATAGTCATTTATATTCATCTATATTTTGAGTAAAGTGGGTCGTACCTCACACGCGCGATATAAGGAGAACGGGATATTAAGTACTTCCTCTCCTATGTCGCGCAAACTGATCTCCTCGGGCCTCGCTCATTCTCAGTCAACTCTCCCTTGCCGTACGAATTTACGATCAGCTCACGTGTCTATGACCACCATTTTTACCAAAAAATAAATTCTCACTTTCACCTCAAAACGACACTTTCCCCAAAAATCCTTGGCTACCATCGATCAAATACTTATCCCCCAATTCTTATTAAGCCCTTGTTAAAGGGAACAAATCACGGCTAAGTTCGCGATGTGACAGTCACAGACGCCATTAAATTAAACTAATGTCCCTACACCTACTCCGCAGTCCGCAGACGGCGCTTAAGATCTCCGATACTTCGTTATCAAGAGAGAATTTGTTTGGTCGAGAGATACACACTGACTCTAGAGATAGAGAGGGGTTACAGGATAATGTTTTTATGGAAAAACGAAACTTTAAAAAGGTTGGATCATTATAAGCAACATTGTATGGTATATTAAAAATATTACAGGGTGTAATAATACTAGGTCATACTTACTCTGGGCAGTCACCAATTAGTTTCGGTCGAGGTCAATTTAAAGAAATGAAATGACCTCGCGGTCAGTACATTTTATATAAAAAAAAACGAAATAAAGGTAATTACGGAAATAACAAAGGTATTAATTATTTACATATCACTGAGAAATGTGTCAATTTTTTGCTTGTTTGGAGTGAAATTGATGCAAGCTATTGACATTAAATCCTGTAGATGTTCATCAGTAAGCAGAGCCCAAAATTTATTTTTAACGAAGTTCATCTTCGGAAATGCTTGGTCGGTGGTCCGCACACAATGGGTCCGCCATTTAGTGACCCCTGCTCTAGGGTGTGTTTGTGTCCTCTGCGTAGAGTTTACTGTAAAAATAGTATTGCTGAAAGAAGTAGTTCTCTTTCAGCACTGATACTTTTATATTTCTATAAGAACATTTCATGGGAGAGCCATGCTTCGGCATGAATGGGCCGGCTCGACCGGAGAAATACCATGGGCTCAAAGAAAACCGGCGAGTGAGTGAGTTTACCGAAAACCCAATCCCCTACCCTCCCCTCCTCTCCATTTGAATGTGAATTTTCTTTTAAGTATGAATATTTAAAAAATATATAACTATTAAATAGGTACTACTTTCACAATTTTTACGGGCTCACAAATTTAAGGGCTGCATACACATTAGTCATTACATACCCTAAAGTATCATTTGGTTTTGTAACACACCTTCTATCTCATCTATTGGTGTCATGAAAGGTAAAACAGAAACTTGAAAGAGAAAGAGGTAGTATATTTAAAAAGAGAGATAGATTAATGCTAAAATTAACTTCTATACTGCACTTACACTTTTTGAAATATACAGCGGATTTATCACGGAGTTATTTGTCAAGTCAAAAGTTATAAATGGAAAAAGTAAGACGCTCGACTCATTTGTTAAGACTGAAAAGTTGGAGATAACAGACTTGGACGAAAGTTGCAACAAGAAAAATATAAAAATATGGTCCAAGCTTCGAGGTTTGCCACAAATTAATATGGAGGTTGGTAAGGTTATGCTAAAGCTGGCCTATCAAACGTTGTAGGTTGTGCTTGGAGTAAAACAGGACGAATTAATCCTTAATCAATTTGCCTAGGACATCACATCTGAGGGGGCACCGTCCAGAAGAGTAAAGGTTCAAAGACTGATTCTTGTTGACATACGGATAACCACAGGCTTCGATTGCTTAGGGCATCAAGTAGTCTTAATCCGTCACTGGGCACACAATAACAAAAAGCGTGGTCAGTAGATATAATAATGTTTGGGCCTGTTTGGGCCCATTTTTGCATTAAGGGTATTGTGGTTTACCTTTTTTTTACGCGTCGTTGTCTTTCCTGAATTTTTAATTCTTGTTATTTTTAAAAATGGCTCATTTGAAATTCTTGGACTGTGCGGATCGACATCAGTATTATTATCACTCTTGGTGTAAAATAAAACTTACGATAATAATTAAAAAGGGTTTCATTAACAATTAGTGAGGGACACGACCATTTTATTTTCATTTTGTAACTCCTTGATCCAAGAGCCCAGGACGTACGTTGTACGCTCTTGTGCGACGCTTAGTGCCATCTTGCGGTGGATAGCAGAATCACTTTTATACAAACTTATAAAAAACAGGTTCTTAGGTATTTTTAATTATTTCCGCAATAAAAAATACACATAACTTCCGCACAATATTTTTAAGTTTTGTTATTTTGTAAAACTTGCCAATTTAATTAATTGTTGAGTAGAATTAGGTAAGGCCTGATAAATAAACTGACCAATCCCATGCCTTATCTTGGGGCAGTAGATACACTAATTAATTAGCCTAGCCCAGGCCATTATAGGTTTATAGCCTGATGGGATTGAAGCCGTATCGGATCGTAAAGGCTAGAAATTAATAATATGGGTGGAAACGGATATGTGCGACAATGTTAGCAATAACGAGACCTTTAAAATATAGCCTATGTGAGACACTTGTTAGCATGGCCTTAGAGAAGTAGATACGCGGAAAAAGGTTTTCTAGTTATTCCTTAGGGTCAGTTAACAATGCAACGTGATGAGATTGGGATGGCGCATAAGGTTGTCATAGGACGTGGATTATAAAAATATTTACCTATAATTGACACTCATAAAATTACTAACAATAATTCCTTCGCGAAATGATGCTTAGATGGCATGTGTTAACAGCCCTGGTAGGTACTAGTGATACAATTATGTCTTTCAAATGGCTTCTTAATTCGGCCACTCGCCAAAACGTCCTTATTGGATTGTACAATTTTAATAAAGTAGTTGAAAAGTAAAGTTTCAATGAAATTATCTTTAGGTCTGAAATAATAATATAAAAGTAAAATGTCGCAATACACCTTATTTTTTATGTTTGTGCAAGCACTTAAAAGTTTAAATGCTATGAACTTTTAGCAATTTAAACAATAAAAAACACCATAGTAGATATTTGGGAAAATATCTAGGTAATAATTATACTATTTGAAATAAAGAGTAGGTAATAGAATTTTAAATACTTATATTAAGATTCATTTGAAAAAAAATTTGCTTATTAAAAATAAAACATTACGAAATACTTATAACTACATAATTTTGATATAATATTAACATTGAAAACGTCACATGACAAGACGTAGACAACGAATTTCGAGTACTTAAAATATTTTAAAGGGGTAAATAAATAATGCCTTATAAGTTATAACAAATTTGCTTGATTTTTTCGATAACGCACTCGCGGGATCGGAGAACCCATAGACCCCATCGAATACCCATAAACATTAGTTTCGGGTAAACTCCTGTCACGCCACCCATAAATATCGAGTGACCATAAACCGATTACATAAAAACTTATCAAACAACGGTAATCATCGTGAAAAACACTCCCAAAGAGGCAACTTTAAACGTTATACGGGTAATAAAACTACAATACTTGCACAAATATTTTTGAATACAGAATTAGGTTGGCAAAAGAGCGGGGGCAGATAAGAAAAAAAAAACGAATTTGTAACGGGTAAAGTTTTTTGAGGCGAATTGGTCTCTTGGGTGCTGAGTCGAGGTCGTAAAACGCGTGGACGGCGGAATTCGTCCTGGAGACTATCTGACGTTTTGATGGAAAGCGCCCCAGCTGATTTGCGTTTTTGATTCATATTTATGTTTTATGAGTTGGACTTTTGTACACAATATGTTATTTAACCTTTTTTGGTGTGCTTGTTTATTTACTTATAGCTGTTCGAAAATGGAATGTTTTAGCAATGGATGGATTCAACATGTTATCGTTACCTAGGTTGTTTATAATTATATTTTTTTGCGAATACTTCTTAGTCTTCAGATCAGTTTTGAGACTAAGCACAACTAATGGATAAGGATGTTACAATCTAATTAATCAATCTACTTTCTAACATTTTAAGATCCAGCCAATAGATTCCTACAACTTAAATATAAACAATAATAACAGTGTCCCCTCAAAAGAATGGCACCCGTCTAAGCTATCTCGTAGGAATTTTAAATTGGACGAATCGCTCACATGTAAATGGTTTTCCTTTCTACCCCATCCTCTCAAGACCACCCCTTCCGAGCCTAGAGGCAACTCGAATGCCAACACAACGACCAGACTACCCAGACCCCTCTCCTCACGTACATCATACGCGCTCCCGCCCGCTTCGCGTACGAGTGTGGGAGTGTGAAGGGGCAGGATATATTGGCACACACACTCATGTACTAGTAACTACGCAAATACGCGTTTGTAATCGCGAATTCAAAAACGGGAAAAAGCAATATGTCTTTATAGTATTTATTGCGTGCTCTCCACAAAGAGGTGTGAAATCGGATTTTTAGACGCTTTTAATATACTTCGACGAGAGGCAATTGAGTTTGGCACGAGTAGGCATTAGTTTGCCGTCAAAATGAACTATAGCTCTAGTGCCTTTACATACATACCACTATTTTAGTAAATAGAGGGTGATATCACCTATTCACCCGATGTTAATTGGAATGCTTTTTTTTAATTTTTCTTTGAGTATAAATAATTAATTAGCAATAACGCGAACGTAACGTTTTATTTATTTAATATTCATGACGGCTAACTAATGCTAATCGTCATTCTTCAGCTAAAGTGATTGGCTTTAATTATTGAAGTTATCATTTTTAGTCTGTACTAAATATTTTCATCAAATTTTCTAGCAACTTGTAACGTTGCAATTTCTTTGCATTCTGTTTTTTACTTGTATCGTGTTTTTTTTTCTCTATGGCAAACAAACACGACACACTTTGATTGTCATTTCCTTGCCATAATAAGAAAAAAAAGAAATGTCATTACCTGTCATTACGTCAATGTCATGAGGACATTGACATTTGCCATTAGTCAGGAGTTGTCAGTTGGAGAGATATCATTTTGGAGCTGGCTTTCTAGAGTTTTTTTTCCAGAGTCTAGCTGGTTTTTAATCTGTAAAAATCAGCATCTATTTTATAGATCTCATGGCTTATAGGCCAAAAATAAATAATAGCGGTAAGTGTCTTATGATACTGATATTATATTTTTTCAAATCTGTAGCCCCTAGGGCTTAGCACATGGTTCATTACATTTGTTGTCCACGGGCATGAGGTGGGAAATCGCGTCGACAATGGTTTAGAGTCCTTTTAAAACTCAAATTAATATGTTGTAGCAGTCGCCGTGGTATGTAAAAGCCATAATTTCCATTTATTCGGTATTGTAGTTGTTAGATGTGTTTTCTCATAGATGTCTTGTTTTTTTCAGATGGGTCATTAATTCTTACATCTTACTACATTCCTTTTCTTCTACTTTTGAATATATTGTAGCAACAAGAATCGAGCATTCCATAATGAAGAAGCTTCTTTGACTATTTTAGAAGTCACAGTTTTGTAAAATGAAACTCATACCGAGGCCCGAGTAAATTTTGTATAGAAGGATATAAGGTACAATCCTCAGTTTCTTCCCTCCACATAAATCCAGGACAGTGTCTCAAGGTTTAGAGCTAGGAATCTATACTTTGTTTCCTCTCGGAGCCGCTACCGTGCAGAAGACGACCAAAATCAACAATAGGACTTGTGGTGAATGGATTATTATAGTCATCTTGGATTGCTTAAACTAAATATTCAAAATCTCTTAAAACAATAAATGGGTATAGTAAATTTGATCAAGACACGCGAACTGGTATCGCGACCCTGAGAGAATAATTCATTGTTGTCTCTAATAAGAATTATTTAAGTTAAAGGTTAAAAATTAATTAAGAAAACCATTTATATAATATAAATATTTAACTTTAAAGTGTAATTATTATCTAACTTATTTACTTTACAGCGAGGTAATGCTGCCAGCCTCTTGGGTACATTGCCCGCAGCCTCCGACTTAGATTTAGTTTTTTATATATAGTCTTTCTTTTTTTTTATTATTCTCCCCCTGTTTTATATTTTAGTAATATATTTTATAGGCACCTTATATTGTTAGAGAATAGAGTATTATTTTTTGTAAAATATAACCATTACTTATTTACTATGTTAATCTTTTGAAATGAACATGAGATACTTAATATATTGTTGTGAGATTATGTCTGCTTTTAATTACATCCCCTAATTATTAGTAAATTTGGAAAAATACAAGTTTTCAAACTGTTTATTTATTATGTCATAAAATAATTTCCAACTTACGCAATTTGCGCCAAATTTGGAACATGGCGCAAAATTTCAAACATAACGTCGTAAAATCTTCGCGATGCATAAAACGGCTTAAACAAGCCACAAGTTCTAATCAAGCCAACACGAACACAAGCAGTACGTTCTCATTGTTAGTGGCTTATTTTGCATTCATGGAATTTTCTTAAGCGCCAGTAGGACAGGGGTTCCATCCAATTTCATTCATATTCGAAACCAATCGAGGTAATTCCAAAGGTCGACACGTATCGCTATATTTATGTGCTAGTTTATTTCACCCGCGAATATTATGTAAAGGAAGACTTTTTACGATAGTTTTATGTCGTTTTTCAATTCTAGACATTTTACAGCAATTATTATTAGTATCATTGTAAAAATGCTTTGGGTACTTAGTACTTTAGGAAAGCATAGTATATAAAAAATATAATAATAAAAGTTCCCTAAGAATGCCTGACTAAAAAACCGTGTAGTATCGTTACTAATTATTATGTTAGAATTCGAGTCCGTAATTAAAAGACTCTGCCACGTTTCAAGCGTTGAAAATAATAAAATTACGATTTATTACTATTAAGCAAAAATATTAATTATTAACAACTAACATAATGTTATTATTTATTATTAAAATAATGTTATCCCTAATAAGCGAAGGTGTACACGTAAAGATGCTCTTCACTCTTTCGAGCTTCGGTACCAAATAGCATTTCAAATTTACATTTGATTCTCGCTTTATAGAGAAGAGAATTTTAAAATGATATAATATATTTTCAATTTATTTCTTTTTCTCTTTTTAACACATTATCTATATCTATTTTTTTTAATTTCGCTAAGATTTCATTCTCATCCTTATTAATTTTATAAATACGAGTCTATCTATCTGTATATAACCTCTCAACGGCTAAACCGTTGAAATGAAATTTCTGAAATTTTGGTAGATAGTTGGAGATACTTTGAGTCCCGGGAAAGGAGGATACTTTTATCTCGGAAAAAATGTATGGTTCCCGCGTGATAAACGAATTTTTGGGCAACTGAGTTGCAGGCGTCTAGTATTAAATATGACTAGACACGAAGACAATCGTCAACATAGGAAAGGGGGTCTATTATGTAAAACTGTTTGCAATACCTCACTACCGACTAAACGGCAAATTTCGCATTCGTCATAATTCTGCACACAATGAAACAGTCCTATTTGCCTGACGATCATTTGCGATTGCACAGGAAAATTATGTCATTGTTCTGTGCATTATTAAATCAAAAGCTTGTTTGATATCTTCATTTTAATAACGTAGTTAAAGACATGACTTTGAACATTCAGAGGTAAAGTTGCAGTAAACATATTTTATTAAAACTTCGGTAATGGCAACAGAGATTGATAGAATAAATATTAGTACAAGAAAAAGTAACATCTTTTGATAAGGAGTATTACGCAAAGGTCGGAGCAGAGGGCGCTACTTTAGCACATACATCAGTGACATACATTAAACAATCTTACCAAAATTCAGCATATTGCACGCTCATATTAGAATATTGACAGAAATGTTGTCAAACGTAATTTTTTATTTACTGTCTCATTGTATATTATATACTGATGGTGTTGCCTCCAGCGTGCAAACATTGCAGTAGGTAGAGACCAACTACGATAACATGGCGCGCCCCTCCAAAATTCAAAACATTTGAAGTGCGTTGTCAAAACGTTTGAAGTGCGTTGTCTTGCGCGGTAGGCTAGTTATGATTAGTTGACCAACAAATCTTGGTAATAAGTGACATTAACTGAAATATTAGATGAAAACCCGGCTCCGCTCGGGTAAACTTGTAACTCAATACACATTATATGTAGTACAAAATGTAGGTAAATATTTGTGTAGTCTTCTTTTCTCAAGAAATATTAAAGGAAAGCAAGACTCGTAAAGATTCGTATAGTTTAGTTCATTATATTTAAAAATAGTAAGTAAATTAAACTGCACAGTTTTACAAGTAAAGTTTTACATACTTAAACATTTTTATTTCAAATCAACATTATCTAAGGTTAATAATTTCTCTTGCATTCAGTCTTTTTCTCTACATTGGCAGGTATTACCTACCTAAAAAAACCGACTTAAAAAAGGGTTATCAATTCGAATTTCGAACCGTATGTATGTAAAATTTCCAGAATTGCCTCGTTTTCATATACTTATATGTATATAATATCAGCGTCTGAATTTTGAAACCGGTTTTATCTTTGAAATAAAATAAAAAAACTTGAGAGGTGCCAAGGGACACCCGAATGAACGAAGTTAAGTATATTTCATAAGTTCAAAAAACCTGTTTACATATTATACACTCAAAAATATTATTAAAAAAACGCCATTTAATGACGCCCAGGAACAACGTGTCGCAAAAAATGCCATCTAGTTGACGCACAGGAATACTATCAACGCCCTCTGCCCCTACCATGCAGGTACTAATAAAAGAGTGTCGAGGTCAAAATATATCGTTCGGTTTAGCCCTCTTTACGCCGAACGTGCCATAAGGAACTTCGTTCCAATACTATTATAAAAAGATAAAACCAACTTCAAAATTGTATGTAAGTACATATTAAGGATTAAAATTCCTTAGATGTCAAAAACACATTAATTGCTAATAATTGTTCAGACGCTGATAACTGATAAGTGATAACAAACAAAAGCTACAAAAAAAGGGTGCGCTATGGTGCGCCATGACTGCTAGCGGGTAGAAAATGAGCAATGGCATGTGTCAGTTTACAGCAAGATGGCGCGTGAAGTTTGTTTGTCAGTGCCTTGTCAGTGTTATTAGAATTTAACGAAATACTCCAAAATCCGAATTTTGCGGATATAAGTTGTCGACTCGAAATCAATATTTTTTTATTTTCTATTATTCACATAAGGTTTCGATCGAGTCTATCGTACCCCTGAACGAAATTATTAATATAGATTACGTGTACTGTGATTGGTTGAATACTTACTACATAGTACATACAAACTCTTTCATAAGGATGTGACTACACACATTGAAACAGTCATTTGGAGGGGCGCGCCATGTTATCGTAGTTGATCTCTAATGTTATATCCAGTATTGCGTAAAATATATTATAAAATCAAATGTCATAATGGCCCCAAACAGCAACTGAAAAGGAAGTAGGGCCATTCGTCTGACCACTTTTTAACACGCTTTTAATTAGCTTGGGCTGTAAGTATGTATCTTTGAGCACGATTTTTAACTATCTGCATTCTCCTGTAGTCTAATTAATTCGAAACTTTGCATACGCAGAGCCAATGACAATGCAAAAATTTGTTAAAATAAAAATAAAAAACGAATATTTTTATTCTAATAAAAGATGAAAATAAATTTCTTTTTTTAGTTTTTAAAAATACTATTTCCGTAAAGAAGATGCTATTAAAGATTTTTTTGGGATAGTTACAAAAGCAATTTTATCTATAAATTCGCATCACCATTTATTTTCCGCTTTGCATAATTAATTTCATTAATAAATAAGCAGATGTGATATAAATTTAACATTCTGCCACAATTAATTCAGTACAGTGACAGGTAATGAGGTGTGGGACCATTTTTCTGTTGTGACGTTTATAAAATCCATCCATCCTTCATTGTGGGAAAATATAATGTTTACTTTTTGTTTTATTAAAATCAATAAAGTAACTGTTTAGTTATAATTAAAGTTTTAATGACTTATTTTGACAGGATTTTTATTAAATTAAAAATACACACCTTCAGATTTCACGCGTTGATGTTGTCTATAGAGACAGTACTGTCGGCAGAAAACTAATAGCTTTGTCCACACTGTGCCTTTTTTGTTGAACGTGAGGCATGCCAGCGACGCATCCAAAACTTTCGCTTTGTTCTTTAATGACAATGTTGGCGTTGCGTTAAATTATTGAATGCGTCAATACGAAAGTTGAATGAAAGAAGATGACGAAAATTGAAGATGAAAGTGCACAGTGTGGACTGTGGACAAAGCTAATGATTGACATGACAAAGTGCGGTAAAAATTACGACAGCAATAGTTTATATTTTATGTAAGCTAAGTTTTTTTTATATATAAATATTAACTCTAAAATATATTATATTTTACCTTTAAGGATCATTGTCACGTCATTTTGTCACGATTCCATTCAAACGCAATATACTTTTTGGTAGTAGGTCCATTAGGTGACGCGTTTGCCCATTTTCTGTTACATATAAAATTAAATTAATAAAAACAGATACACTATGAATCAATTAAATTTTTATGTGAATATAAAATATTTTAAACCTAATAACTAATAAGCTAAATTGAAATTTGACTTAATATAATTAAGTACATTATGTACCATTAAGGAAATTGATTCCTATGCAGTTGACAGACCAACGTCATTTGGTCGGATAATGTTAATTCAATGTTAATTGTGTTCTGTCGGCTGGGTTTCACGTAAACCGACCAAACTATGTAGGTCCCCTATCTGCCTAGGAATCAACTTTTCTCATAGGTACAGACGCCATGTGTAAAAACGTTCTAAAAAAACAAAATAAAATACTACAGTTATAAATGAAACATTAAACTTTAGCTTCAATATTCCCTTATTCTTAAAAATAATAAAAAATTCATTAACGCTTTTAGGAAAAGTTTAAAATTAGCTTTAACGAAAATTTTCATATTTTCTACTTTTGCTGACGCTACCACAATTAATGAAAGTCCCAACAAATAAAACTAACGATTTTATATCACGCACACGAAACTTTGGCGAATTAAAACTTGTCTACCGTAGGCAATAAAAAGTCCTTACTCCTTAGGATTTTTGTTTTCATTGCCATTTTGATGATGCCTCAAAATGAGTTCCTACTTCCTGAAATACCAGATTAAATTAAAAAGAATTTTCTGTGCGTGCTAAATAGTGATCGGTAAAAACGCCCCTGAATAAATTTTATAGCGTCGCCTTAATTTTTATGAGTTTTTTTTTACTTTCGGGTTCCGCGTACTTGAACTTATTTTTACACTGTTTATACCGTTTAGTACCTTTTAACGCCAAAACTGCCGCACCAATTTGCTTGAAATTTGATAACAAGGACAACCTTAAGGACATCCATAAGGATTTAAGGTTCCGGGAAAGGATATAGTTAGAAAAGGAAAAATGTATGGTTTTGACAAATGAATTTGTGCGCAACACAGTTGCGAACATTTAATTTTATGTAACTTTCTATAAATAGGTACTTACTAGCTAAAAGCCGAGCTATGTGAGGGGTCGCGTCGTCACAATATCTTGATTGACTGATGATAGCACATCTACATATAAAAAAATGACTATTTTAAAGCACAAATCGATAGACGTGTGATAGTTTTTTTCGTAAAGTGTACCACAAAATGTACAGGTTTTGGAAAATACTAGGCTTGCTTCGCTCGCCCTGATTAGGCCTCATGATTTTTACTATTAAAGTAAGTATAACATTATGATATTTATACATAGGTATTATAAAATACATTCCCTTTTTTTCCCCTCATGTCTCTTTGTTCCCTTTAATCTTTAAAACTACGCAACGGATTTTGATTATTATTTCAGTGTTAGATAGCCCATTTATCGAGACAGGCTATAGCACAGTATAGCAATATCCTTTAGGGATATGTCATATTGCTATACTGTGGGCTATAGGCTATATTATATCACGCTAAGACTAATAGGAGCGAAGAGATAGAGGAAAATGAGGAAAAAACGGGGAAAATAATTTTCAGAAAATGCTAACTTGAACGCGCTAATCTCAGGAACTACAGCTGGTCAGATTTGAAAAATTATTTCAGTGTTAGATAGCCCATTTATTGAGGAAGGCTATAAGCTACATATACTATTTTATCACTCTAAGACTATTAATAGGAGAATGTGGAAAAAACGGGGAAAATTATTTGAAAGGGCTTAATCTCGCGAACTACTGGAGCAATTTCTATGTTCTTAGGCACAGATAAGAAGTAGACCACGTGAAGGATCATAGGCTACCGATTTTAATCATTTTTTCAGTGGCTATTATATTTCATGCCTGTACGACGCCGGGGCGGGTCGCTAGTAATATATAAGTTGTTCTATAGCATGAATATAATCATTATTACTTACACTTATGTTAACTTGGTGTCGTTATGCATAATGTGCCTAAAAATCGTCAATTTGCTTTCTAGCATATTACTATTGAGCAGTTACTAGAGTATGGTTACTATTAAGTCATTTTGGTAAGTATATTGGCTATTAAAGATAATACTAAGTTTACATGATTACTATATTATTATCATTACTTAACAAAAGTATGTTTTTTTTTTCAAAAAATAAACATAATAATGATAATATGTGGGTTTTTATCCTGATGGTAAGAATTAATATGGTTTAAAGGCGAGAGATTAGATTACTAGAATATTTTGAATAATAAAAAAAATATTTGTTGGTATGTGCATTGTGCCTACATCACAGTATTTTATTGTCACTAACCATTAGTTATTTAATAGAAAAGTGATTTTTAACGAAATGTCAAGTAAATTAGGTACAGATAAATGCAGGTAATTAGATGCTGGCATTTTAGAAATAATTTTCTTGACATTTAAACATAAAACTTTCGCAGATATTCACTGAAAAATAATGCATTTTCTAGAAATGTATTGGCTTGTGCAGTGTTCATAGAGATTATTTTTTAGGGTTCCGTAGCCAAAATGGCAAAAAATGGAACCCTTATAGATTCATCATGTCTGTCTGTCTGTCTGTCTGTCTGTCCGTCCGTATGTCACAGCCACTTTTCTCCGAAACTATAAGAGCTTTATTATTGAAACTTGGTAAGTAGATGTAATTTGTGAACCGCATTAAGATTTTGATACAAAAATGGAAAAAATATTAAAAATTTTAGGGGCCCCATAGGTACAACTGTAACAATTTTTTTTTTTTCATCTAACCTATGCGTGTGGGGTATCTATGAATAGGTCTTTAAAAATCATATTGAGGTTTGTAAAATCATTTTTTTCTAACCTGAATAGTTTGCGAGAGAGACTCTTCCAAAGTAGGGGCATAATAATTCTAAAAAAAATATATGACGTACATTACTATAAATACTACTATCGAAAATTAGTTTTAACAAGATCTAGCAAGTAGTTTTTTTTATACGTTTTAAATAGTTAACCTTAATTTAACTTTCATTAAATCAACTGAAATATAAAAATAAATCAAAAACCTTTTAATTTCATAAAAATAAGCCTTATTGCTGCTGCGGAACCCTTCACGGGCGAGTCCAACTCGCACTTGGCCGGTTTTTTTAGCTCACTTAAGTATATAATTTCTTAATGAGTTTTCATGTGTATAAAACTGAACCTCATTCATTTTTTATATCAGTTGAAACGGTATAAACTGTGATTAAAGTCATTGGTCAGAATTTAGAGGAATTTAGCTTGAGTATAGAATATAGATATATCTGAGGTACTCTTTAGACCTCCCCCCATCCTACCTTTGGGGTTCCCTTAGGCCTTAAGTACTAAAGTTTGAGAACAACTGGTGCACAACGCTCAAAGTCAACAAACAACTTTTTAACAAGCACATAAAAATTGCTCAGCAATTACAGAATGGCCATAATGATTCTAGTTAGCTATTCACAAACGACTTAGAAAATTCTTAATACGACATTGATTAGAGCTAAGCGGACATGAAAACCCGGCATAATGACAATTTAAAGACCTAAAGGTCGATTTTATTATCATATTGTATGATTCTAAGACCTATTAACCCTTATGACAAAAGCGTAATGATTGAGAAGCACGCGAGGTATTTTTTCTTGCGGCAATTTTAATATTAACTACATTGTTATAGTTTATTTCAGTGCTTTATTAGAATAGTTTTGATGGTATGTAGGAGTATAACTGTCGTTAAAGGTTATAATGTACTGGCAATAAAAGTTACAATTAATTTGCTATTCTAGTAGGTACGAGCAGATATCCTACGTTTAGCCTACGTTGTGGGACTATGTTGAGAGTCTGAAATGAAGATGAAGTCAGCTGACTCGATCCGAAGATCCTTCTTTGAGATTCATTCATTTCTGACGTAATGACAAATTCTTTCAGAAGGTCCAAAATCGGTCAAGCTTTTATAGAAAAAAATGTGACATGGTTTGGACCTGGAATTTTCCTGTGAAAATAACTCGTCCTTTGGACGTTGACATTTTTTATAACTTTGACTTTCATGAATAATTAACGACAATGATGATGATGATAGTTATACAGAATACGTACACAAAGATAAGTCTCAAGATTAATAACCTCTCAGCGAATTCCCAGATAAATAATAAGTAACAATAATTAATGAATATAAACATTTACAGTATTTACAGTAAACATAAAGTGGGGTCACGGAGAAGTTCACTAATTTATTAACCTGCCATCAGCGGCAGTACAGAAATTAACTTCATATTACTTTCGCCTTGCATACAATATTGTTGTAAAATCAGGGATCTTGATACTTGCGATTTTTTTAGTTAAAAAAAGAAAATATGTCAAATCACTGAAGTATAAACTATAAAGAGCTAATTGTGTGTATTGACATGCCAAAATAATACATTGTCAATTATATGGACGAAACAATATTAATTATGTCAGTTTGTATTAGCTCCACCTTTTGTATTAGCTTTGTATTAGCTTGACCACGGGGTCAGTTAAAGCCAATAGAGAAAGATTGAGGAAAATCTAACATTAAAATATTGACACGATTATTACTTATTATATTCTAATAATTGATAGTCAAAGCTACTTTTACTTTTTTACTGAGATAAAAATTTACATACATCAGTGATTTTTTGCTACCTACTTAAAAAACTAGTAAAAAGTACCGCTAAAGCCGAATAATAAATGTTATAAAATATTAAAGTAATAAGTAAAAGTAATTTATTGTTATAAATATAATTAATAAATCTTAGTAAATGTCCACGGTACTTAAATATCTATCACTCACTCCGAGCACAGCGCGGCGGGTGAGGCCGTTTGTCCACCGTCGCTGTAACCGGCACGTCACCGGCAAAAATTCAAGTGAAATGCCACTCTATGACCTAGGCCAGGGGCTCCCAAATTAAATGCCGCGGCGCCCTGGTGCGCCATGGAAAGGCAATAGGGGCGCCGTGAGTCGATGCTCCGTCATTATCCGAAACCATAAATAATATAAAATTAAATGACAATTAAATATTTGTCAACTGTCGTTTACCTGCTTAACCTAACTACAATAATTAAAGGTGTTTATTTATATATCTTTTTCTAGGTAGAGTAGGGCGCCGCATATGACGATGTGTAATTGCGCCGCAGGCTCAAAAGATTGGGAACCCTGGGGTTCCGGTCAGGACCTAGGCTATAAGTTTCACTTTGCTCTACGTCACTACAAACAGTAGCGGCATGGGTTTCTACATCGATGTCGTTAGAAAATGAAACCTATATCCTAGGTCATAAAGTGGCATTTTATTTGAATTTTTGTCGGTGACGTCCCGGCGACAGTGACGATGGACAAGCATCCGAGCCTCGCTCGCTCGGTTTCGGTCGTAAGATATATTGTCTCCGCGGAGGTCCCATACTTGTTAGATAATAAAGGTCGTTAATTTATTCGATGCATTCTCATTTGCATTCCGATCCATTAAAGTATTTAAAAACACTTTATATTTTTTTATTATTTAACAAGCGTCGTAAAACGCTAACACCAAACTTTAGATATGTAAAAGCTGTTGCTGTAAATCAAAGGCTTATCAAACAGTTTAATACCTTTGTGTCTATAAAGATTATCCTCATTTTAGATAGAGTAAGTTTTTTTATCTTTCAATATTTCGACACTAATTATCTCCAAGCATTTTTCAAACAAGATCTGGCTTTGTAATTTATTATTTTTTGCATTTAAGGCGACGCCTTGATAATTTGGCTGTAGCGATATCGATTTTTCTCAGGAATGACTAAAGCTAAGAAATTAAAATTCGTTGTCAGTATTCATCATGTCTTTGTCTTTGAATTACCCATATCATAAGACGATTGGTCAACTTTTATAACACAGAATACCTAATTAATCAAAAAGATATGTGTAAAAAATGGGATTCCTATTTTCCCAACAGAGGAGAGTGATTAGCTTCCAAATTTGTACATAGATTGGTTCAAGCATACACTTTAATTTGCCCATAGCTTGTATGAAATGTATTTATGTTTTTTAAATTACGCGACAAAAACTATTTTTGTCGCTTACGCGCCCTTTCCATTTTTTGCTGCTCCATTGCTTGTTTTCGTATCCAACACGGTTTTTTACTTTAACGCGGCGTCAGCTTAAATAGTTAATATTATTTAAAAGTCTGAGCAGAAGGCGCTAATACAGCATGTATACAGTAAAGAATCCGACCAAAATGCGACGTTATACCCACGCCATATAAGAATATCGACAGAAACGTTGTCAATTAACAAACAATACCTTTTGTTTACTGTCTATGCTGGTAATGACTCTAGCGAGAAAATATTGTAGTAATATATCCTATAACATTCAATAAAAAATAATAAAGCTAAATCATTGCTCTAATAAAAAGGAAACAAGTATTAAAACCGCGCATCCAAGTATAACTGATCGTCACGGAACTCCTAATAGGCTCGAAATTTTCTTATAACTTAACTTTTACATACATTACCTTATATCTTAGGGGTTGGCTGAGTAGACCTATTACCGACTAATCCAAATTGATGGAGCGTTTAGATTCTTGGTTCATTTTCCGCGTAAAATAATGTAATAAGTTCATTACTTAATGTATTATGGACCAAGGAAATATAAAAAGCTTTTTAATAAGCATTAAGTTTTACCTGATTAAACTTTAGCCCTATTTAAGTAATTACTTTTTATAATATTGTGTATTAAACGTTCGTCCTACTAGTAATATATAGTACTAGATGTCCCGCGCAGCTTCGCCCGCGTAAATTAGGAATTTTACGAAAACCGTGAATTTCCCCGCAAAAGAAAGCTTATGACCCTTCCCGTGGTCTACTCTATATCTGTGCCAAATAATATCAAAAATGCTCCAGTAGTTCGTGAGGATCCTTTTTAACATTTTTCCCGGTTTTTCCACATTTTTATCTGTTTCTTTGGTCCTATTATTCCTCGATAAATAAGCTATCTAATACTAAAATATTTTTTTAAATCGGACCAGTGTCCAGTAGTTCCTGAGATTAGCGTTTTCGAGTGAAAAAAACAAACAAACTCTTCAGGTTTATAATATTAGTATAAATTTTTTACCGTACCGTATGACCGTACTAATAATAGGGTCATAATAGGCTCATATAATAATGGGACGATGCATGGTAAGTATAATATGGTAGTGATGATGATGATGAAATGTAATTTGCATAGTAGTATCTGCTTTCCGTTCATAAAACAACACCGAAACTCCCAAACTTGTATCTATAAAGAGTCAGGAGTTTCCTTAGCACCTTCTGAACCATGATAATATCATGGTTCAGAAAGTTCGAATACTTCTCACGAAACCGAAGTCACCACATGGTTCCATATAAATTTTGAGGAGTTCCCTTGATTACTAATGGATCGCTTCATCAGGTCACCACTTTTGTGAACGTGGTACTAAATTGGGATGATACCCTATACACCAAAAGAAGAAATTTCAAAATCGGTTCTCAAATGCCGGAGTAATCGTTAAACATAAATAAACGAACATAACACCTCCTCCATTTTGAAAGTCGGTTAAAATTGTAGCCTATGTGTTATTCTGATGTATAAGCTATATTATTGTAAAGTTTCATTAAAATTCGTTCAGTAGTTTTTGCGTGAAAGAGTAACAAACATCCATACATACATCCTCACAAACATTTCGCCTTTATAATATTAGTAGGACTAGTAGGATAGCAGGATGTAAGAGGCAGGGGTACTTTTATATTTGCATTTCGTTCTAAGTTAGTATAACTTTTTTGTGGAAGTGGCAGATAGATCATAATACGTATCTACTAAAAGTACAAAGTTGCCAGATTATCAGACCTATTTTTTTTTTCTTTTTATGAGCCTATGCTGTCTTGCAGCTGCGATTAGGCCTCCAACAAGGTCTAGTTATTGTTAAAGTTTGTGTAACTAGTTTAATGACAAATTCGACACTCTTAAATTCAAATAGGTGACCCAGATAGACCTTACAAAAGCCTAGAGCTGTTACCACCTTTAATTTTAGGACATGCTATAGCCTGGGTACGGCTTTAATCGGAAAATTCTATACTTATCCTACAAATCAATCGCAGGCATATATATAATTCTAGATCATAACATCCATTCCAATATTATACACACCCATACTAATATTATAAATGCGAAAGTGTGTCTGTCTGTCTGCCTGCCTGTTACCTCTTCACGCCCAAACCGCTGAACCGATTTTGCTGATATAGAAACTTTACCGTGTAGCATAATATATGTATATGTATAATATGTATATGTATATGCGAAAGTGTGTCTGTCTGTTACCTCTTAACTTAAACTTAAGCCACTGAACTGATTTTGATAAATTCGATATGCAGATATTTTACGTCCCGCGAAAGGACATAGTATTGTTTTTATCCCGGAAAACTGTACGGTTCTCGCAGGAATTGCAGCGAATCGCAGGCATCATCTAGTATTCTAATATACAAGTCACGTGCACATATCGATCAATTATCCACAATTTGAGGCACAGATATGGCGGACAGTTCCCCACTAATTGTACAGACCAACGTACACACAGAGTGATAATTAATAAGAATTTATCGCGACCCGATTCGTGTTACTGTTGCTAAGTAACGGTGACATTCTAAAATGGCCAAATAGAAGACGGTGAAGACAGCTGTCAATTCGACATCTTTGTGCAGTTTTCTATACGTATGTATTTCATTGATTGGCACAAAAAAATATATGTGATTTTTGATTATATTTGGAAAAGCTTGTCGAATTTAAATAATAAAATAATATACTCCTACTGGATGAAAAAAAATTCCAAAGGCACATCTTTCAGGAACTTTAAACAGTTCTAACTAAAGTAATAATACAATCTATGCTTTAAAAATTGGTTTATTTGATACCTCTTACAAAAATCCAAAGATTGCCGGATTTAATTTTCGGTTCTGACATCTAGATTTCCCATAATATTTATTTTTTCCTCTAACAAACGAAAAATGTATCCACGCTACCGAGTGAACACTTCACATCTGATCTGTCTCTCTGCCATGAAAATCGACACAGGTGCGAGAGTGATGCGAGATCAAGGTCATTGGCAGTGGCTGACATACACTTTTCTCTATTCGATTTCAGTATTCGTTTTCCGTATTCGGAATTCCGTGAGTCTAGCGCAAACGTCCGCATTTTTCACGCGCGAACGCGCCAGATTAGGGTGAAGCCAAACAAGCGTAATTCGTGAGTTGTAAGTCGCAGAATTTCGGCTGGCAGAAATTCTGCTGCATTCGGTTTCAAACAAAAGTCCTGTTCGATTCACACGAGCGTAATTTTGTGAGTCATGATTTATATGAAAAGATATTTACGCGACCGAAATTCTGCGATTCACAACTCACAAATAACGCTCGTTTGGCTTACCCTTACATTTGAAACATACCTACGTGTGGAATTCGTTCCGTTCGGAAAAATGCGAGCGTGTGTATTATATACTAATTGTATGCATACGTATATTCGAATACGGAAAACGTGAATGCGGCCAGCCTAATATGACCAAACGGAAGACTTTTAAGTATGTCCTGTTAGCAGTTTCCTTTTCAAATTGCAAGAACATAAGGGTGCTCTTTGGCGAAACTTCCATCCATTCATTTTTGATCCATTTCAGTTTTTGTTATAGTCGTAATTGACTTGAAAAATAAATTAAAAACAGATGATTAACTCTAGACGATCAATTTTATTGCGCAATATCATGAATATTATTTACCGTTTAGGGTTGGTACTGATTCAATAACATTGTTCAATGACATTGCACAATAAAATTAATCGTCCACTAATACTATAATCATATTATTATGCTAGTTATAAATATAGCTATTGCAAAAGAATTGTCAATTATAGTATTTTAGCACTACTAACTACGTCTATGACACATTGAAATGTGAAAAATCGATGGAAGTTCCGTCAATGCACATCAAGTTTCGAATAAATGAATTGAATTTAATCAAATTCAAAAATTTGAGACCACAGTAATTAAATCCATACTTCCATATACGTGTGTGTCTGTCTGTTACGTCTTCACGCCCAAACCGGTAAACCGATTTTACTGAAATTCGGTATGAAGATACTTTGAGTCCCGGGAAAGGACATATTATGATACTTTTTATTCCGTTTTTTTTTTATGAAATAAGGGGGCAAACTAGCAAACGGGTCACCTGATGGATACAACTTCCGTCGCCCATGGACACTCGCAGGATCAGAAAAGCTGCAGGTGCGTTGCCGGCCTTTTAAGAGGGCATAGGGTAATAGGGGAGGGTAGGGATGGGAAGGGAAGGGAATAGGGGAGGAAAGGGAAGGGAAGGGAAAAGGGTAGAGGATTGGACCTCCGCGCCGGTAAACTCACTCACTCGGCGAAACACAGCGCAAGCGCTGTTTCACGCCGGTTTTCTGTGAGAACGTGGTATTTCTCCGGTCGAGCCGGCCCATTCGTGCCGAAGCATGGCTCTCCCACGGATAAAAATTCCAGAAAAATGTACGGTTCCCGCGCGATAAACGTTACGTTATCTAGAGGTATAGGTGCGAACATTAAAATTGCCAAAATACTCTACTCTGTACAATTAGTCTAAATTGGCCATTATAAGCGTCAGAGATTCATGCAAACGGGCAGTCGCACTCAGCACCAATCAATAGTATTGGCAGGACTAATGACTAGCCAAGGACGATGGCCGACTAATAATTGGAAGCCACTGATTCTAATTGAAAGCACTCGATGATAATTAAAACGATCACGGATCGTTGAGCGGTTATTGACTACAAAATCTGTGCCAGAGACAGGGTGATTCTTTTTAAGTGATTTTTTAGTAAAATACGCTACGAGAGTCGGGCCCAGGGGTAAGTTCTAGAAGACTCTCACACTAATACCCTGGCACACACACACACACACACACACACACACACAACTGACAATAAAGTACTTAGTCAAAATGCATTCGGCAGTTTCGATAGCAAAGTTAGATGTCACGTTTTTGAATAGCGAATGCAACTTTTGACTAAGCACTCAGTATTGTAATCTGTTCTATGGGAACTTAATATTTACCGATATATATGTCGCAGTCCACTGGTTAAAAGAGCCGTTCAATCAAACAGCTAGCCCTTTGACTGAACAACGCCATTCAGTCACACGGCTATACGTCGTTTAGCCGGCTTGTTGACTGCATCGTTCAACACTACAGCCAGACGACGCTTAGCTAACTGGTTAAATGGCTAATTAACTAAGGTGAAACAAATGTAATGATAACAAGTAGAATAAATTATTGTATTCTAACTCATTTTGAACAAAATTGCAATAAATACCTTGGTAATGCATTTCATAATCCCGTAATTTCTCCTCGAATATTTGTTTAAATTTTGATTCACTCGTATGTGCTCCCATAATTTCTGTTACTTTAATAACACTTGTATCGTATATTTACGAAAAATATCTTCATACAATCAAAAAATACCGGCTAGTTGACGCCATATTGTAAACAAAACGCACCTAGCGGCTAGCGCCGCGGTTGTAAGCACTGAACTAATTCAATCAAACGGCTGCATTTGAATCAGCTGTAGTGTTGTACGTTTTTAACGACTGAAATATTCATTTAAAAAGCTAGACGTGTGATTAAATGACGTTGTTTAGTTAAAGGGCTAGCTGTTTGATTGAACGGCTATTTAAACCTGTTGGTTGCGACATAATTATTATAGATAAGACAATACCTTAACTCACAGACAGATCAACCAGAACTTTAAACACTGTCACTGTCACCATTACCCACCCACAAAACAAGCGCCATCTACATATAAAGGCGCATTAAAATCGTATTTAAGTGCGATAACAATTTAAATAAAAGATGGCGCATTGTAATAATTAGTTAGGACCACCTGCGCCTACGCAGCTCGTAAAATGGCGGAGTAAGGGATACCACACGGGCCGATTGTCCGCTGTTAATAAAACGCCGTATATTTCAGCTATTTTGACATTTTGAAGCTATTTGTAACACTGACACACGGACGGGAAGGATGGCGAGCAAAATAACAAATAATAATATAACCGTTACTAGTAGAAATAGTTCCATAAAGAGTTTGTGAGTGTCTATGTTGGAAAAGTCACAATATGAAAGACAAATGACAATGACCGCAAACTTGAATAGCTGTTATACAGGGTGCAATTAAACCTTCCTGCCAAATTTTTACCAGGGCTTAGGTTTCATTAGGAGAGTCCATTTAACCAAAATGGACTCTCCTAATGAAAGGAATAAAATATGTTATTTTTTTTCAATAACATATTTTATTCCATTTAAAATCGTTGCAGAATGGTCACTCGCGGCGCGGGGGAATGAGAGGGGGTGACGCGGGATGAGGAGCGCACGCGGGGGCACGTCACGCGCGGCCGACGCATTGTGTCCATTAATTGTAGCGTTTTTTAGGATAACTTTCGGAAGCTATTTCTCAACATTTTAGTACTGTGTGACTATAAAAGAAAAAATACGTGTATTTTTATTTATAACAAGGATCAATATATCAAAATTTGGCAGGAAGGTTTAATTGCACCCTGTATAAATGGGTATGCAGCGTTAGTATTATCTTTATTTGTAGTAGTAAGAGGGTTTAAGTTGAAATTAACCGTTAATCGATGCTAAATAGATGTTAAAATGTCTGTCTGTAATATCATTACACTTAGATTTTCAATCAATAAACTGATTTGGTCATTTGGATGAAGACGATTCAGAGAAAGTTAAGTTCCGAGGAAGGTCACAATATAATTCTAATTTGGAAAAAACTATGTTGATGTAGGAAAATTTTAGACAAACTAAATGGTTTGAGCTTAGTCGCTATCTTATAATTCACTTTTAAACTGCGACTTTGCTAAACTTTAACGTAAGCTATAACGTTTTAAATTAAAATAGCTCAAACACAATAAAATGTTAATTTCCGGTTTTGAAAGCAAATATTTTTTGCAATTAAATATTATGTAGTTGATTGCGGTGACGTCAATACCTAAGCCTTCACAGTAGTGGCCCGCAGCCAACAATTCTGAATAAATGCGGTGGGACGTTGGTTTTAATGGAAAAATCTCAACCAGAAATAATTGGTCTACTTTTTAAAACTGAGTAATTTTAAGTACCTATTGCGTTTTTATAATCAAGACATAATATTTCGTACATGTACTAAGTAATATTATAAATATGAACGTCTGCGTTTCCGTCTGTCTATCTGTCTGTCTGTCTGTCTGACTGTTACCTCTTTACACCTAAGCCGCTGAACCGATTTTGTTTAAATTTGATATGAGATACTAATGTGAGTCCCGGGAAAGGACATAGAATACTTTTATCCCGCGCGGTTCCACGCAATAAACGAATTTTGCCGAAATGGAGTTGCAGGCATCATCTAGCAATTTATAAAAATGACTGGATGTCGCGACTCGCGTCTTCGACATAAAAATATCCCGTCATTTTCGAGTTTACCAGCTCTCACACATAGCTGCGAATTCGCATTGCATGGCAAATATCTGCGACAAAATTCATTATAACAAAATCGGCCAAGTGCGAGTCGGACTCGCGCACGAAGGGTTCCGTACCTATACAGAGCAAAAATAGGCTAAAATCGTGTTTTATGTATGGGAGCCCCCCTTAAATTTTTATTTTATTTTAATATTATTATTAAATATTAAAGTACACATATAACAAAAGAATGTCTGAAAATTCAAGTGCTTACCTCTTGCCATTATTGATATAGAGCGAAAAAGGCCGAAAAAATCGCGTTTGTTGCTCCCATACAACAAATGTGATTTTAAATATTAATTTTATTTTGTTTTCAGTATTTTTTGTAATAGCGGCAACATATATACACAATTTGTGAAAATTTCAGATGTCTAGCTATAGCGGTTCTTGAGATACAGCCTGGAGACAGACAGACGGACAGATTTTTGCCCTTTAGGTACGGAACCCTAAAAATTACATTACGATACGATGCGAATTCGCAGTTTTGTGGAGCCCTTAGAGTTTCGTAAGAGCCTTCTAGGACACAAAACTCCTAGTATGGAAATTTCGTAACACGATAAGCGTCAAATATTTTTAACCCAACGCCACGAAAGAAGTTTGTACTTCATCAGCTTATGACGATGATGGCGTATGTTGTCCATCCAGGCTGTATGTCGTATGGCTGGAAGCGACGGAACCCGCCTACAGTGTTCGTGAAAGCGTCCAACAACTTGATTTGTGATTCCAAAGATTATTACTTCTACCCGTTATTGAGTTTCTGTAATTTGGTTAAAGGTGCAATTGTTTTTAGCCAAGTGTATGTAACAACTTTTTTGTTTTTTTTTGTCATTTACAATCAACAACTAGTTGTAGCACGGGATCAAAAATATCCTATGTCATTTCAAATTGTCAGGTCTCAATTCCCTTACCGAACTGTAAAAAAGGAAAAAAGCCAAAAGACACTTTGCCTTTACGAAACTACTACTTAACGACTTCATACGCACTAAATAAAATACTTCAGGAACATTTTAAGGCCTTAAAGACCAGAGTTATAGATGTCGTCCTTAAATTTCCTCAAAATCGACCCAGCCGTTCAAGCGATGTCATGCCCACAACAAAGTGAAATATGGATTCATTTTATATAGGCCAATATTATTCTTATGGAGTTTCTTTGTGTTTACTTTAGTATACCCGATCACAGCGCTGCGCAGGCGCAGGTCTTATATTACACAGGTAAGGCTGAGCCACGCACCGCCTTATCTTGTTAATCGCCGCGCGATGTATGAATCCCAACGAATTATTTCATTATAAGGCTTAGTAAGGACGCGCTCATTCCTATACAAAAAGAAAGCTTGATATAATATATCAAGCTTTGAGAAAGGATACCGAAATATTATTTTGGTTTCTTTTCTCAAAATACCACTTGAAAGGTCACAATACTTTACTAATCATTATTATTTTTAACCGACTTCCGAAAAGGAAAAGGTTATATATTCAGCTGTGGATAATATATATTATATTTTTTAAATTAAATAAGGGGGCAAACGAGCAAACGGGTCACCTGATGGTAAGCAACTACTGTCGCCCATGGACACTCGCAACATCAGAAGAGCTGCAAGTGCATTGCCGGCCTTTATATTTTTGTATGTATGGCCTTTTTATTTATGTATGTTCAACGATTATTGTAGATTTGAGTTCATAGTAGATACAATATATTAGTAAATGAGGATTGTATTCAAATTGACAATACACATTACAATAATTACAATATAAAACTATTCTATCATTTCATTAAAAAAATTCTTAAATTCAGCTTGCTTTCAATCGAATATTGTAAATTTAGGTACCAGTCTAAATTATGTTGTATAACTAAGCAAAGACTATATAATATTATATAGTTCAAAATAAAAAAATAATTATTATAATTTATAAACCAGCTTATAAATTATAACTTGTAAACTGGTATATAATATAATATTACAATATTGGTACACAATAAAAACACAATAACAATATTGGTTTAACTACTGCAGTTCATCAAACAAGATCTAATATAAAAACATCAAAGTTTATTAACATTATGAACACGCCTTACTCTAAAAAACAAGTGAGTGAACTACATACTTACACGATACGAGACTTCTTTATTATGGCGTGGCTCAAGATTTTTTGTCGCTGTACATTGATAACCACACCCCGTCCGCTACTATCAAGATTAATTAGCCTACACATTTTCTTCTATTTTGTAAATTTCTCCGGCCGAATGCGAGTTTGGCCGGTTTTGTGATCTTTTATCATAATCGCGTGCGGTACTTTTTTTAACGGAATATGGAGTACCCACGCACTTGTGATGCCTCCGTTACCGCAAATATTTTACAGAATCTACACGACTAGACTTCCTCCTAGTCATTGAGTGACTAAATCATTAACCGTTGTCCAGAAACCAATAGAGAACATAAGATAGGTTTTATCCCCAAGGACTAAAATAATTATACTGTTACATAATATTGTTTTTTAAGCTATTGCATTTATCGCGGGCTTTGAAAACGCGGCGACCGACTCAAGAAATTCCGTGACGAAAAAGACCTAACAGTCCTTACACCCTCCACTCCGACCGCCGCGCGCCGTACCGGTCGGTGCGGCGTTGCCGTCTAACGTCGTTTCAGTTCGGCAAACTTCGGCACGATGTTTGTATGCGTGCGAATAGACTACGAGTTTTCATTACATAAGCTTTACCGCGGCAGTCTCCAAGTTACACATGACGTATTTTTTTTTCAGAAAAATGTACGGTTTCCTCGAGACAAACGTAACAAAGAAGTTGCTAACATGTAGTTTACATAGTAACATAATAAACTCATATTACAGAACATAAAATTTATACTAATTGTGATTCGCTCCACGACGCTGACTCCCAGAACGCATTAAAATATTACCACACGTTTTTTTCGCACGGGAATTATTGTTGTATCAATAAATTATTGTTTCATCATCATTATCACGTCTTGCCTGATCTCTAGGTGCCATGTGAGAAGGGTCAGTATAGCCCTCAAATATTAAACTGATTTTATACTGTTTTGACCTATAATAAAAACTTAGTTTGAAATCTAGATAGTTTGATTTTTAGCTGTATTAAAATTATTATTCCGATTCCTATAATTAAACAATAAAATACTGTTACATTATATCGCATTTTATTATAGTAAATTTATTTTACCAAGATGGGTCGTAAGTCGTAACCCTTTGGTTACGTTATCCATCTTGGTAAAATAACTAGGTAAAACATCTATGTAAAAGAACTTCGCTTTATAAGTTATATCAATGTTGAGTCCGAATAGCAGAATCTACGGGTTCCTTATGTAAAAGATATAAAAGGACATACCTAATACAGTGAAAACAAATCAGCGAACAATCTGCGTGCTTTTGGTCATTCTCAACGCGTCACGTAGCGCCATCTATTGATGAGGGGATACACTAATTTCTAACCTTTTTGATTTGAAGGCATAATATTATTAAATTTTATAAAATAAGAAGTCAGATTATTATATTCTAATAGTAATTCAATAGAGGAAATATTTGTTTGCTTGCGTCGAATAGTTCCCGAAACTATTGCATTGATTTTTATTCCACCGACGGCGGACGGAGTTGACAAGGACATCGGTTACTTATTCAGGAAACACTGTTGTTTTTTCTGCCACTGTCGAAGTTATAATATCCATACTTATATTATAAATGAGAAAGTGTGTCTGTCTGTCTGTCTGCTTGTTGCCTCTTCACGTCCAAACCGCTGAACCGATTTTCCTGACATTTGGCATGGAGATACCTTGAGTCCCGGGATGGGACATAGGATACATTACATTTTTATCCCGGGAAAATGTACGGTTCGCGATAAACTAATTTTGGCGGACGGATTTTAACGGAGTTGCGGACATGATCTAGAGGTGTAATAATTTCATATGCTAAAATTGTAATTACATCTCTCATCTCGCGTATTAACTTTCGTTCCTAACTTCCTCTACGTCTTATTTCGAAAAGGGAAGTTCTATCTTTATTCCAGTATGGTATATTTTTTATCTACTAATGTTTGCAACAACTGACTTTAAAATGTTTTGCTCCCACATTAACCCTTTACCCGCAACCGCAAATTAGGAACTAATTGCCAATGCTTAATTTCGGGATGGGATTTGGCCGATTTTAATTACGTATGGGCTCCAGCCAGAGGTCCTCAAACTTTGATGTGTGGAGATTCCTTTGTTGTTGCCATCAAAGAGTTTCCGCTCTATGTTTCAAGTTGCCGTTACCATTACTCCTGATGAAATAATAAAAAAAGGGTGTAGTAAGCACTCTCTACTTCTGAAAAACAATTTAAAATATTACTTTCATATAATTACATAGCCAGAATAACTTGGGGTGACAACGCACGATCCCTGATGTAGTTGCCTGACGGCAACCTCCTCATCAGGTAGGTAAGCCAAGCTATGAATCGATTTCTTTGATAGAACATACATTGCCGAAATTACCTGTTCTTTATGCGTCGTAAACAAAAATTCACTAGAATTTATGTGTGTCAGGACATCTATCAAATCTAGACTCTTCTAATGATTAAAAGCACTTAAGTTGACGTAAACAAATGGTTTATAGCTTCCCAGTCTCTGTCGGCTTAATTATAAATACAAGACGAACTAATATCAGAGTAATTACGTATCTCAAGTGTTAATGACATATTTAAGCATTTCGAAATCATTTTGTATAATTTTGTCATTTAATACGCAATAAATAAGATAATTTTGTCACTTATTATGGTTATTGTTCTATTTTGTCGCGTTTTGTTCCTAATTAGTATTCTTAATTAATATACTAACGAGCTATTAGCTGGTAATGTTAATTACTAGATAAAATATTTTGGAAGTGTAAAGTTGATCAAGCGGAAAACCGTTGCCTGTAATTTATTAGCAAAACTGTGTAGAAGAATCGTAAGCGTACCTAAGTAAGTACTTCTAACTTTTAAAACATACTGTACTAAATCCATACTTCACTAATATTATAAATGAAAAAGCCTCTCTTCACGTCCAAACCGCTGAACCGATTTTGC
The DNA here is from genome assembly GCA_905333045.1 of Lysandra bellargus. NCBI lineage: Eukaryota > Metazoa > Arthropoda > Insecta > Lepidoptera > Lycaenidae > Lysandra > Lysandra bellargus. The sequence goes on from HG995343.1 coordinate 7,791,174, forward strand.
TGAAATTAATATGGACATCATCTAAGTCCTGGGACAGGACATAGAACACTTTATCCCGGGAAACAAACAAATTTTGGCGCTATTGAGTTGCGGGGTCAGATAATCTTATATACAAAATTCTCGTGTCACAATGTTAGTCCACGAACTCCTCCGAAACGGCTTTACTGATTTTTACCAAATTATAATCCTTCCAGCCCCAAGCGGTCGCATGCGACCGCGATAACAATAAAGGCTTCTATTGTTATCGCGGTATAACAATATAAAGGCTTCTATTGTTATCGCGGTCGCATGCAACCGCTTGGGGCTCGAAGGATTATATGCATATTTAGTAGGTCTGAGAATCGGCTACTCGGTACTTTATATATTGATAAGTGCATTTGTTGAATAAATAATAGTAAATTATTACAACCTGAGACTGACGGCGACCATTGTTTGTGCGACGGGATAGCGATCGACGTTACCATGGTGACATACTTATTTAGTCACTTCAATAAAATAATATGGCAAATATATTATGGCAAAGCAACGTTTGCCGGGACAGCTAGTTATATCATAATAATGTTCATCACGTATTGCCTGCATAATAATATTATGTTGCCTGCAAAATCGTTCATAATTTAATGAAAAATATCCTGAGTCCTTACTGGAATTAAAATTATTTGACTCATATCAATCGCTTCAGCGATATAAGCGTGTACAGTTAATAGACAAATGCTTCCGAATTTATAAAAGAAGTATGAAATAACAAAAAAAGAATTGTCTTGTGCCTCATCTTTCTAGCATCTCTTTTAGTGGCACGCTTATTTATGAAGCCAATACAATAAATTATTATTTGTATGAAAACAAAGCTTTAAGCACAGCTTGCCATGTAAATTGTAAACTGTCAACATTATTTACACGTCAACACAATTGACAGTTTTCAAGTGGACTCACGACGGTAGCTTAATATCACACCGTCAGGAAGAATACCAAATACAATATTTACATACGAACTACCCTTACCGTGGGACACGTTTGGACGAATCGTAAATTAAGGTAGCCCGCGTTATGTACCCACATTTTATTAAAGTATTATGTGTTTGTAAACAATCACTGTTACCAAAACTTAATGTAAAATTAACAAAATTACATTAATCCTTCAAGCCCCATTAGAACACCGGTGATCGCGACAACAATAGAATACAATAGAATTTCCAAAAATCTACGACGAAGGATTAAGTTTGAGGTGGACATTATTTGCATCGCAGAGGTTTCGATATATCATCATTCATCATTCATCAGTCATCACGATGTAGATTGTAAACCAAAGAATGTAGAGCTTTTGGTAACAATAAGTACATATAGTAACAAAAATGGTACTATCCTAGTACCATTTTTGTGATAATCATTATAACTAATATTCTTTCCTGCGATATCTTGTAACAGTTCCTTATGCTATAATAATAATAATAACAATAGCCCGCAGGGCAGCTTGAAACGAGTTGTTGGGGAGTAGCGACCCCACGTACCCGAGTGCTTCCATGGAAGCCTCTGTTCTCCAACTCCGGCTTGCCTTTACTGGCCGGCCGGAGTGAACACTGACGGAGAATCAGGCCCTACCTCTGCCTTGCCTTAGCCGGCAGGTCAGAGTGGAGTCGCAAGAGCTTCGGCTCGGAGGGAGGATGTGAAACGTAAGTGGCGACTGGGCGAAGTGATGGGACCCTCTGAGGGTGCAAATGATTGGCGTTTAAAGTCCAGTGACACCTCTCCTGCCTCAAGCCGCTCTGTCAATACTGCACCGTGCGTGCGGCCATTTTGAGGGGCCCATTCAAAGCGTTGGCGAGTCACCGTCTGCCATCATTATGATACATGTTGCAACGTTGTATCGGCAGACGCCATAGTCCTTCCATAGTCCCAGTTACCCAGTCCACTAGCACCTCACCCCCATATCCCGGTATCATTGCTAATATCCATTCCCTGCAATAGTCCTACACTGGCCGCTGGCTCTCCTCGGTCGTATTCCCATAGTGCGGACAGGGAGAGTCGCCGGCCAGTGTCACATTACATTTAGATTAAAACTGTGTTACGGGGCCTCCACGTGTTGGCTTCGGCCCCACACATGCCTTCCAAAGGTCCGAGATTTAATTTCCCGTGAGCAAGGAGTGCCTTAAACAAACATAATAATAATAATTAATTATAGACGAAACAGAAAAGTAAATATAGGAGAAGGGAAAATATTTTTTACTAAAGATATCATTTTGATTAAAGCAGAATAATATTCCAATATTTTGATCGTTGCTTATGCACACAGCAAGTACACTAAGTTTTTCTCATCTTTTTCATTCCTATAAAACAAAAGCATAATTTTAACCCTAAAACGCAGTCCCCGTTTCGCGTCTGGGTGCGTCACGGGCCATGCTATTTGTATTAGTTACGAGCGAACGGTTACCGAAATCATTTAAATGCTAATACAATAATTAAGCCGGAGCAACCGCGCCCGTATCGATCCGACAATGGTTACTATTGTGATTTACAGTCATTTACATACAACGCCACGTCAATCTTCGACTAATGCACAGATGAGGCGAATTATTATCGATTTTTGTAAAACGATTCGAAGAGAAAATACTTTGGTTTGTAATGTTATTCGGGTTTAAGGAAGTTGTATCAATTGCAATTATGTAGCAATTATTACCAAAAGAAGAAGATGACGAATTATCGATTTTTGATTGATGATAATAATTATATTATGATTAGAAGCGACTACTTTGTATCCATGTTGTTTGGCTTAAATAAGGTTGTATCAATAGGAAAAGGCGCTATAATAGTATCTACTAGCATTACAATTTGTCAACTTTATAAATTTTGCAACGTTTTATTTTTTTATAACTATTTTTATTCCATTCCCGGTGAACTTTATCACTTTCCTGTTAATTAAATCTTCTCTGAACTTCCACGACTATTTTAAGGCTAATCAGACAAATCGGTTCAGCCGTTCTCGAGTTCATGCCTAAACTGATTTTGCTGAAAGCTATAGAGATACTTCGAGCCTCGGGAAAGGACATGAAATACTCTTCATCCCGGAAAAATATACAGTTCTCTCGTGATAAATGAATTTCGGCGCAAGTGATTTCTATTTATATGGTGATCTCTAATAGCGCATTCACAGACTCATCTCTACTGCGTACTCAATAAAAACGCAATTATAAATTTTCATAAGCACTAAACTTTTATTAAATATAACATCGCTTTAGTACCTCATAAACATAACAATCCGCCTTTATTACTTTGTTTACCTCCGTTATTGTTTTCTTTTATATACTCGTTCCAGTTTAAATACATTAGGTAACTGAGAACCGTTGCTGCTATAAGAGCAGCTCATAGATAATTTATACTGCTAGCACAGTTAAATATCATACAGTAGAAAAGCTCTATTGTGTTCTTAAAATCAAATTCTCTAATTACAAAAACAAAAATCTGCAAAGTGAGCTGAGTTGCATAGCGCCTTGCGAATAATATTATGTTTGAGCTCCATACTAATATTATAAATACGAAAGTGTGTCAGTCTTATATTTTGTCTTTTAGGCAGCCTTCACACTAGCGTTTGCACAGCGTAGGCATTCGATGAAGGTATGCGCAGTGCAGACGCCGCGACAACGCGGCGCGTACGTCGTGTTGTCGCCGCTTCTCTACTGGTACAACTCAACTCAATCGCTGCGTTAGCGCCGCGTGTGCGCGACGTATACGCCGCGCTACCGCGATGTCATGTAATGACCCCAGTAAACGCGTTGATTCTTTCATACGTAGACAAGCGCCCGAAGTAATACGACGTAAAATGTGTTCAACAACAGAAAGTACTTTTGACATCGAAATGATTGTACCATCGAGGAAATAGATTCCTATGCAGTTGATAGACCAACGTTATTTGGTCGAATATGTCAAATCAATGTTAATTGTGATCTGTCGGCTGGGTTTGACGTAACGCAATCAAACTACGTAGGTCCCCGATCTGCATAGGAATCAACTTCTCTGATAGTACATGACACCGCAGTAACGCGGCGCATACGTCGTGCACACGCAGCGTTAGCGCAGCGTACTGATTGTTCCAGTACTGTGAAGCGGCGACAACGCGACGTACGCGCCGCGTTGTCGCGGCGTCTGCGCTGCGCATACGTTCATCGAACGCCTACGCTGGACAAACGCTAGTGTGAAGGCAGCCTTATTGTCTGTTTTTGCAGTCATCTGTGGTAATGAGATGTAATAATATGTCTGTGCTCGTTGAATAAAAATGTTAATATTATTATTATGTTTGTGTAAAGCACTCCTTGCTCACGGGCAATTAATGGGGGTGAGGTGTTAGTAGACTGGGTCACGGGGACTATGGAAGGACTATGGCGTCTGCCGATACAACGTTGTAATAATTATGTATCATAATGTTGGCAGACGGTGACTCGCCAACTATTTGAATGGTCCCCTCAAAATGGCCGCACGCACGGTGCGCCGACAAATGCGGCAACATTGACAGAGCGGCTTGAGGCAGGAGAGGTGTCGCTGGACTTTAAACGCCGATCATTTGCACCCTCAGAGGGTCCCATCACGTCGCCACTTACGCTTCACATCCTTCCTTCGAGGCGAAGATCTCGCGACTCTGCTTAAGGCAAGGCAGAGGTAGGACCTGATTCTCTGTCAGTGTTCACTCCAGCCGGCCGGTGAAGGCAAGCCGGAGATGGAGAACAGCTAGGCTTCCCTGGGAACACTCGGGTACGTGGGGTCGCTACTCCCAACAGCTCGCCACAAGCTGCCCTGCAGGCTGCGGGCTTGTTATTGTTGTCTGTCTATTACCTCTTCACGCCCGAGCCACTGAAACGATTTTGCTGAAATTTGGTATGGAGATTGGAGGTACTTTGAATCTCGGAAAGGTTATAAGATACTCTTTATCCAGGAATAATGTACGGTCGCCGCACGATAAACGAATTCAAATTCAAAGTGTACTCTGCAATTTTCGGAAAGATTGAGCAGTAAAAGAATTATCCTTAAAAACCTTGGGAAGTCTTTTATAAAGGCTCCATTCCACCGCGGCAGACGCTGTGCACGGCCACGCGCACGCGTGGTCGTGAACGGACTTATTTCCTTGGCTTGAGTCAATTCGTGCGTAGCGTGTCCGTTGGTTGCAGTGGACACAGTCACATATATTTTCTTACAAAGCGAAGCTTGACGCACGTGCGTAGTCTCTACGGGCACCGCGGTGGAATGGAGCCCTAACACAAAATGGTGTAACATCACAACAGAAATTAAGAACAGGTTCACAACTATGAATAAAAACTTGGAATTAAGACTTGATGTCACGATAAAAAACCTGCACCATTACATACAATAGAAATTCCTTACAATGATGAAACAATGTTAGCTTCAGATAACGAGCCCTTAACAATTATAACCTGTAAGGGCTACATTGGCACGAATTAGCCGGCTTTGTGCAATCAACCGCCCTTTACCCTAATGAATATGAATGGCCCTACAAGTTCCGAATTTAAATGAAAGTAAAGACCAAATATCAATTGTTACCTTACGTAAGCTCGTGTAAAAGCTTGTTTATTACATTTCACAAGCTTTTACACGATTTTAAAAGCTTTAATATTAGGAGTTAGGAAGGTAAACGGTAAATTAAAAACCTAAACTTGATTGCGTCTTTATGCAATTTTTAAATATTATAAAACTCGCCATTTTATTTCTTCCATTTTTAAATTACATCACAGTAAACGCGAATCTATCGACACATTTAAAGCTAAAATTTAACAAGCTATTCAGGCTACAGAGACTACTAAACAATTATTTTTACAGGGTATAACCAAACTGGTTGAACGGGTGAAAAGATGAAGCGATGTGTGTAGAGTTGTTGTGTAAGTAGCAGCACTGAAAACGTTCTTTTTTATCATTATATGCGCAAATCCATGACATAAGTGCATTTCTCCTCGAAACATAAGTTAAATGTAACACTTTTAGCGCTGATACTTTCACAGTTACTTTATTGGAAACGTACACACTACACAGCCTGAAGTTTGTCACTTCATTTTTTACACACTGTTTACATATTCTCAAAAAACATAACGCAGCTGTAGCAATCAGGCAAAATTTAAATAAAGCACACGTGTACGCTTAACTTATTGAGTAAACAAAGTGGTATGAAGTAAAGGCGTTGTTAATGTTATCGACGTGACAGCAAGGAGTGTCTAATAGTGTGCTAACATGGCTCCAACTTGTACACATTTTACATACATTCGCCTGACAAGATATTAAAGACAGTGTTATTTGAGATTTATTAGTTGCTTGGATTTGTTGAGACTATAATAACTAAACAAGTTTACATCATAATATTTATGATATATCTTAATACTAGGTGACGCCCGCAACTGTACAAAATCGGTTCAGCGGTTTGGGAGTGAAAAGGTGCGAAAGTTCTAACAGACAGACACAAACTTTCGCATTTAGTATGGATTAAATGTTGAAATGTTGGTTTCAAGTTTTAATTAGATGATAGTATCATTTAATACAGTTAGACGTACCGCGCGCCTTCGGCCGCGTAAATTAGATATTTCACAGACAAATTAGGCCACAAAAAATAGCCTATGATCCTTAACGCGGTCTACTTATTATCTTACCCAAATAGCAGAAAAATTGCTCTAGTAGTTCATGAAATAAGCCCTTTCAAATAATTTCCCCCGTTTTTTCCACATTTTTCTCTATTTCTTCGCTCCTATTAGTCTTAGCGTGATAAAATGTAGCTTATAGCCTTCCCCGATAAATGGACTATCTAACACTGAAAGAATTTTTCAAATCGGACCAGTAGTTCCTGAGATTAGCGCGTTCAAACAAACAAACAAACAAACAAACTCTTCCACTTTATAATATAATATCATTTAATAAGAGCTAATTAAAACCACTTTACACAAGAAACTGAAGAAGTTCAAGCTACGTCTCGCACTCACACACATTTAACAAACCTCACAAGAGGAGGTGTCACGTTTTTTAATTTTTCATATCTAGAATCTAGAGAATCTATATTACAATAATACAAATAGATACACATGTATCTATTTGTATTATTAATATGTATTAGACTTGTAGGGCACATGCCCTACAAGTCTAATAAATTAAATTTTAAGGAAAGTTTTTTATTTTTTGTTATTGACACTATTGTAATTAGATTGAGTCGAGATGCCTTTGGATGATGACGATGACGAGATGTCAATATTAACCACAACTTAATTGTTGCTTGCTTAACCACGTATACACAAACATTGTATCTTCCAGCCTTAAAACAAGACTCATTATAAACTATTTCACGTCTCACTAATTTAAAACCAGCATTATTAACACAATGAAACATTAAGTTTTATACTTAACGTGAACTGGTAGCCCCTATGATGTAAAGGAAGACACGTCCTAGATGCGAGTGCTGATAAAAATGTTACTTAGAAAGCGTCGGCTTTGCACCCTAACAATTAAAGTAAAATCTGAACACGTTGCTTTGCTAATTTTAATTTTCCTTCTAGTGACTGTCATTGTAATTGTAAGTCAAAACACTGCACACCTGTGTACCCAGAGATTAGTAACAACTTACAGCAGCAGCAGTTTACAAGGCTTTAAATGAACGTGGGTGACGTTGACGGGAGCGCTGCTGGTAAAGGAGAACTGTCAAACACATGCCAAAAATGACGTTTTTGTATGATAGAAGCGTTTAGTTCCTTTTCTCGCCACGTTCATATAAAGCCTTGTCGAACTGTATGTGCAAATAGGGTATAGACCAAAGTTGCACCACACAAGACATCAGAATTCTTTTTATGAATTATGATATAAGAAGCCAGGTTTCTAAAGTTATTTATAATGTAGTTTAACCATTCAACAGTGATGTTGATTGGTAATATTTTGGCGATAGATTGGCTACCGCCAAAACAATTTAACCAACAACAGTCACTGGTGAATAGAAACACCTGTGAAAAACTCAGTGTAACCATAGACATACCAGCCGCATGCATCCTGAGTCCTGACCGTTGGGCAAAGGTCACCACAGAGTAGGTACCAGTGGACGGCCTCCAAAAAGATGGCGAGATGAACTGGATGCCTACAAGCCAGGCTGGTCTGCGGTGGCGTTGGAGCGAGACAGATGGAAGACCTTGAAGGAGGCCTTTGCCCAGCAGTGGGATAGTGGCTCATAAAAAAAAACCATAGACAGGAGTAGCAAGTATACAAAGTCCACTATACTATACAAGGAAAAAAAAACTTAAAAAAAAACAATTTTTAAAAATGAAAGAGTAACATGTAGAACGCGTGTCACTAAAACAGGGCCGTTCGTTACTAGTGCACGTGCTATGATGAGTGTGATGTGATAAGATCGCTTAATTTCACTAGAATGATAACGCTTGCTCATGATAACGCTACCGACTTTTGTTGTAACTTTAATTGTTACAGCGTATATCATGGGAACGCCATCTTGTCGGCGTCGGCCATTTGCTTTTTCTCAGTAATGAGTGCTACCCTTTTGTTAACAGCTATTGTTAATGTTCTTTTTCTCGAAATTAAACATTACTTGCTCTATTGCATCTAATCTCTGACAAAGGATGGCGCAAGTGTTGTCTTTATGTTATTATTTAAGTACATAAATAAGATATCATCAGTATTTTTGTGTAAAAACTAGAAAACCGTTTTATTTTATGATCTTCATGGCTTAACAACGCTGCTCATTTTTGGTAAGGTTGATACATGGGAGATTCATGCTTTGGCACGAATGGGCAGGCCCGACCGGATAAATACCACGTTCTCACAGAAAACCGGCATGAAACAGCGCTTGCGCTGTGTTTCGCCGAGTAAGTAAGTTTACCGGAGGCCCAATCCCCTATCCTATTCCCGTCGCTACCCTCCCCTATTCCCTTCCCATCCCTACCCTCCCCTATTCCCTCTTAAAAGGTCGGCAACGCACCTGCAGCTCTTCAGCTGATGCTGCGAGTGTCCATGGGCGACGGAAGTTGCTTTCCATCAGGTGACCCGTTTGCTCGTTTGCCCCCTTATTTCATAAAAAAAGCCCTCAACTCCATAGCATTAAAATTCGTTTATGGCGAAGAAACTGTAAATTTTTCTGGCATATAAAGTATCCTAAGTCCTTTCCCGAAACTTAAAGTATCTCCATATAAAATTTTATCAAAATCGGTGCAGCGGTTTGAGCGTGAAGAGGTAACAGACAGACAGACACACTTTCGCTTTTACAACATTAATATGGATATCTCAATTACCGAAGCTAATAACTTTTAGTTACTCTGAAATAATACAGACGTAACTAGTAACAACCTTATGAATAATACAATTCCCAATTGTAATTAGCATGTACCTCACGAAGATATTCAGAACTTCGCACAAAGGCAATCAAATGGCAGAAATTAAACAGTGCAAATTCAACCCCGGATCGCATGCTCCGGATGCCGGGGCCGGGTCCAAAATACCCCTTGCCCTTAACCCTTCATTTGAGGAAATTAATCATGATCATTTACATGCAGGCCGAGTCGAGATTTGTTCCGATTGTCACCCCTTTCGCTTTGGGGACAGATACCCGTTTATACGTGTTAATTACTTTAACGATGTTTCATTTGCTTTTTTTAAATTTGTTTTCTTTTTTATGACTTTTGAAGCCAGTTTAAGAGTTTAAGATCGTTTTGTAAATTGTGTTTAAACGTTTTAAATGTCTTGGGGTGATTTTTTTTGGATTACAGCTTTGATTTAAATTGTGTACCAACCGTGTTCTTTAGGGTATTAAAGTAAATTAGATTTTATTCAACTACAGAAACTTAATTATACAATAAAATTAATATTCAAGGGGGGCTCCCATACAACAAACGTGATTTTTTGGTCTTTTTTGCTCTATATCAATAATGAAAATAGGTAGACTTGAATTTTTCAAAAAGTCCTTAGTCATAATATTATGTGTAATTTAATATTCATTAATAATATTAAAATAAAATAAAATAACAAAAATGGCTCCCATACAAATCACACAATTTTTGGCCTAATTTTGCTCTATAATGGTACGGAACCCTTCGTGTGCGAGTTCGACTCGCACTTGGCCGTTTATTTTATATTCAACTAGATGACGCCCGCAACAGCTCTGTTGCGCCACAATTCGCTTATCGAGCAGGAACTGTACATTTTTCCAGGATAAAATGTATCTTATGTCCATTCCCGAGACTTAAAGTATCTCCGTATCAAACAGCAAAATCGGTTCAGCGGTTTGGGCACAAATATATTATATATTACAATATTATTAGTATAGATGTTTATTTTGAAGCAAAATTAAGTTTCAAAAGTTTGAACAACATTACAAAATCAGTAGCTGCGTAGCTTTTTAATAAAAACTGACTCGTCGCCCACTCTGGTAGCTATAAAGTAAAGCGTCTGTTATCATGTTACACTCAAACGTGATTTGGATGACAACACAAGATGGTTTGTTGTTGTTCCAAAATTCGTTCCTGACAAAATATTGTTTAATTTTACTTGTTATAGCCTAATTTTCTAATCGTTACATAAGTTTTTACCTGAGAAACAAACACTCTTGGAAATTTTGTACAAAATCTGCTAGTATTAAATCTACTACAGATAAAAGTTATTTGTCAATTGAAACTTTAGCCTTTTTAGCCCTACTAAAAAAAAGTAGGTTCCTATGGTAATTATCTGTTAATGTCTATAAAATAACTTTAGTGAAATTCAGCAAGATAATTTTGTTGCTGTCATAAAATCGAAGAAACCAGAAATAAAGCACACTAGGCAGAATATGATGCGTTTTTTTTTTTTCTACAAATTCAAAGCGCACCGCACGCAAATCCACACGGAACACCTAGTCCATTCTCGATTGATATGCAAAGTCAACCTGCCGCAGGCGGTGTCAGGATCAATCAGCACTGAAGGGTTAGAATTAAGTTCATTTGTTTAGCACACGGTCGGTTCGACCCTAACGGCCCTTTGCTTTAATTACCCAACTATTTCGCATGACCCGTGATCAAAGTCATAAACTATTAACCCTTTCAGCTTGCGTGAAATTTTAACAGACGTTATCATGTTGTGAGGGTCAAAAGTACCTACAGTGTAAAATGTTTTAATTCTATTAAAATTATCAAAGCTTCTTTACATTATTCTACTATAAAAAAAAGACGGGTTGCACTCCGGGAGTGCCGGCAGAAGTGAAAACTTGATTATTAACGTTTTGCATTTTTAACCCATTTTTTATGGAAATCGATTATTTAAAAAATCGATTTTTTAATTAATCGAAACCTTACTTACGATCGATTAAATTCTTAACCCATTTTTTATGAAAATTGATTTTTAAAAAAACGATTTTTTTAATTAATCGAAACCCTTACAATCAATTCGAGTTCGAGTTCGAGTTCGAGTTCGAGTTCGAGTCCGAGTTCGAGTTCGAGTTCGAGTTCGAGTTCGAGTTTCCAAGGTTTTTCGATCAGCACGAGAATCTGACGCGAGTTTCACAGTTTTTACCTATCCCATAAAAGTGCTCAACGCCGCTAAAGAAGTTTTCACTTCAAAAAATCTCGTGCCGCGGCGTTTGTTGGCAAACACCTCCGAAAGGGCTGGAACGATATTGATAAAATTTCGTGGGAGTAGTTCTATAATATCAACAACATCTATACTTTATGCCCAAAAAAGAAACGCTTTCCTGAAAATTTTTGGCGAAAAAACAGTTGAAAATTCATCACAATTTCGTTGAAAAATTTTACATAGGTGCCACCAATCTATTACTTTCTTAAGAGCCGCAATATTAAAATCGTCCTCGAGGCAAGACCGACCTTAATATTTAAGGATTAGTGACACCCTTCCGATTAAGAACCGCTCATCAGTTATGTCAACTTATAATATTATACTAGCTTCTTCCCCAGACTTATCGGCTATCATAAAAAAAAGCTTTTTGACTACGCAAAAACGGCAAGATACTACTATATTATTAGTATGTAGTTTTGTTAGATTGTCTACAAAAATAGACAATTACTTCAGGACCAAAAATCTCTAAGCTTAGTACGACAAAATACGCAGTACCTACAGTATATTTTAATTAGAATAATTAGCAAAGGGCAAGGTCTCACAACAAACAAAATATATCCTTCTTTAATACGCGTCATACATTCAAAACCAAAACTTCTTTATCTTAAAAAAGAGAAAGTATTAAATTAATAGAACGACACGACGTAAAATTTTCAAGATTAAAATTTTAAACATTATTAATCATTTGTTTATATTAAAATATCAAGGCGCAACCCTCATTGTTTCACAAACAATACCTTTATAATTTACTGTTCGACGCATCAGATAGTCGTGATAACTAAAATAAAATAAACCACGGCCGTGTAGCATATATTAATAAAGGCAAAACAATATCATACGGAGTCACTCCGCAGTGGCCATACTTTATACAGATAAAGGATTGGTTGGGATTTATGCGTTATCGCGCGATGGGACAATGGGATCGTGGCACCCCATGCGGCGCGCGGCGACATCTAGCGTCCAATAGCCGGAACAGGGTTAACTTTTGGTGAATGTAACCTGTAGTTTGATGAATTTTTATAGGCGTTTTTATTAGAAGCAGTTTTCACCAATTTAATTCTTTGATTAAAATCGTGTTGATTAATAGTGGGGTTGGATTCGTAGAATGTAACAGTTTACCAATTTTAATCCATCAAGCCCCGTACGAGCACCGGTGATCGCGACATAATAGAATACAATGGCATTTCCAAGAATCTTCGATCGAAGGATTAATGATTATTTTAACTAATAATTAAGGATATCGGTGATTCGCTCCAAATATAGAGTCATAATATCTATAATTTCATTTCAGTTAGTACTAACAATGGAAACAAGGCTAACTTTAGGTGAATGACGTGTTTATTAGTTTATCCAATTAGAATAGAATAGAATATACTTTATTGCGTTCAAGATATTAGAAACATAAAATATGGTACATTAACGAAAGATACAAGAACGCAAAGGCGGCTTTATTGCTATTGAGCAATTTCTTCCCAGCGACCTTACCTTAGATTTTTAAATACTTATTATGTTTATTACATTATGCTTTAATAGCGCTGTTTTGATAATATTAATATAGTAGGTACCATAGTCCTGTGTAATTATAGTAATCGATTCGACTCCGCTTAAATTTTATACTTCTAAAAAAATAACACAATAATTAACATGTTCATCAAAGTGTCATAAAGTTTTTACAAAAATCTGATTTAATAGTAAAATTTTATACAGACGAGACGAAGAATATATACTGTAAGCTTCAGCTCAAACATTATCTATTCTAAAATTCAATTCCCAAAAAATCTTGCTAGAATCACCCAGTTTATAAACTGTACGTGCAGCAAACATAATTTAATACGATACAAAAATAACAAACGGTCTTCCAATAGAAAACTCAACGAGTTCTGCCAAAAATATTCATAAGCTGTCATCAAGTACTGGACCCAAGCCAGAGGCGACAAAATATTCCCCTGCATAACACCCGAACCCCTTAAAATCACTCGAAACTCCATACTTAAGCACCCAAATCTGAAAGTTATTAATCAGTTTTAAAATATAATTCCGTTTCACCAAAAATATAATTCAATTTCACCCAATTGAGTGTTTCTAAAAGTTTCACCAATTCGTTACCACTTAAAAGTTGCACCCAATCTCTAGCTTTACTGGGATCGATAAAACTCAATCATTTCGGAGGTAAGGGTTGTCCTAAATTGGCCAGCGAATTTCGCCTACAATATAAGTAACATCTTATCATTTAATTTAATAATATAAGTAGCATCTTATCATTTCGTGGTGTGTTTTTAAATTATAATTTCTAAGTAATAGATTTCTTATGATTTAAATATTTTTAAAGTCTGATTTATTAAGCTACCGCTCCTCTTTGATTGCTAAGCTAAACCACTGTGCGTGTATATAATATGTTTTTTGTAAGTACTTATATTCTTTACAATATCATTTTATTGGGATTTTCTTTACATTCATTAAGATTCCCATGTCGGTGATAATATTACTGCCTCTACAAAATATACAAGTAACTTTCCAATAATCATCGAAGTTTGAATTCTGAATTCATCTCATTAATTTCATTGTCCAACCTCGGAAAATATAATTGAAATGGCATGTCTCGTTACAGCATAACAAATAGTGCTCACTTCCGCATTACTCCTAAACGAACCATTACAGTCACTCGCTCCCCGTGCCGTTATTTATGCCCGCATTAAAAACAAAATGATATGCCTTCGCCGCTGAAAATCTAAAAAGAATAAGCAATAAAACGATAAAACCCAAATCTGATACATACTAGGAGCGATCCCGCCGGCCGTGCGAGCGGGACGCCGCCATACGGCGAAATGAACGATGCTACTGTTTCATCTCTCACCTCTATCGGCCGACGATCTCCGAAGCGTCCTAACTCTTCCAGCGATAAAAGAAAATTGGACCTTGCATACGAGATTCGAGCCGCGAGATTCGAGCGGACGCTGCGACAAATGGATTTCAGATTAATATAGTACTAGCCACCCCGACTCACACCCCGGCGAAGCATTCAAATAGGAATCGAACGGATGACCAAAACATAATAACGTCGGAAGACTCGGCTATAAATCAAATGAGAAATAATCTGTTTCGAATCGCGATGGCCGAGATCCGCCGTAAAAACGCAAAACGTTCGGTCTGATTGAAATGGTTGTTACGGTCGACGTTTTTCGTGGCACTATTTCCTTTTTATTTTCCCTGATGTATAATCAATGCGTTAACGGATGGTCGCCGGCCGAGGGCCCGAGTAGATTTCCCGCACAAAAGATTCTGATATTGAGTTTCAAACTAGTTTCTCTTTTCTCCTTTATGTTAATAGCACTTTCGATTGTATTATGTGGGTCAAATTTACCCCAGTCTATGGTGTTAAATTTATTACTTTCTTAACTGTACCCGAATGTATAATGTATGTTTATTTGTGCAGGAGACGCTTAAGTTGATACAAAATTAGGTGTAAGATGATAGGTTCACATAGTACAATAAAAGCTTCTTTATTATGTATGATCACAATGTTTTGTATGAAGTTTATGAGACGTGTGTCTACCATACCGCAATTAAAACAGTTAAAAAATTCCTCACGTAGTTAAAAAGGTAATGGGTAAAATGTACCCATTACCATACCCTTTCTATTTAGTGTAAAATTTATTACATTCTCGCGGAACAATGCCCATCATGCTAAGTAACTACCAATTTAACCCGTCAAATTATAATTTGAAAAATTCGATAAAACGCACAGCAGATTGGGACATGTGGTCAACCTGTCCCATAACTGCGGCACATGCTACCACAATTATTGACGAAAAAACCTCGCGTTCGAGGAAACGGCGGGCCATAATCACCCTTAATATTTGGTAATTAAGGGTTAAAATGAAGTGAAATCGGCGTGTGCGACCATCTGTTACGGATGGTTATCAAAAATTAACAATTTGTTTAAGGTAAATGAAGCGAGGTCAAGTTCGATAATTTATAGTATCGCGTCTTTTAAGCCCACCGACTGTCACCTTTTAATCGCTTATCTGTTTAATCAGGAAGCACTATTTTGTCTTGAACAGATGGTTCCTTTGCATTTAATTTATTGCAGCATGTTGGAAGTCTATAAGCAGTGTTTTTTTCTTCTCTTTCTCCTTTACCGTAACAGCAAACTATTAATAAATTCATAAAAGCTATTTTAAGAATCTTCACTTCATTCCGTCTTTTGTCTTTTTTTGTGCCTATGCCTATGTTGCTAGGCAAAGGCTTTTCCTAAACCTTTCCGTTCTGTCTTGCCTATCTCTAACTCTTTGTTCAATGTCTCCATTCAATATAGAGTTAGAGTTAATTTGTATCATTAAAGTAACTTACCTTATTAGGTGCTTAAATAAAGGGCCTCAAAGACCTTACCTTACAAATTACCTTCAATATGCTTTTTCCCAAAAATTAGTTGTACATTAGCCTTCCGTGTTGCAGGGTGTCGTAAACAAAATGATATATTGTGGCGAATAAAAAACTAAATTAATCCAAAGACAGTCGCATGCTGACTACTAATTATGAGAGTTTGCGTTCGAAATTTTTTTGTCGTGACGACTTTTGACTATAAATCTTAGGGTAATGAGGTATGCGGGTTAAATCGGTGATTAGTCATTCGGTAGCGTTTGGGGAAATTTCTACCGCCGTCGTCGTTTTAGGGTTAAAATAAAACGCTCTACTGTCCTTATTCGTACTGCCACAGTAGATACTTTTTCGGTAATGTAAGTTTTGTTTTAATTTTCTGAAAAAAAGTAAGATAGTTTAATATAATATGTATACCACAAAATATATACTTATAAGTACATATTAGTATGTTATACATACTTCATATCGAAATTCGATCCCAAAAAATTTAGGCATAATCCTAATAAATGTAACTCTTTTTATACAACTAGGGTGGTTACAAGTTTATAACTAATATAGTTACCTGTTTAAATATAATTTATAAAATGTACCTATATACACAAGAATAGTTTAATTTATTTGGCCGACTTTTTCGTACAAACTTAACCCATTGCAATCAATTAAAATATATTGAAAATGAGTTAGCCCAGAATCTTCTAACTTTACTGCTAAGTAAGTTGTTACTTTGTCATACTTACAGTTAAACTATTATTTAAATCAAACAATTCAAAATATTTAAATAGAACTAACATTTTTGTTCAATGCAATAGAAGAATAGGTAAGCTGTAAATTATAATTAATGACTATACGTCATAATAATTGTAGGCATGTAAGCGTAGCTCTTTCACGGTGCCTGCAACAATTATAATAAAACAAACATAAAAATTATTCAATTACATTGTTAAATTAACAATGATAGTATCACTTAACGAGGGTGCATCTTATTATCATAATAATGCTTAATTGCCGTATAATAGCCGTGTAATGGCCATCAACTGGCCTATAACTCTCCTAGATTATATCTAGACTAGCTGCTGACGCTTTTATTGATAGTCTTTATCATAAACATTCGGTTACGCTTAGTTAACTTTCAAAGACTTTTTATGAAGGTATAATTTATTGAGTGACGTTTAAACAACCGCCTTGTTTTTATCCTGTTATGTGTATAATGTACATAATAATTATAATTATTATCGGCCAGACGTTGAAATATTAACAAAAAACTGGTAAAACCATTTCGTTTACGGTCGCGCGTCCTGTGAATGCTTGAAATGGTAGGATTCCTACAGAATTTGTAATATTAGTATATTTTATATGTATGAGAGAATCGTATGATATACAATCATCGCAATTAACATAATATTTTCGATCAGCTGAAGGTAAAATGTCATTTGACAGACAGCGGCTGTTGCATACAATTTACAAAGTTGATCCATACCTAACGTTTTTTTTATCAGAGCGGGACAAACACAAAATACACCCCCCAGAATAATTTTATGAATAGGTATGTATTTCAAAGTGCCTATCTTACATTAATTATTATTATTATATTTTTTTTACTATATCATATCATAAAGCGGAAGAGTTTGTTTGTACGAAGTATGAATGGTCCGATTTGAAAAATTATTTTAGTTCTAGATAGCTCATTTATTGAGAAAGGCTTTGGGCTATATTTTATCAAGCCAAGACTAATAGGAGCGAACTAACAGAGGAAAATGTGAAAAAACGGGTAAGTAAAATCATTTGGAAGGGATTTTCTCACGAACTTAGATGGCAGAATAATCACTTTAGTTGTATGTATGCGTGCGTCACTTCCAGGTATTGCACAGCTATTTCAAACATAAAAATACTTTTAAATTATTGTCGTTTGGTCTGTTTGCAAAAGCGGGACAATTTCGGCCTCGCGAGGGACAGCGGCACAGACTGGCTGAAAGCGGGACTGTCCCGCCCAAAGCGTTACCATACCCCCATGATCATGTCATCATGCACCAGTCACCACAAGATCCATGTTAAAGATCTGTATAAGAAAATAAGTATTTGCTAGTCGGTAGACCATTTAACGAAACCCCTTAAATGTTTCCAAAAATGTGTAATCACCACCGTGACGACTCATTCAGCCAAACTTCCTAATCATTTACATAAGTAACTGTCAACACTACATGAGCTTACTAATCAATACTTATATATATAATCAATACTTATATATATACTTCCGAATTTTATATATATATATATATATATATATATATATATATATATATATATATATATATATATATATATATATATATATATATATATATATATATATATATATATATATATATATATATATATATATATATATATATATATATATATATATATATATATATATATAATTTGGAAGTATGTCTGTCTGTTGTCTGTTTAAAATTAAAAGCAGCTGAGACAATTTTGACGCTAGTTGTGTTTGATATAAATAATAGTTAAAGTTGTACTAACTTTTTCTGTGGTTAAAGTTAAAATTATGTTTATGCCAACGCGACGATATTAGGATCAATTGTAAAAGTTCTTGTCATTATAATATTTTGTATTATATAACTTCTTATTACAATGAAATTAAATGTCCTTCCTGAAAGACACTTAACATATTTTTCGGATTATCTACCTAATGTACAATTGCAAAGAAAAGTAATTACGGAATTACGGATATAAATTGTAAAAAACAAAGTCGTCTTCAGGTAATTTATTGTATAGGAGCGAATAATCAGGGAGGTGTCGTATAAATCGTGGACCATTTGTAAAATAGGAATTACGAACCGACCGGGCTGTCGCCAGGGAGGTGGGGGAGTGGGGACCTACCTGCAGGTAGAGGTAGAGGTAGCTATCTCACTAGTGGTCATTAATAAAATTATCCTCCTCTTCCGCTATATTCGATTTTTATACATTATTCTAGAGTTTTTTGGTAGGAAAAGTGTAGTCAATAAAGGAGTGGTAATAAGAATTTCGATTGTCATTTAACAGTGGCTGGCAAATCTCCAAATGTGAATTGTTTTTCCGCAATTTTTCCGTAATGATAACTTTCAATATATTACAGCCTCAGACCATCTCAGACGATGGAGTAAATCTAACTAGAGAAAATAAAAACAAATTGTTTTCATCCTAAAAATAATGAAAAAATTCTGAGTACTTCTGAGATTGAGTTGTTTGTAACAATAATAATAATTATTATTTTTAATACGCTGGACCGTGCACCTAGCCCTAAGTTATATGCATAGAGAAAAATTCACTATATACATGATATTTGCCCAGCTGAAAATTTACTATCGCTTATTCATTATCACTTAATTATCAGTGATATTTTTAAGTGACAAACCAAATATCCCTCACAAGAGTTGTAGGGGTGAAAATGAGACGAGGTCTATTGACTAATTGCAAAAAAAAAATCATAACAATTTTTTCACCAACTGTACTCCAAATCCACTCGCGTATCTAATAAGCGTATCATACTGCATACTGTATGCCAAAAAATAAACTATACGTCTCTCTTGCGGAATTTTTAATAGTTTCACCCCTTCACCCCTTCGTATCACCGTAATGTATTTGGAATCTGTCTCGGAAGTCTTATCTATTGGAAATTGCTGTTTCAAACTACTATTGGCCGGGTACTTTTAACTACAAGTTATAAATCCGGTAGTCTCAATTCTCTGCATAGGGGTGTTTGAATTTTGTCTCGAACGAAACAAAGCTATCGATTGTGTGAATATATTGGAGATAGTGGAACTTCGTAGGTGTAAAAAACGTATATTTTGTCGCCCATGAAGAATTTTATCAAAATCGGTCTAGGGCTTTCAAAGGTAATATTTTAATCTAAATAAGCTAAAATCTGAAATCTTTATAATGGCCTTTCTTTTATACCTACTGAGAATGCTGCAAACGATTAGCGCAGTTATAATTAGGAAGATCATAATTAATTCATAACCAGACAAGTTAAAAAAGCCCTACCTAACCGCCTAAGGTAAGAAACTTACTCATATATTTTTCTTAATTAGGAAAATACTTTTTGTACATCACTAGCCATAATCATGCAGAAAATTGCGCAATTACCTACATTGTCCCAATACCTGTTCAAGAAAAGGTATTTCTTACAATAGCAATTAAAATTCAAACCCTTTGTCCATTCGTGCTCCGTCTCCTCTGTATGAGACTGGGGCTTTATACGAATCTCCTCTCCACGAAAATGCACATTAATATTAAATGGCTTGGAAATGCTGCGTCGTGGGGAGGCAGGGGTGAGGGGGCGGCGGGTGCAGTAAAAAGGAAACAGCGTCGATGATACACTGAAAAGCAATTTAAATTACATTTGTTTTTTATGCGACTTCTAAGATCTAATACTCGGTGATTGGCGCATAAGTGGAGTTGTTTTGAATCGACTTTAGAGATACTTTTTTGTGGCGTAGACTGTATAATATTAATTGAAGAATATTTTTAGTTTTTAAGCATACAGTACACAAACGTAAACTTTCATATTAATACAATTTATTCTGTTTCTAGTTCGAAACCAAAAATAATAAAATATAAGAAAATTCTTGAATCCATTCTAATTATCTTCAACGCACAATCCAAAAATTGCTCATCCCCAAATAAAATAGTTCCAATACCACTCATATGCGGCAGAAGTATTATGATTATGTAGTGACCATCAACAATGAGATGTCAGCTATTTCCCTTACAGAGCGTACGTGTTTTCCTTATATTAAACCAAATGACCCCCCCCCCCCCCCCCCTCCCCTCCCCGATAGTTCCAGCATCCAATAAGAGATGGCGCTTAGCGAAACTAGCACCGGTGCTCTCTCTCGCGAGCAATTTACTCCTTGCACTAATTAAAAGAGTGAGCGAGAGACCACGCCTACCTCTGAGAACAAATAGACGCGGGGAGACCGCCGGCCAATGAGAACGCTTGATTGTTTATAATTAGAACGCCGAGCTCTTCCTTCGAACGAGATGACCAATGGGATTTAATATTTAGGGACACTTTCCCGTGGAGGTTACGCGTTCTAATTATGAAAAGTCATTTTATGTTCGATAAATACGGCTTCGTTTGGACGGCTATTAAATTGTAATTAAGGCTTAGCTTCGTTTTATGTATCCAGTTATATTGCTAAGTAATTATAATTCTTTAGTAAATAAGGTTGACTGTAGACTGGAGAAATTATTTTTTAATAACAGCATTTTACAAGCAGGTAAAACAGGCATTAGACATTTATGCGCTAATAACAGCATTTTATAAGCATGTAAAACAGATAAACACATTTAGGCATTTTAAGAATAAGAATAAGAACATAATATTTATTTTGTCACCACACAACACAATATGTAGAATACAATACATACATAGGTATTATAAGATATCAAAATTGTCATTTAAGCGCCAAAATGTCAACATTTTTAACAAATTAGATCAGTGGCTAACTTTCTTTGATACTTGAAATTTTGATTCATGTCAAAATAAGATACTTAAAGAATACTACTAGCTGAAAAAAAACCCGTGAAAGACAAATAGGTAGTCCATAACAATACTATTTCCATCTGTTACCCAGAAGATTTCCCAAACATAGCCTATCTAAGCACCTAGTACCTACATAATATAGCACAGATCTGTATTAAAACATCATTAAAAAGTCAATTCGAAATTTTCAATTCCGAGAAGTCTCGAGAAAGCCATAATTCTCGACAGTCTCACGTCGCAATATAATTAAAATCACGACTGGCCCGCGGTCCACTCCAAGACCCCCGGGGGTGGCGGGAGGCGGGGAGGGGGTCTGGGGGGACCAAAGGGGTCCACATTAATATTCCCCACTTTTATCTCTATATGCAAACTGGCAGCTAGAAGTTCGCTCATTGTGGCCGGGCTGATTCTTCAAAACTTTTCCCTAGTGAATGATTGTGCTGAATGGTTTTTATTCCAGCTTTTGTAATGCTCGAGTTTTATTTTTATTATCATAGGAATGGAGTGATTAAAGATTTTCTTGGCGACGTCTCATTATTAACTGTTGTATTATTTTCGATTTAATACTATTTAATTTGTAAATCGAGACATGTCAAACCTCCTATTTTGGGGATGCCTTTGCATAACAGTGGGACAGCAAAGTTTTTTAAAAAACGTAGGTGTAAAAAGAGGTAAGGTACTAAAATTGGTATCTAAATAGACAAAGTAAGTTAAGTATAAATTTTAGCTAGGCCTTTCAAATTTCATTTATTACAAATAATAACACTTATTCTCTACTTTACAAAAAATAAATCATAATATTTTGACGAACATAATAATTAAATGCTTTATGTGACATGTATTTTTGATCGACAAAGTATAGAAATATGTAGATGATCCTATCTTCACCTATTAATCATAGAGTCTCAGCCACACTAGTTTTCTATAAATTTTTCACCCACAAAACAATAACCTCTCAAACGTGCTGTTATCATTATATAAATCAACAGTCCAGTCCAGTAAACAAATAAATTTGCATATTCATATACTTAATCTCGCCAAGAAAGTACAATAGTTTAACCCCTTATTCAACTACAAGTCACATAAATTCTGTTCGACAAACTAATGCCAGTAAGAACGCCATTAAACAAATTCCTCTCACAGTGGTGTACGTAGATACGGTAACGTTATTGTGTGAGTTTTTTTGGATAGAGTAGGTGGAGACAGAGATTGCGCTTAGAAATTGTCAAAGTTTTTCGCACAGCGCAATTTGTGTTGATTTCAACACAAATATTTTGTTTATAAGATGTCTTTAAATCAACACAAATCTCTGTACTCTATATAAGGTTATCGGAGCTGTATTATTTATAAATAGACATCACATTATATGCATTTGCATACTTGCATATGCAAATGCACATAATGGCACTTTTTAGGCGATAGTGTATATTTTGGCAATTTCTCGTTAATAGTGCATATTTCGGTAGTTTTGTAGCCTGGTAGTCTCCAAACTAGCTATCATGACACACATCGAGGCCACAAAAAAGAGGTACGATAGATCGAAACACTTCAAATATGTGGCTCCATCCCCATTTAATCCTTCGAACGAGGATTCTTGGAAATGCTATTGTATTCTATTGTTGTCGCGATCACCGGTGCTCTTATGGGGCTTGAAGGATTAAAGAATGTAATACAGTATACACCCAATAGGTACAAATATATTTCTAGAAACAAAATTTTTCTGTGTAGTTGGCAACATTATTAAAAAAAATTAATAAAGTAGTAAACGATTTAATAAACTTCCATGGGCAGTCCGCCGGCCTATGCAGGATAGTGAATGGTGTTGCAGGCCTGCACGACGGACTGCAATGCAGGATAGTGAATGGACCCTTTAAGATTATAATCTGAAAATGTTGGTAGAAAATTATTATTAGTGCTGAATAAGAAATGCAAAATCCAGGATTTGAAGAAATTATAAAAATTGGCCCTTTTATTAACGGCACCACCGGAAAACTCTTCAAAAAGCAATAAAATTTTGATATTAAGTGACTTTTGACTGTGCATATTTTGTGCATATTTCGACCATTTTCGTGCATATTTGCATGCATATTTCGGCACTTTGATCGTGCATATAATCCGATGTCTATTCATAAGTATAGTAGAGTAGAGAATAGAGATCAACTACGATAATATGGCGCGCCCCTCCAAAATTCAAAACGTTTGAAGTGCGTTGTCAAAATGTTTGAAGTGCGTTGTCTTGCGCGGTAGCCTAGTTATGATTAGTTGACCAACAAATCTTGGTAATAAGAGACATTAACTAAAATATTACGTGTACTGTGAATGGTTGAATACTTACTACATACAAACTCTTTCATAAGGATGTGACTACACACATTGAAACAGTCATTTGGAGGGGCGCGCCATGTTATCGTAGTTGATCTCTATTAACAACTATGTAACTCTTAAATATTGTATTGTATGTAGAGTTACATACATCACGTTAAATGGTGTATGAGACAAAAACTGTTATATTTTAATTCTTCGTCTTGTTAAATCAGCGCTACACATCACCCCAAGTTTGAAAAGGATGTTAACTCTAAGCCTAGAGGCTCTATAGATCTCGTCTTAACCTAAACGTCTTTATACACAAATGAAACACAATATTGCGTGCACTTTTTCCACTATATTCATTAATTAATTACAATTTAAACACTATTTAAATTTAATTAATGAATAAAGTGGAAAAATTGCACGCAATATTGTGCTTCATTTGTGTATAAAATGAATTTCCATCAAGAACCGACAGTGCAATCAATTGCACATAAACGTCTTTACAAGTGGGTTCGTACAATTCTTGGTCCTGCTTTGGTCATTCGTTACCATTTTTACTTATTCTTTCAACTGAGTGCTGAGAACTCTACCTCCATCTTCTCTGTGCCTCCACATACATCACGTTAAGGACACATATTATTATGCAACTGTCTTAATGTAGCAATTGACACCAAGTCTAAACATTGTCCAAGTTTCGGTCTTGCTTCACTTCACTATTCGCGATTTTTTTATCTCCTGCTACTCTGTGCTTCCACGACGTTAAGGGCTTATGCAACTATATAAATGCAGCCTTTGATACCAAGTCTAACCATGGTTCTAGTCCTGCTTCACTCAGTATTCGCGAAAATCTCTAATTCTAGCTGCTCTGTGCCTCCACATACGTCACGTTAAGGGCATATGCAGCTATATAAACGCAGCAATTGTCACCAAGTCTATTGTCCAATTCTTAGTCCTGCTTCACTCAGTATTCGCGAAAATCTCTACCTCCAGCTGCTCTGTGCCTCCACATACGTCACGTTAAGGGCATATGCATATGTGTATGTAAAGTGAGGCTGTGCGCGGCTCTCATTATCGACCTCGGGTCGCGGCGCATGCTCCCAGCTAACGAACGCCTTGCGACAGCGGTTCATCGAGTAATTGAGTTACGACTTTTTACGTAGCAATTTTGTTTTTTTTTCTTTTACGGTGGGGTATATTACGTGAAGACGTAGATTTAGGTTTTTCTTTGAGGCAAAAGAGGAAAGGCTATATTATTCGTAGAGGAAGGGTATATTTGCCGCGCGAAGTTTAGCGGTAGTTTTGAATTTACATCTGTCACATGAACTCTACATATTTTGACGTGTCGAGAAATTCCAATTTTCTTTAGCGGGTTTTCAATTTATCTTTGATTTCATAATATTCATTAGGAAACTATATTCTATGTTTAAAAATTATTGTATGATCTAGCTATAGTTAGATATTGATCTACCCTGAGCTAGTCATAATTTAAGGGCCATAATCGATCGTTTTTTGTCTTAAATCGATATGGATAATTGAAAATCAAACTTGTTTTAGTTTAAATTTTTAAACATAATCGTTTTCATGTCAGTGTTTTCAGAAGTATCCAAGTTGTTGGCCAGTTACCATCGCTTCAGGAACAGCCGGGAAGATGAACCGGCGTAAGAAACCGCACGGGTCCTCTTTTGATTAACTGGCGGTTATAATACGTTGGTAATAAATATGTAATTACCAATTGCTATCAAAAGATACCAATGGCCATCACGTAGTAGGTCTCTGACGCTAATTGGGGCGTTTTTTACTCGTCTTCAAATATTGGATTAGGCGCAATTCGGATCGTGTAGGTCGCTCTTTGAATGTAATTTGCCGTAATGAGTTTTATTCATAGCATAACAAATTTTATGCCAAAATATAAAGTATATTAACCTCTCAACTGTGGTGGGGGCCATCTCGGATTTGGCACATCTGTGGAACCACATTGTGGCTAAGCCACAGAGCGGCTGCCACGAGGCCCCACTTTGTTTATTTATCATGTTTTCTCTTATTTTTTTATATGTGAAGCATTAAAATAATTTAGTGGGACAAAACTATATTAAATTTACTTTCTTTTGCATGCCTACCTGATAACAATCTATAACAATTGGAAGTTTTTATTAGTAATCAATATTGGGGTAACCTTAGCAATTCCTTATTTTTAAAAATTTATGAATAATATACCATTTATAAATTAAAATAAGTTTAATTATGAAATATTGGGTCGTAACGTATGTATTTAGAAGATGTACGATGGAAAATAATTTTCGTAATTCGTAACCATGTTTTCTGGAAATGAAGTCCAAAATAACAAGGTTTTGTTATTTTATTTGTTGTGTTTTAGTATTCAGCGCACAGAACAAGACAGGTCAATCACATTATTGAATATTCAAACAGCTAAATAAAATTAGAATTTAGGCACTTTGAATATTTTGGGAAACACATAACTGGTAGTTCCATTTTAGTGACAGAAAAAATACTAAACTAATCCTTACTAGTCCCTACTTATATATTTTTTTAATTAAGTGAATAAGGAGGGAAATGAGCAAACGGGTCACGTGATGGAAAGCAACTACCGTCGTTCATGGACACTTGCAACATTAGGAGAGCTGCATGTGCGTTTTCGGCCTAAATATAAATGCAAAATTGTGTCTGCCAGTCAGTCTGTCTGCCTCTCTATCTATCTGACATCTGTTACTTTTTCACACTTAAACGGCTAAGCCGCATTTAAATGAAATATAGGATGGAGATACTTTGAGAGAACGAAAATTACATTTATATTTTAATAGATTTACTAAGGAAAAATCGTTGATTCCGATTTCCGGAGCGGTAAGACGCTGAGTTGTATAACATTTTCAAGGTACTTTAAAGATTTAACCTTCATAAGACAAATAAAGTCTAAAACTATACCTACCAAAAACCTCTAAGCCCGGAAAAAAAACGAAATATACTCTCCTTAACCAACTTTGATATTCGTATCGGGTTATTGTGTAAGAGCACAATTGATTCGAATGTGTCCACGAGGTCTGATCAAATATTCATTAAATGGCCAGGCTTCATATTCGCCAGACGTACTTGCTAATAGTCCGCCTCTTCTCGCAGACTGTAGCCAAACTGGTGATGTTAGATACTTGCATATTTTTTTTTTAGATGGTCTAAATATTATTCCAAAATTGGCATTTAAACACTCGATTCAATCGAAAATGATACCAAACTCGACTATATACCTAAATCCCACGCAGTTTTTGACCTCATACCTTGTTAAAGCTAAAAAAACCCCCACCAGCATGAGATATTCAGGTAGCTCCACATCGTAAACCCATCTTAGGGATATAAAGATCAATCTTACCAAAGGAAATCTTTGGTTCAGCAAAAGCCGTATTCCTCGTTTTTTTGTCTTGTACGCACACGACTATAGCATAGAAGTGGAATAATGGACAAAACGATGTCAAAATACAAGTGCAACACTCATTGGTAGAAATTTAATAAAAAAAGAAATTAAATTTCAAATAAAGACCATAAAAATGGGTTAGTCCAATAAGGAAAAAATTAAGTTAGTTATTGATTCGAAACAAATATATTGGAAAATGTAATTTAAGCACCCATTGGCAGGTTTTCATTTACATTCCAATTTAGACTTTACGATTGAAATTTGCATGCGAGTAGTTCGTGTCTGTTCGAATTATATGTGATTCATTTTATTACTATTTTACTACCGACTTTATTGCAACTCTGACAGTGTATTTAACTTAATTTAGTAACCATGTAAATCTCCAAGTAATTGATGTTTATTTACTGAAATAAAGTAGATATTATTTCATGTATAATCTATAAGCAACTGTAAGTTGTAACTGCTAAATACCTACCTACGCTTTATTATCTACGACATGTAAACAGTACATACATATAATTAGTAATTATTTAATTTTTATTTATAAATAAATAAAAATAAAATATTTACTAAGTACTAAATTATAATATACCTACTACTTATTATAATAATAGAGGACGCCCGCAACTCCGTTGCGCCAAAATTTGTTTGTCGCGCGGGAACCGTACGTTTTCCGGGATAAAAACTATCCTATGCCCTTTCCCGGGACTCATAGAATATCCATGCCAAATTTCAGCAAAATCGGTTCAGCGGTTTAAGCGTGAAGATGTAACAGACAGACAGACAGAAACAGTTTCGCATTTATAATATATTTCGCATTTATTATATGGATTAAAATTACCTGCGAAATATTTAGGAAGAAAGTAATGAAATTAAAAAAAATCCTGTAGAACGAAAAAAATCCAAGTATCAAAACCAGTTAATCGCGGTAAATCCATCCTACCTCAGGCAGCCCGAAGGCAAGGAGTATAGCCGCTGAACTAACATCGTACTAATGTAACGAACTCGTTACCTCGCTCATTAATTCTAATTTATTGAAAATAGATTGAGAAAATTTTCTTGGTAAAAATTTAAAATTACTTATTCTTGGTAAGAATTAAAATTTTCCTTTTTCTCAATCTTTATTCGTGTTCTTAGCGAGGAAGTTAAAATATTATTAAAGTTGTCATCCATATTAATATTACGAATTCGGAAATGTGTCTGTCTGTCTGATTGTTACCTCTTCACGTCTAAACCGCCGAACCGTTTTTGCTGATTTTGGTATGGTGATACTTTGAGTCCCGGGAAAGGACATAGGATACTTTCCATCCCGGAAAAATGGACGGTTCCCGCGCGATAAACGAATTTTAACGCAACGGAGTTCCGGGCGTCATCTAGTTGAAAATAACATTTTTCTCTATAAAAATTTAAATTTCTTATTCCTTATTGTCTTACAAATTGAACAATCCGTATTTTAGGATGATCATATTATCGAAATATTTAATCCTTTCTATCTCCGTTAACGCTACCACTTTCGAGAATTTTCGCAGACGAAATTGTTGTTCGTCTTATCAAAATGAAGATACTCACAAAAATTTGCTAGATAGTAATCAAATGAAAAAAATGTTCTACTATATGTCCTGTACTATTGTTTTTAACGAGTTAAAGTTTTCATCACCTATAATTTTTCATCGTGGGAATGGGCCGAAAGTGCCCCAAGACGTGTCAACCCTACCGGAACTGGAGTGCCATTTGTTTGAACAATATCCACGGCAATAATGTATGGAGATTAGGAGGACAGACGCTGCCCGCTGAGCCGGCGTGATACATCAACGTCGCGGTGGACGCTGGACAACCCCCCTAATACCCGGTAGCCGGCGAGCGTGGGGTGGAGACGGCTTTTTATTTTCCGAAGTTCTATAAAATGGGATGTCAATAATAATATGCTATAGGTTATTTAATTGTCACGTCATCACCAACGCCGTGACGGTTAAACAAATATTAAACGAATATTATCAATTTCTATCAGATTTTAAAACATGGCACTCACAGCAACACTAATTTATTTGCATCTCTGCTTTATTGTTTACATTGTAAGAAGTGTAACAAGAAGGAAAACAATATAAGCTGACTTATATTGTTTAACTATATTAATAATATAAATGCGAAAGTACCTATCTCTGTGTGCCTGTCTCGATTTCACGCCAAAACTACTGAACCGATTGTAATTAAATTTTTGTACACAGATAGTCTAAACTCTAAAGCCTGAGACAGGACATAGACTACATTTTAACTGGACAAAGGGGTTGTAAGGGGGTGAAAATGCGTAAATTTGTTCAAATTAAATTAGTTCCTAAAATTCATAACATATGGCGCCATGCGTCTCCTACATCGCGCTGACGCTTGCTCTAACATCTTTCTATAAGAGGTGGTATCATCTTGCATTACATTTTGATTTTTTCGATTGTTATTTCTTCTTTACGTTATTAAATAACTCAGTACTTTATATATTATGCAGTGACGTAACCTTAAACCCATCAATGATAAATAGTTTATGGGTAAAGTTGTGTAATTGGGGGGCTAAATAAGCTTTAAAATTTGGCATAAATAAAGTTTAATTTAAAAAAAAATGAAATACTATGTGCACAGTGCACACTGCACAGCTGCTTTTGGGAGTTTTAATTTAAGGGGTACCAGGGTTTTTGTATAAAAGCTTTTGACATCAATTTTGTTGACATCGCGCGGTATAAACTGAAGTCCACGCGGAGGAAGTCGCGGGCAACAGCTAGTAATTATATTAGGTCGTATTACGACGCCCATTTGGACGTTTGACAGATGAGAGAATATACAAGTCTATACAAGTTTTATTAAAAGTCCTTCATAAATATTTTACGAAATGTGCTAATGACAAAAAAGTGATGCTATTCTGTTATATTTTTAAAATGTAATAATAAAATAATATACAAATAGATATACATTATACAATCAAATGTTTCAAGTATATTTGAAATCTGAGAAAATTATAAGATCCTTCTTAGTTCTTAAAATTTTAATTGTAATTATTATTACAGTTGTTACATAATTGTTGAGCGTATACAGTTATATTTACTCTAGACAGAATACACTTTAAAGAAACTTACTTTTGATAAAACTGTACGACCAAAATATAATCAAAAAAGCCTCCGCCATACCACTCTATCCGCCACAGACTAATATCCCAGTAGAGATTTGGACACGGCTGTGCATACTCAAGCTTGTTACCGCCCGAATTAACGCTGACCCAATATCATTTGTTTTTATTGTGACAGTGACAGCCCTATTTGTTAATAGCTGTCCGACGACCGCGGATCCCGGAAAATTAAGATGCATGCATCATATTTTAAGGGTTAAATTTATCATCATGTGATAATATACGAATACTATTTTAATTTTTGAACTATTGTTTTGTAATAACTACCAGAAGATGCACGCAATTCCGTTGCGACAAAATTCTTTTATCGCGCGGAAACCGTACACTTTCCCGGGCCTCAAAGTATCTTCATACCAAATTTCAGGAAAAACGCTTCAGCAGTTTGGACGTGAAGAAGTAACAGACAGACAGACACACTTTCGCATGATAAATAGTTGCTTGCGATTTCAAATACAACAATCAATAAAATAAAATAAATATAAAAATTTAAAGGCCCATTTACTTTTGTCGCTTAAATCTATCTCTCTCTCTTTCAAGCAACATAATATTCCGTATAATATGCACGTGCTATGTTGCATCCGAAGCAGACATAGGCTATTATTATTAAAAATATTTCACGTGTACCCTTGTGATATAACATGAATAAAGTTCAACAGAGAGCTAGGAATCTAGTGGAAGTAACTAATATTATGTTCGTGTAGCTATGCACACGAAATATGCATTTTGGTAAAAATCATTTTTAAGCTTAAACAAAGTCAGCTCAACGATTTACATTTGGAAACTTTGGGATTGTTGATGAAAATAAACATTTGTTGCTTACAGAGTCTTCTTGGAGATTTTGACTTTCGTCCATCAGAGTAGTACCCTGTTAACGATCAAATTTGTTTGACAAACATGTTTGATGTAATTTACGTTTTCATCAAACAGCACCGCAGACGAACAAACGTGCATCAAACAAGTTTGTCAAACAATTAGCTAGAATCGGTTTGAGATCATGAGATCTTATTTGACAAATACAGCTGAACACGTTCAAACACGTTTGTCAAACACTACGCAAATACAAATTTTCTTCAAACAGGTGAAACACGTAGTTTGTTTGACAAACGCTTCAAACAAAGCTGTACACTATCAAACTGTTTGACAAACACGTAAAATTTGACAAACAATTTGATCGTTTGCAGGGTACTTAAACGTTCCCTGGAAAGTTTTTAAACATAGCGCAATGTTGTCAATCTCTTTTTTTATATCTGCCAGCCTTAGCTCTTTTCCAAATTATCTAGCAGCACCATAAGTTAAGAATTACGTAAGCAGCATAACTGAGTGCCACTTAATTAAAATGTAAACTGTAAGCATCTTATTGAAACGTGAAAAAGCCTACGCCATGTCTATAATAAACTGTCAGTCTGTCTGTGGTTATCGACGACACAACAATGTTTTCATTCGATCTCGCCCGGCGCCGTGCCGCGGAGATGAAGTGGAGTATTAGACCATCACTCTATTTCCAATTTGTTTGCTAACAACTGATGCTTTTCGAGCTGTTATTATGCTGTACAGCTTGAAGGCTCCATGTTGGCTTAACGTGAATCCGTTAAGACCAATATAGCCACCAATACAGTTGATGAACAAACATAGAGCGATACAAGTGATTATGAACATAATAATGTAGAGCGTATTTGTCTATGATTGGCCATTAATCGTGATTAACGCCGATTGTGAATGGTAGACGCTGTTATCATGGTGGAAATGGTCATCATGGGAAAGCCGCAATTTACTTGTAAGTTGTAACTTTCAACCAAATATCGGCACCTTTTGATAGAACGGGGCCGGGCACTGATAAATTAAGGGCGTTCCTTACGCGAGTTACCGTACCGTATTTCAAGCCTTATAAACTCATAATTTGAAAGCTACAAAGTTATAATAAAAATACAGCAATAATCTTCAGTATATCAACATTCCTTTCCCCGTTTTAAATTTTCTATTTTTGTTTATTATACTCATGATATCAGCTTCCAAAGTAAAGCCAATTTATTAAAATTCAAGCATACATTCAGCATCTCCTTAGGATTTACAAATTAATTTAATTTGAAACACACGCCAATAGATCGACAGTAACATAAACTTAATTTTTTAAATTTTTTTTAGGACAATTTTGAACTGAGATAAGTAAAAAAATAGGGTTTTGGTGCGATCTCGGCAACGCGGCAAATGTATGGCCGAGGTTGTTTGCTCCGGGGACGGCATTAATTATAAAGTCCAATAGCTCACGGACACATAACACCAGAAAAGCTGCAAAGAACCTACATTTAGAATTTTACTGATGTGGTTTTCACGCCCGTTTTCTGTGAGACCGTGACTATATAAGACTCTGTGAGATCGATCAATCTGGTCTTAACAGCTAATGTAATAATATGTTAACTAAATACATGAGCAAATTAAAGTAACAATTCTTTACACACAATAACATTTGCCTTTTTATCTCTATAACCCGTGTCTAAGATAATTGATATATTAAAGTGAGGGTAGTTCAATTTGTACCCGGGTGGAGGTTGTAATGCGCAAAAAACTCACCCCCACCCCCAAACCACCCCCGCCCCGGGCGCGGTGAAATATGATATTTTCCTATTCCTCGCGGACGCGATTAGAAAATTCACTCAAATATACGAGTATGTGGAGGAAAAACTATTACATTATAGTTTGGATTTTGCATTAATTTTTTTTTTTGTAATTTTACGTATTTTATTGTGAGATATTGTAATGACATGTTACAGCTTTTGTAAATCAAAAAAGTTGCAGGACGAAAATAAGCTTTTTAAGTCAAAAGTAAATTGGTTCTTTATCCACTGGATAAATTGAATATTAAAAATGTAACAATACAACATTGTATTGTTAAACTCAAGATTTTCCTTATTTGAAGCTGTATGCTCAATCCGCATCAGAGAATATCAAACACAGCAATATAATTTCTAAATAAAATATACATGACAGTAGGCGATTCACGTGATAATGTATCGATAAATCGTGGCCCAGGGCAGGCTATATATCAGGCTAATGCTGATGTGTTAAATAAATAGCCTGAGGACATGGGTCGGGGGAGCGACACGAATAAAAAACGCGTTTTGGAGATGTTTGAAGATATTAGGATTATGGATGCAGATGGCACTCCGAAAGATGCTACTGGTTATACAGTCTTTCATATTATGGTGTTTCCCAAACTGTGTGGCGAATGCTACTGTTGGTTTTAGAGAAGGCTTCGCAGAGGTCGCAATGTCGCAACAATAGAAATTAAAATAATTAGAGAGGTGTCAAGGGACACCCGAATGGAATGAAGTTATTTTGTTTAAAATTTTGTTTTAAAAAAACGCCATCTATTAACGCCCAGGAATTCTAACAACGCATCGCTGCTTATTCTCAAAATACGCCATCTAGTTGACGCAGAGGAATACTATCAACGCCCTCTGCCACTACCATGCACCTACTAATAAAAAAGTGACGATGTCAAATTATATCATTCTGTCTAGCCTTCTTTACGCCGAACGCGCAATAAGGAACTTCGTTCCAATATTTAGACTCCCTCTCGACCGTGTAGATCTGAGTATTATAGCAGTTTTAGCTTTAATCTGAAATTCTCTACGTTTCTACAAAATAAAGGGCCATAACGGAAAGACGACTTAATGGAGAGACAGAGAGACGGACAGTTGTGTCCATATTTAAAAATGACTTTCGGAAGCACCCAGAGGCAATTATTATTGTGATTAAAATATGATGACGACCTCTGTGGCTCAATTGGTTGAGTTTGTGGCAGCTCAAGCTGGAGGTCGCGGGTTCGAAATAATCGAATCCCGCCGACGCGGACAAAATGTTCCCGGGTCTGGATGTGTATTAAATATGAGTATGATGAAACCTTAAATATATACGTATAGTATAAAAGTATTAAATATATTTCCGTTGTCTGGTACCCGAAACACAAGTCTTTCAGGTACTTAAATTAGCACGGGGCGAGATTATTATTTAGCCTATCAACTCCCAAGCGGTCGAATTCGACCGCTTAAACAATAGATTTCCAAGAATCCGCGATCGAAGGATTAAAGTTCAATTGAATGAAGAGCTTGAATGATTGAGTATGAGGCTTATATTATCAAAATCTTAATTTAATTACTCGTATAGATAAGTAACTAATATTCTACTCTTCTCTGAGTGTGGCAGATTAATCTTTAAAAGTACGGGACCTTATTCGGGTTCCGTACCCAAAGGGTAAAAACGGGACCCTATTACTGAGACTTCGATGTCTGTCCGTCTGTCCGTCTGTCTGTCTGTCTGTCTGTCTGTCTGTCCGTCTGTCACCAGGCTATAACTCAAGAACGGTAATAGCTAGAGAGTTGAAATTTTTTTAAGGTCCCGTATCTCTAGTAGGTATCCATAAATAGCGTAGCCGTCAAAGGCGCTAAGAAATTACTCGTGGGCGGGTGACGTCACAAATGTAATGGAAAGCCGAGGATTTGTTTACCCATTATTTCCCACTGACGCTAAAGGGTTAGGTTATAAATCACTGGCCTCGATAATATTAGTTATCTGTCACCGTTTTATGTATATTTATGTAACAAAAATGTCAAGTTACAGGCGTACATGGATATTTTGACGCTATATCTTTACAAGGAGGTACAGATGGCGCTATGTAGCCTTAGGGTCTATCGCATCAATTATTGTCGTGTCAAACATCTGTCATTAGTCATATTATGTCACGAAATAGCTTCCACATGTCACGATATAGCTGTCATATAAATGTCTGTCTGACAAGAAATTTGACACGAAAGACCTTATCGAAAACTCTCATTAATACAGACATACAAGGATGGGTATCTCAAAGGATGACATAATCATGGAGGCTTGAATGCGAAACAGATGATACGGATTCAAAATGATTGGATGACATTGACAAGAACGGCGTAAAGCAGCTGTCACTCAAGTGACACTTTTCAGGGAGGTTGGATGACGTTGTCCGGAATGCGACAGAACCGGAAAGCAGCTGTCACTCAAGTGCACATTGGTGGAATTTTTCAGGATGGCGGCTTATACGTCATGTTCTAAGTGCCATAAAGTCTATCTTCCTCCATGTAATTGGGAAGGTCCTTGCCTGAAGTGCCAATTTACTTTCGCATATCCGGTTATCACCGGTTCATCACGCCCGAGGCTAGGCGGTAGCCGCTGAGATGTGACGTCATAACGAATATTCAGTACAGTAAAATAAAAAGCTGCAGATTATCTAATATATTATCTTCTTCTATCTTCTCTCCAATTTTCGTGTGCGCGAAGTCCTCCAAAACGGCTCAATTGAGTTTTAATGTGTATGTACTATCAGAGAAGTTGATTCCTAGGCAGCTGATGGGGGACCTACGTAGTTTGGTCGCGTTACGTCAAACGCAGCCGACAGATCACAGTTAACAATAAATTGACAGGATCCGACCAAATGATGTGGGTCTGTCAACTGCCTAGCGATCAATTTCCTCGATAGTACTTTCGTTAGGCCTGTGCATAGGTTTTTATCTACTTTTTATATTGATACTAGAAATTATTTAATATGGCAAAACAAGTTATGCTGAGTCAGCCATTAATATTATAAAAAGTTCTTTCGGCACCAGAAAAAAAGGTTACTAATCCTGAAATAGAGGTAATTGATCCAGGAATCGAGGTAATTATTCCAAGGAAATGGATGATGTATGAATATGATGAATGACTGTATGAATTCATCCAGGAATCGAGGCAATACAGGAATCATGGTGATTAATCCAAGAAAATGTAATTGATCCAAGAATCGAGAAAAAAAAATAGAACTTGTTAAGGGTTGTGATCACTTGTGACATTTAGCACACATTTTTATAATATGGGATTTTGCCACATCAATTTATTTTATTGAAGATGATTTTAAGTAAGTACACCGTAATATGTGCAAATTTTTAGATAGCATTATTTTTTGTGACATTTAGCACACATTTTGTATTATAGGATTTTGTCACATCAATTTATTTTAATGACGATTTTTTTAAGTAGACCGTATGCGCAAATTTTTATAGATAGTATTATGCAAAAAAGGATTATGCTTCTGAATACTAATAAAAAACCTTAGCTAAAACTTCCTAAAAAAAGTAAGAAAACTATAAAGTTTAATTACAGTCCCTATTCTCGGTTCAAAGTGGGCAATCATGCAGCAGGGCCCTCGGCCCTTGGCCTCCTTAATAATTCCTCCTCGGGCGTAAAAATGCAAAGGTTCTCAAAGGGGAAGCCCTTTGTTTCGATATTAGGTAATTACAAATTTAAGGGTTTTGAGTGCAAACGTTAGCAGGCATACTTAATGGGTTTATAAATAGGTATCTCAGTCAACAGAACGAGTAAGGTATGCAGATTGTAGGTCTTAATTTGAACTACAGTTCTGTAATGTTTTGAGTTTTGACATCAATCCGTTTATAATTATTAGTCTAACCGAGTTTGGTAACGACAAGGGCTGATTTTCTAATAAGTATGATTAAACGCATAAGTAAATAGAATTAGTATGTAAGGACCCTGAGCCATGTAAGGCCATGTTCCTTTGAAGGCCAACTATCAAAAAGTCGCAGTTATCGTCATGTAAAGCCATTTTCCTTTTACTACACACTTAGATCCATCAAACTTATGGCCACAAACGCGACGGCGAGTCGATCGCGCCGCTATTGTGGCAGTGAGATCTCACTGTTTGTAGACTTTGGTTGTGTGGCGGTACCCACAATTCGCCTAACATTCCTGCATCGCGCTATCGAAGTTTTCTAAGCGCGGCGGTATATATACGACAGCTGAAATGTATCACGCGGGCTTCGGCCTGACCGAGCATGCTATCTCGCTCGGTCGGAAGATCTTCCTTTTCGGCCACCACGAACAACGTTAAATTGGTGACCCCGAACAGAACACGCCTCATTCATCATCATCACTCAATTTAACGTTGTTCGTGGTGGCCGAAAAGGAAGATCTTCCGACCGAGCGAGATAGCATGCTCGGTCAGGCCGAAGCCCGCGTGATACATTTCAGCTGTCGTATATATACCGCCGCGCTTAGAAAACTTCGATAGCGCGATGCAGGAATGTTAGGCGAATTGTGGGTACCGCCACAGTTGTCAAGGCTACATTTGTAATTTCCGCACCCTGAAAAACTTTAGTTTTTAGTTACATAACCTATATCTATGTAAAATTTTTTTGCAGGGCATTATTGTATAGGGATATATTATGTATGTTACTAATAACAGAAAATCTACTTATGCCTCGATTTACGTTAAAATATTGTAATGTTCCTAGAAAGGCCGGTGGTTCCTTATAAGGCCCAACTAACGATTTGATAGTTGGCCTTGCTAGGGAACATAAACTTTACAAGGAACATCTAAACATCATTAAGATATAAACAGCTATTTTTAGTCATAAATGCGTACCGTAACAATTAAAATAATGTTGTTTT
Source organism: Lysandra bellargus (assembly GCA_905333045.1). NCBI lineage: Eukaryota > Metazoa > Arthropoda > Insecta > Lepidoptera > Lycaenidae > Lysandra > Lysandra bellargus. The sequence goes on from HG995343.1 coordinate 7,829,031, forward strand.
TTAAAACATCTTTACTTATTGGGATTATTAAACTTATACACGCATATTGAACATTTTGTCCTTATAAAGAACGGGCCCATAAGAAGGCCATTTTAGATTTAAAAAAATTCATTGTAATAAAAAGCGCATTGTCAATTAGTTATAAGGAGTCAATGTGATACTCATTGCTACTATTTTTAAAGAATTTCCATTTATATATAATTATATTCTTAGTTATAAGATGATGTTCAAGCAATGTTCGTTATAGTTTTTTTAGATGATATAAATATATTGAGCATTTAATGTGTTGCTTAATTGAAAGAAATTATAATGTCATTTTAGTAAAAGCAAATAAATAAATAATTTTAACTCTATTTTCAAGTTAAACGACTGATGTATAACATTGGCCTTGTTTGGAGCTGTATTCCTTGCAAGTTGCAAGGCCATTTGGAAGAACTTTACCCCAGGAAAATTAAACATACGACCTCGGAATAATTCGCATAGAGCTGAAAATTGGTACAGACGTTAAATACACCATCACAAATAAAACCTCAAAAGTCCCCGGCGATCCTCCTTGTGCAAAAATTTTTATTCAAGGTCAGAGGTATGAAAATAAGGTTTTTCCTGGTTTTTTTTCCAAACTGTACATTTTATCACAAAAATAGGAAGGACAAGAGTGTAGATCATAGAATTCTCTACAAAGAATATTCAGATACTTTTTTCATACGACTTAACATTCCTTATGAATGGCGAGCTTAAAGTTTGGGAAAATCATATATATTATGCTTATATTATAAAGCTAAAGAATTTGTGGAACTACTGCTTTGAAATGAAGAATTCGTTTTTCGTTGGATAGTCTTATTAATCGAGGAAGACTTGAGCTATATAACATCACGTTATCACCAATAGGAGCAAAGAAACAGAGGAAAATGGGGAAAACGGGGAAAATTATTTGAAGGAGCTTATCTCACAAACGGCTGAAGCAATTTTTATGTTATTTGGCACAGATATAGAATAGGCCACGTGGAGGGACATAGGCTATTTTGTTTTTCAGGAAAATTTACGGTTTGCGTGAAATTTATAATTAACGCGGCCGGGCGGAGCCACGCTTAACATATTATAGTACTACATACTAGGGTTGTTTAAAAAATTTTAAATGTTCTCGGCCTGACATACTTCTGAGTGACTTGCATGCATACTCTTGCTCTTCGCGACTTGAAAAGTTTAGATTTGGTAACGGTAATAATTCACACAGAAGTATGTTTGGCTGTGAACAACCCCCGTGTGCTGTAGTACAAGAAGTTCCGCTCCGCCCTGTTAATTATGTATTTCACGGAAACCGTACATTTTCCCGAGAAACAAAATAGCCTATATTCTTCCTTATGGTCCACTTTATATCTGTGCCAAATAACATAAAAATTAGTTCAGCCGTTTGTGAGATAAGCTCTTTCAAATAATTTTTCCCGTTTTTCCCCATTTTCCTCTGTTTCTTTGCCCTTATTGGTGCCAACGTGATGTTATATAGCTCAAGTCTTCCTCGATAAATAAGACTATCCAACAAAAAACAAATTTTTCAATTCAAAGCAGTAGCTCCACAAATTCTTTAGCTTTATAATATAAGTATTAGATATTATTTTCCCAAATTCCCGCCATTTATAAGAATGTTAAGTCGTATGAAAAATGTGTCTGGATATTTTTTGTAGAGAATTCTATTATCTATACTCTTGCCCTACCTATTTTTGTGATAAAATGTACGGTTTGGAAAAAAAAAAACACGAAAAACCTCATTTTCATACCTTTGACCTTGAATAAAATTTTTTGCACAAAGAGGATCGCCGGGGAATTTTGAGGTTTTATTTGTAATGGTATATTTAACGTCTCTACAAATTTTCAGCTCTATGCGAATTATTCCGAGATTACGATTTTTTTGCGTCTAATTAGACCGGGCTACTTAGCCAAACTCAAGTTTATTCAATTGCTATTGAAGCTAGGTTAAAAAGAGACTTATAATATGATACCTTATGAAACAGAGCATTACTTGATAATTTGTTTTCTTAATTTATTTAGTTAATAAACGAATAAAAAGCATTTTCCCGTTAAATTGGCCTTACATGGCTCAGGGTCCTTACTGTGTGGTTGTCGATCCTTCGCCTGGTCTTTGCCAGTCGTGTCCATTACCTACTGAGTAGTTACCGAGAGCATACAGCGCAATACACACTGAGCCCGCCGGGCTGTCGACATATTATGTCGGCAACTTTTTGTCGGTGGTCTAGTTGGCGGCTTCACATAATACAAGTCGGAAAATTTGGTCGGTGGCATGTCGACGGCTTGAGATGAGAAATTTATTTGGCAGTAAGTGATTGGTCAGTGATTGCCGCGTGTCTATAGATTGTGTCGCCGGGCAACTGAGCGCAGGCCAATTACTCTATCTACGGCGCAGGCGTACCCAAGCCAACATGTCGGCGGGTAACGCGCGGGCGCATGTTGCCGACATCATTCTTTTCATATACAGGCCGCCGGGTTGTGTCGCCGGGCATTGTCGTCGGCCCGGCGGGCCCAGTGTGTATTGCGCTTTAGAGTGGTCCTATAAACTGCGCACACACATAATTAACATACAATTTTCCCATTTTTAAACGGTTAACCTTATGTTCCGACTTGTAAACTGCCTAGGAGCTAATACTCCTACAGGATGGTATTTATGATTAGTAATATTGATACTTGATATAAGGACACAAATAACTTATATTTATGACAGAAACACAATACTGTATCGGTATTGAATAAAAGCCAAGTCGTTATTAATGATCCCAAATGTGTTATACTTTCTTTGATTTACGCGGCAGCCGTTCGCGATTCCCTTAACTATTGCAAATAAAAGAAATTCCTCGTACAAAAGGGAAACCTGGGGAAAAGAAATAAAAAATATAATAATTCAACATGGCGTCTGGCCACTTAATAACTGGCTGACACCATTGGGAAATATAATTTAATTTTTCTCGTCTCCCGTCCTGCTCGCACTTTGTAAAGTCGTATAGGTCCGTCTCATTTTTCAGGAGGTACCCCCAACTCTTATAACTTCCGTAGCTCGGGTGGCTTTGTCGCCCAATGTTCTGGACAAGAGTTATTTGAAATATTGTGTATTAGTTTGTTTTGAATTAAGATTTATCGATGGACTGTTTCATCTTTTAGCACTGGAATCGAATGTTGAAAGATAGGAATTGCGAAACATGTAAGCATGGGGACCGCGCACGCTTGAAGTCTTCAAGGCCCTTCCCCTACGGAGCTTCCGTAATTTACCTTAATAAGAGCCTTATAAACTCATAATTTAAAAACTACAAAGTTATAATAAAAATACAGCAATAATCTTCAGTAAGTATATCAACATTCCTTTCCCCGTTTTAAATTTTCTATTTTTGTTTCTTATACCCATGAGTCATGATATTAGCTTCCAAAGTAATACCAATTTATTAAAATTGAAGCATATTTTCAGCATCTCCATTTACACATTACGTTTATTTGAAACTCACGACAATAGATAGACAATTTCATTAACAACATATTCCCCGTTTTAAATTTTTTGAGATCAATTTTAAACTATACTACTAACGATAATTATTAGCTGTAGAAAAAGTATAGAATTTTTGTGCGATCTCAGCGACGCGTCAAATGTATGGTCAAGGTCGTTTGCTCGGGGAATGGCACTTACAGCTGTTAGTTGTTAGTTGTTACTAGCAATTTTTTTACTAAAATCTAAAGCAATTTATTTTGGACTCCAAAACCTTAGAGAAATGCGAAGAGATAAAGACCCTCTTTTTTTTTGAAGAAGAAGAATTTGAAAAAGACACGCAGACACGATTCTTCGTTTAAAATAATTATAAAGCTGTTTTAATCCTTTGATCGCGGACTCTTGGAAATCTATTGTTATTCTATAGCTTTCGCGATCACCGGTGCTCTTATGGGGCTTGATACCTATCAATATCAATAATTAATAATAATATATTTTTTTTTAAATCCGTGGTTTAATATTAATTTATTTTGAGCTTTCTATACGTATTTTTGCCGTTTTTACTAAAAAACTTGGGAAAAAAGAAGATGTTTATGCAACTTTTGGATTTATTTATTTTTCAAAAGATCTCACGAATAATTATCCAGTTCGAATTGGATACGCTTCTTGGGTTTAAGGAACATAGAGATATTTACATTATAAAAATATTAAGTACTAGCTGATCCCGCGACTTCGTCCGCGTTAGCATGGTAGATCACACCCCAAGTATTATTTATTGTACAAAAATATTCAATGCACAGAATTGACTTTCCTACGATTTTATTATATATAGAGGTTCCGCGCGGCTTCGCTTGCGTAATTTAGGAATTTCACGCAACCGTACATTTTTCTGCAAAAAATAGCCTTCACGTGGTCTATTCTTCATGTTTGCCAAATAACACAAAAATTGCTCCAGTAGTTCTTAAGATAATAAGCAATAAGCAATTTCATATAATTTCCTCCGTTTTTTCAACATTTTCCTATATTTCTTCGCTCCTATTAGTTTTAGCGTGATAAAATATAGCCTATAGCCTTCCTCGATATCTAACACTGAAAGAATTTTTCAAATCGGATCAGTAGTTGTAACGTTGCACGTACATGGTCCTTAACTGATGGTGAGATTAGCGCGTTCGAATAAGCCCTTTCATATAATTTCCCCCGTTTTTTCCACATTTTCCTCTATTTCTTCGCTCTTATTAGTCTTAGCGTGATAAAATATAGCCTATAGCCTTCCTCAATAAATGGGCTATCTAACACTGAAATAATTTTTCAAATCAGACCAGCAGTTCCTGAGATTAGCGCGTTCAAATAAGCCCTTTCATATAATTTCCCCTGTTTTTTTCCACATTTACCTATATTTCTTCGCTCCTATTAGTCTTAGCGTGATAAAATATAGCCTATAGCCTTCCTCGATAAATGGGCTATCCAACAGTAAAATAATTTTTCAAATCGGACCAGTAGTTCCTGAGATTAGCGCGTTCAAACAAACAAACAAACAAACAAACAAACTCTTCCCAATTATAATATTAGTATATATACTTACTCAAAAACTCGTACTGTGCAGTCGGTTGAAAATAAATTATTTTATATATTACTGCCATCTGTGCGAACACATTTCAAACTAAAATAGGAATTATTGCATCAGAGAATATAGTTTTTATTATTCGTAGTTCAGAGAGCTAAACATTGTGTTAGTTTTTAAAGCCACCAGCAGATAGCGCTTCTATAGGGGTCATAATTTTTAACAAGCTCCATCTATTAGTAATTTTAGAAACTAGTGGAATGCTGATTGCTGACTGCTGAGCTCTGCAGGCCATTATCTGTTGTCATTGGACAACATTCAGCAGCTTAGCTGGCTTCTACACATTCAAAAGCGACATCTATGATTTATCAATGTAACTAGAACGCCGCAGTAGTGTAGGAAGTTTATTATTAGTTCTTATTTCAATTTGTAGATGACGTAATATTTTTAAATTCCGCGTCATATTTTAATATTATATTGTTTGTGTGTGTTACCCCAGCCAGATGTTGTCGATTCATTTTTCGTACTCCTAATTAAAGCGCCCAATAAATGTGCCCAAATTTTCAAAATTAGTGCGCTTGTAGTTTTCTTGAAAAACTCGAAAAACAGATCTGGCTGGAGTAACGTTTGTAAACGTTACCCCAGCCAGAAGTTTTTTTTCTAAGGCATATTTTAAGATAAAAAGTATGCAAATAATTTAAGCGATGCAGAGCGTTAATTTGGGCACTAAAATTTTGTCTGTAGCTTGATCCATTGTGAAGATATTAAAAATCCTGCTGGGGTAACGTTTGGCGATTTTTCAGATCTCGAAGACTACTGGATGGAAGTCTAAAATTTTTGGCGCACAAGTCCTCGCAACTTTACTTAAATTAGCGCATTAATAAAAAATAAATAATCATGCACCGTTTAGAAGTTATTTGATGTTTTATGAAAACCACTAAATACGTCCTAGCACTTTTATTATACCGTATATACCAGTCAGTAGTTATGTAACAATGACCAAAACTTCTTCAGAAAAGTGCACAACGCTAGCGAGGCTATTTAAAATCGTTATTTTGTTGTATATTCCTTGATGATACCTATAATTTAAGCGGTACTTTCAATTTATTTAGGTAAATTTTTACCTAAAAATACTCAATACTTTAGGAAAAAACGGGAATTATATGAAATTAACAAATAACGCTTGACAATCTGACCGAGTTAAAATTGTCATAAAAAAGCGGCGTTTTCATACATCGAGGTGACATTCTGAAATATGTAGCACAATGTTTCGGTTAAAAGTACGTATGTAGGCAAGTGTTAAAATATGTTATTATTAGGATTTATTAAGATAAATATCTGCAAGTTTCTTACGCCGGTTCTTCTTGCTGGGTCACTTCCGGAACCAGTGGTAGGCTATCACGTAGACCTTCTGAAAATATTTTATTCAGAACTGAGAAATAAAACGATTTGTATTTTATTTCCCTCAGATCTTCTTACTGGATTGCAGATTATGGATGGTTATATTTTTCGAGAGTACCTATTCACTATGCATGTACCCTAGACGATCAATTTTATTTTGCAATAATATCACGTATTGTCCAATATTATTGACCGAGCTTGTTGCGCAATTAAATTGATCGTCTAGGGGCCCGCTAAGAGTCGCTTATGCGGACCAACCTAAACATAATAAATTGCTAAAACTCCTTACTGCCTTTAACTTATTCATAAAAATTCAAAATAAGTCAGTCTCTGTTTTTCTTCAATCTTATGTCAGAAAATATAATTTGGCAAGATTTTAAATAGTAAAGCTCACAAAAAATATTGTAGACTAAACAAGGTAAAACGTGATCGTAGTTTTCGTCACTTCGAATCAGGTAAACTGCAGTGTATAGTTACTAACCATGGGCGTATATAAGGGGGTCCTGGGGGTCTGGACCCCCCCCCCCATTACTATCCATCTTACTTGTCCAATCGACAATAATATATGTGCCTCGCCGATTAAAATCGGTGCGGTACATATCGACACCGGAAATATCACTTAATGTAAGGAACAAAACACGACTTTTCAGGAGAGCGAAAAAACAACTTTTTTTTTTTACAAATTCGTCTGTAACTTTTTATCATTTAGTACGATCTTAAAGGTGTTTATGGCAAAGTTTCTTAGAATTTTGTCGGCTATATAACTATAAAAAAATATTTTCGTAAATTTACGCCTTTAGAAAATAGCATGTCCCTTACATTAAAAAAATTTGCTTATTTGTCCCTTACAGCACTGAATTTTTTTATGTCAACTATGCCATATTAAAGTAAGCACCAAGTTTAATATGAAACTGCGACACAAATATACTGTAAAGGACATAAAAAACTATGCTTTGGAGGAAGTTTGATGTAATATATTAAAATCTAACACAATAAGCCCACCACGACTGGCTGGTCTACCACATAAGGGAATAGGATTTCCAGCAAAATAAGGGAACTTCGACAGACTGAAGCATTTCCCTTGGCACCGGGACTGTTCCCATCTACACCCAGAGCCCCTTTAGACAAGGTGGAACTTTGCAAAACCACGTCTCTGCTCTTTTGTCCTACCGAAATTTGTATCCTGAGCCGAATAGAAGATGGATCTTCCTCCCTGTTCCGCTCTGCGGCCTCTTTCTGTGAACCTGACCTAGCGATTGCACACCACAAGTCTAAATGTTCGTCCTTGACCTGGCATTACGCTCCTCATTTCACCTTATCAGGAGCTAATGTTCTCTTTTATCGCACCTGTCAGAGCTGCTTCGCCAGTGCCCAGACTTTCCCCTTCTATGACCTTTCCTTTTATGGTGTTACGCCAGCTATTTCTATTATCGGCCACTCGAAGAGCGTCGCAGACAGTCGACTCAAGTGTGGTACGGATTTGATCAGACCAACGTATGAGACAGCGGCTCCGCTGTCTTTTCCCCTCAATCCTCGACGGCGTCGATACGTCTGCGGTCTGCAGACTTCAGAGTCCATGTCTCGGATCATTAAAGACAGATGAAGAATATGAGCACGTACACAAGTTTCCTCCTGGTTTTTAACGAAATCTTCCTGTCAAGCCAGGTTTTATGCATTTTGAGACATGGCGCTCTTGGTCATCCCAATTCTTCTACGTATATTTGGTTAACAGGAGCCGTTTCTCGTAAAGATCAAAGACAAACTTGCTAACCACTTCCAATTTTACCGCGCCAGACAAAGGCAGAGTGTTGCTTCTATCTACGACCATGTTTTTGGTTTCCCTTTATTAAATGAGAGTCCCAAGTTGTTGATCATTTGCTTCATTCTCTAAAACAGTTCTTGCATTTCGATTTCATTTGCAGCCAGGAGAGTATTGTCATCTTTAATGCTAGCTATATACAATTGACCGCATTACATGTGTATACCTAAAGGCTAAAGGTTTAGCTAAAACACTAAAACTTTATAAAAAACCTTAAACTTTTACGGATAATACTTTTTGAGTAGGTGCCAAAAAATTATCTTCTTACTTGAAAAATGATATTTAAAATTAAGGTAAGGGACAAATTTTAGTGAAGCTATGACAATTATTATGTATCAATTCTTAACGTAAAGGACATGTAAAGAGAATTGTACTAAGCTAAATGTTAACGTAAGGGACTGAATTTTATTTTAAAAACATTTACGTTATTTTTTTAACACGTAAAAATATTTACATCCGTTAAATCAATTTTTTTAGGAAAAAACCTGTCTAGATTTTAAAAAATGTGTACTCTAAGGGACATTTTTTTAACGATAGAAGAATTTCAAGTATGCCAAACGATAGAGCTCGAAATTCTGAATTCAATGATATAATATATAACTCGTTTTCGCCAAAATGTCCCTTACGTTAAGTGATATTTCCGGTGTCGATGTAATATGTAAAATAAATATTTTTGTTTTCCTATTTGCTGCTGCGGAACCCTTCATGGGCGATTCCAACTCGCACTTGGCCGCTTTTTTACGTTAGGGATCCCCCCCCCCCCCCCCCTTATCAAACGCCCGTGTTACTAACAACGAATAAATAATAAATCAGCCAAGTGCGAGTTGGACTCGCGCACGATGGGTTCCGTACCAAAGAGCAAAAATAGTAAAATTTTGAGTGTTTTGTATGGGATTTATTTATTAATAAATTATTTATTAATAAATTAATAATACCCTTAATTATTTATTAATAAATTTATTAATAAATACCCTTAATTATTTATTAATAAATTTTATTATTAATTATTTTAATATAAATACAGCTGAGTATTTTATGTACATTTCAAGTGCCTACTTTTCTTTGTATCTTAATTAGTAATACAACTTTCAAGATTTTTCGCAGATAAAAATGTTGTTTATTTTATCAAAATGAAGCTACTCACAAAAAATTAGCTTGATAGTAGTAAAAAAAAATTTCTAGGGCTCCCTGACTATTATAACTATATAAGCAATACACTGGGGAAGACGATTTAATGTATTTTTATATTTAAAAAAAAAAAGTTGTAATGAAAATTTTCTACTCTAATGATTACAATAAATAAATACGTACCTATTATAGTTATGAATGCATTTCGTTATTATGTCCTAAGAACATGCCAATACCAAGTTTCCCCTCCTCAGGATAAAAAATCGCCCGAAACTTTCAATTTGATAACTAAGAAGTCTTATAATTTCTTACTTTTTAACGAATAAAAACGTTAACGCTTGTTTACGTACATGTACCAATACTATCCTACACATTTGGAATGTCACCTCGATGTATGAAAACGCCGCTTTTTTATGACAATCTTAACTCGGTCGGGTTGTCAAGCGTTATTTGTTAATTTCATATAATTCCTGTTTTTTCCTAAAGTGTTGAGTATTTTCAGGTAAAAATTTACCTAAATAAAGTGAAAGTACCGCTTAAATTATAGGTATCACTAAGAAATAGCATACATACAAAATAACGATTTTAAATAGCCTCGCTAGCGTTGTGCACTTTTCTGAAGAAGTTTTGGTCATTGTTACATAACTACTGACTGGATCTTGGTGAAAATTACGTCACTAATTTAAGCCAGATGTAGGCTTTAATATGCAATTTGAATTAGGTCTTCAGACGGTATAATACAAGTGCTAGGACGTATTAAGTGGTTTTCATAAAACATCAAGTAACTTCTAAACGGTGTATGATTATTAATTTTTATTAATGCGCTAATTTAAGTAAAGTTGCGAGGACTCGTGTGCCAGAAATTGTAGACTTCCATCCAGTAGTCTTCGAAATCTGAAAAATCGCCAAACGTTACCCCAGCAGGATTTTTAATATTTTCACAATGGATCAAGCTACAGACAAAATTTTAGTGCCCAAATTAACGCTCTGCATCGCTTAAATTATTTGCATACTTTTTATCTCAAAATATGCCTTAGAAAAAAAAACTTCTGTCTGGGGTAACGTTTACAAACGTTACTCCAGCCAGATCTGTTTTTCGAGTTTTTCAAGAAAACTACAAGCGCACTAATTTTGAAAATTTGGGCACATTTATAGGAGCCTGCGCTTTAATTAGGAGTACGAAAAATGTTTAAGAAATCGACAACATCTGGCTGAGGTAACGCACACATATTGTTTTATGAAAACGCTAGAACGTGGCTAGAATAATTACTGATGTATAATCTAATTCGGACCGTACATTTTTACAGAAAAATAACAATCAAAGTACGTTATCACAATTAAATAACGGTAATAAAATTACCGATAAATGCATAGTTTTGAAGATAATAATTTTAAGATCTCCTCGATTATCCAAAATATGAATATTTGATTTCTCATCGACAAAACAACGTCTTGACAGACAGACAGACAGACTGAAAAGTGTTAGTAGTTACTACTACTAAGACTTTACTGTCTGTCTGTCTCTCTCCCAGCAAGCACAAAACACCATTAAAACAAATTTATTATAGCACGAGTTAATGTACAAAGCATTATAACCAGATCGTATATCGGCTGTATATCTTTTAAACGACTCTTTTAAGTAAAATTTGCCCCCCGCTTTAGACAGCGTTGAATTGTATAAAGGCAATTTAATATCATTATAATATTATCATATTACTTCATTAATAAAGTCATTTATGAGCATAGGAATAAACAAATGGCATTTTTTGCGACTTTAATACAGTTAATATATAGCTTTTAAAATTACAATCTGTTATTAAAGTTTCATAACAATGCTTATTTTGTCGGGTGAATCATACATGTTATTAGTAAAGAATACACGCGCCCTCGCTAAAATACTTTATCTTATATATAAAATTCTCGTGTCACAATGTTAGTCCACGAACTCCTCCGAAACGGCTTTACTGATTTTTACCAAATTTTATATGCATATTCAGTAGGTCTGAGAATCGGCTACTCGGTACTTTATATATTGATAAGTGCATTTGTTGAATAAATAATAGTAAATTATTACAACCTGAGACTGACGGCGACCATTGTTTGTGCGACGGGATAGCGATCGGCGTTGCCATGGTGACATACTTATTTAGTCACTTCAATAAAATAATACTTTAATATGGCGAAGAAACGTTTGCCGGGACAGCTAGTTCAGGCATATAACAGCACTTCAGACATATAACAGGTTCAGGCATATAACAGCACTTCAGAAATATGTTATAATGTTTAAACTCATTATACGTAATAGTGACTGATCGTTATCGAGTTTAGCAGGGTACCGTAATCATTTGGTAAAGCCTATATATAATTTATGTTTTTGGTATGTACAATTTATAAGAAGGTTAGTACTAACTAGAGTGATGGTTTTTTCCAGAATAATGGCTTCAAGGAGTGCAGAAGAGAGAATTTTGAGATGGCTCAAAGAAGAAGACACTGATGATAGAGATATTTTTTAGTTCTAACAATACTTTTATTTCGATCAAAATATAGCTTGTCGCGAAATGCTCAGCTCTTTATATTCTCTATACTCATTTAAACGCTATTAGACTGAATATTATTTATTTTACTCATAACACATTTTACAATCGCTCTTCTCAATACACACAAATTTTCTCTATACAAGTCACATCTCAAAATTTGTCATATTTAAAAATATCAAGAAAAATAAACTTCCAAAAAGGTTAAAAACGTTTTGAACAAGCTATATACTGTAGAGATGAATAGATCAGAAATAAAACGGAGCAAAGGCATTATTTGTTATAAAGTCAATTTTAATATAGGACTAGCATTAAATTAGCACAAACATGGACTATTAGAAAGCTTTTATTCCTACAAAAAATCAATATACGTTCAAAAGCACTATAAATTAGTTTATTAATGCTTATTTAAAGCGTAAAGTTTTTCTAATTACCAATGTAAGATAATAGTCTTAGTATAAGTTTGAAAGCTGTTTTATAAGCTGTAATTTAGAATTGTCCTACGTTAATTTAAGATTTTTGACATTCTAACAATTTTTTGCTAACCATATTATAGCAGTAAGCATAATTTGATGCAATAAATGCCTTTATAGAGTATTCATATTTGGATAGTGACGATTAAAAGAATTAATATGACTTCAAGACATAATTCTGTATCTGTTTTGGTTAATATACAAGTTGTGTGCTTGCTGGGCTGTCTCTTCTGTCTGTTTGTCTCTCATGACGTTATTTTGTCGATTAGTCTAATAATTATTAAAGCCACGATGTTTATTATTAATAATAATTGCTTACTATTTTTGTGGTTCTGTACTCAAAGAGAAAAAAATGGATCACTATTTCTCTTTGGGTACAAAACCCCAAAAATAATACTTAATAATTAATAATTAAGTAGGTATTAATAGTAAACATCGTGGCTCTAATTACACCACTTGAGTTTGCGAATAGGGTAATGTATTAGTAAATATAAAAAGTTAAACTACCCGCTTTCCAGTTTTGGCAAATGAAAATATTATATTCCAAAGTTGTAGTGAAAATTCTCGCGCTGAAAAGGGAAGAAATAAATACTGAAATGGATAAAGTGAGCGTAATATTGCCGAAATTTAAACACAAGAGAAAAACGTTTAAATATACAAGTAAGTAGCAATTCCCTCCTTAAAAATTAATAATACATACTAATATTACCATGTCTATGAAATAGTAGAGGAGCTGGGGAGGGTGCTATTTTTGTAGTCACTCGAGCGTCATGGAGACCTAGTAGGTTTTGTACATAGGTAAAGTTGATAAAAAATAATAAGAGTGTTTTTTTATTTTAGCGGTGGGTTCAGAAACTGCAGCCATTTTAAAGTTTTGAAAAAGAAAATATATTCATAAAATTGCTTATTCAGGTAAATTATAAATATATTTTAGACAACAAGGACTAAATCATTTAGCTTAGAGCAAAATAAAATATCCGCGAAGCTTAGTTAAGAAAATATGAAGCTTTATTTTTTTATATTTTAAAATGTCCCTACAGCCTTACCTAACTTTTGAATCGTCAGTGCTTTATATGGAAGCTTCTTTGGGGTATATTAAGCATCCCCTATCTTAATCTGACGACATTTCAATATTTACAAAAAAAAAATACCCACCACGTTAGAAATCTGATTTCTATACCATGATAACTAGACACATGTCGGAAGCCTAATTGCAAGCTTAATCTGACACGCTCGAGCTACTCCCGAAATCCCCTCTTCCCCTCCCCAACTACAAGGTATATTATCACCGCAGGCAAAGCTGTTATTTCTTATTTCTAGGTCATACTTCACAAATTTAACTTTATCAAAAATATCGTGAGAACGCGTCGCTAAGTCTAGACTACAACTTAAACCTATTTTTCACATCTAAGTACGTATGTTTGAACAGAGATACCAAGAGATACAAAATCCTTTGCACTATTTGCTGAAAGATCGAGACGGAATCCGTCTTTATCTGCTATATATTTTATTGTTGCTGATATCAACTGTTTGCGATGACAGACACACATAATTCAGACAATTAACAACTCTAGAAGTGAACACTTGTTATTAACTATTCATTAATTAAAATTGTTGTTAGTATCCGTAAGTTTTTCAAAGAAAAAACTATCAAAATGCGAAACGCAACAGTCGCAGTTTCTCCTATTTATTTCAACATAGCTGAATATTGTTTATTCGGCTTGGTTCTGGGAGTGATAGTGTTTATTACTGTGCACTATTTGTTTGTCAACACGAAATACAACACAGTAGCTGGATTTTTGTTTGGCGGCAAAAATATGTCTATCATATCAATCTCATTGGCTTTAACAGCGAGGTGAGTATCTATTTTAAAATCTGCTACTTACATAGAAAAACTCAAATTAAGATATTATGTTATTTAAAAGTACCTACTACTACCTACGGTACTGCTAATTATTATTCCTATTGAAACCTCCTCCAGTGCATACTAACAAATTGAGTAAGTAACAATAACTGTAAGTAATATTTATTTTTTAAATTATAAGTATAGATATAAGTAATAGTTATTTCGTTTCTATTTTGAAAATGTTTGCGTTACATATTGAATTGCGTTAATACAGGACAATTATTTGCGTAATTTTTTCCTTATCACATTGTTTCATTTTTATAAGATACCATACCTTAGTATGGGATCAGACAACGTGCTTGCTATGTTTTACTGTATATTTTATGTGTGATAATTATATTTTATGCATTATAATTTATAACTAGATGGCCCATTGAATTTTGTGTATCTTTTGTCCTCATAAATCTTACATGGACATCTATGATATATTTACGTTCTCCTACACCTGACCCTCCGCTTTCTCCTTTTGCTTTTAAACCTGTCACTACCCAGGAAGTTGAGAAACACATAACAAGCATTAAATCGAAAGCATTAAATTAAATCGTGTTGATGGCATAAGCCGAAAAATTATTATTCTCAGTACACCCGTCGTCCTCTGTCATATTTTTAATTTCTCCCTCAGTTCCAGCACATTTCCCAGCTGCTGGCGCAAAGCTGCAGTTATTCCCATTCCCAAAATCAAATGTCCTACCTTACCCTCTGACTTCTGACCCATTTCCATTCTCCCACTCCTATCGAAGGTACTTGAGCGCCTTGTTTACCAGCAATTAAATTCTTTCATTAATTACATTTGTCTGCTTAGTCCTTTCCAATCTGGCTTTCGTCCGGGGCATAGTACTGTGACTGCTTTAACCAAAGTGACATTACTGGACTTCAGTAATGCTTTTAATACCGTTGACTACGATATCCTCATTGCTATGCTAGGTGCGCTTAAATTCTCGGATCCTGTGATGAAGTGGTTTCGTAGCTATCTTGTTGGTAGACAGCAACGTATACGCATTAATGATCACATTTCTGGATACTGTGATATAACAGCTGGCTTTCCTCAGGGTGGTGTCCTATCCCCTCTCTTTTTTTCCCTTTTTATCAATTTCCTCACCCCGCTACTCACCTGCTTCTTCCACCTCTATGCAGATGACCTTCAAATCTATACCCACACACCTGCTAACGATTTAAAGTCTGCAATTACGGCTATCTGTTACTGTAAAAGCTCGAACTTCGGTAAATCTTAACATTTAAGTGTCAATCTTAGGATTTACCGACGCGAGTTGGTAAATGTAAGTATTTCTAATAATACGACGATTTTTTCGAACATTTACCATGAAAATTCGGTATATGCTAGGTTTTACTACTGTCAACTGGTAAATGTTGGTTTTAGGAATAAAACAATGCCTTAATAAACTATAAGACAAAACAGGTAGTTAACATAATGCTTACCTAAGCTACTATAATTCAATCAGTATTCTTCTTAAATTTGGTTTTAAAAAAAGTAAAGAGGTAATCAAAATATGTGATTAATTAATAAGTAAGGTATGAACCTAAAACAAAATATGTCACTTGATGGAAAGCAACTTCCGGTGCCCATGGACACTCGCAACTTCAGAAGAGCTGCAGGTCTGTCGGCCTTTAAGAGGAAAAAGGGGTATGGGAGGGTAGGGAAGGGAATATTGTAGTGGGATCGGGCCTCCGGTAAACTCACTCACTCGGCGAAACATAGCACAACTGTTTCACGCCGGTTTTCTGTGAGTCCGTGGTATTTCTCTGGTCGAGTCGGCCCATTCGTGCCGAAGCATGGTTTTCCGACTATTAATACCACTTTAATAATTTATAATAATATTAAAATAAAATAAAGATTTAACGTTTTTGCTCTTTAACAGTACGGAACCCTTCGTGCGCGAGTCTGACTCTCACTTGGCCGTTTTTTTTTTAATCCTTCAATAGTGGATTCTTGGAAATCTATTGTTCTCGCGGCCACATGTGGCCACTTGGGAGTTGAACCATACTGTAAATCCTAATAAAGTACCATGCCATTACTGTAAATCCTAAGATTTACCAACTATATGGTGGTAAAAGTTCGTATCGCAAAACTTTTCGTACATTTACCTACCATTAGGGATTGGTAGATATTAGGTTTTACTAGAAAATCTTAGGATTTACTGCAGTTCGAGCTTTTACAGTAACATATCAATACGAATCTTGCAACCATACTTCGTTGGAGCCAGGGCCATGGCCTGATAGTCAATTCCAAAACGACTCAAATTATTGTTATGGGTAGTTCGAAATTACGATACTCTGCCTAGTATAACCTTGAACAATGTAGCTTTACCTTGTAGCAATATGGCAAAAAACCTGGGTGTATAGGTATACTTCGACTCAACTCTAAATTGGTCTCATCACATCTCTGAGATCAGTCGAAAGTTTTTTGCGGCGGTGGGCTCACTGAATCGCTGGAAAAATATTTTATTCCCTGTAAAGACTAAATTCGAGCTTGCGCAGACTTTACTTCTACCTATCCTCGACTATGCAGATGTTTGTTTAATAGATCTCAGCGAAGAAAAACTCAACAAACTTGAAAGATTACAAAACATCTGCATCAGATTCGTGTATGGTCTGCGCAAGTTCGACGATGTCTCTGAATTTCGCCGGAAACTTGGGTGGCTGCCCATCAAACTCCGCCGGGAGGAGCATGTCCTGATCCTGTTATTTAATATCCTACATGACCCCCGCACTCCCCCCTACCTTAAGGATCGCTTTCAGTATCGTAGTGCAGACCATAAGCGTGTGTTACGCTCTGTTTATAATAGAAACGTTTTCTACCCCAAAGGGAGGAAAACGAGTATTTCAGGTCTTGCCGAGGCTTGACCTTTCGGAGATTAGCTATCTTACCTAGTCGTACACAGACCCTATCCATGTCGTTGTGAATGCGTTAGAGTGCTGGAAGCGGTACATCGCACCCGGCGATGGTGCCTGCAAGGGTGCGGGGGAGGGCCGCGCGACGCGCGCGCGCGCCGCCCGCACGGCCTCGCCAGTACCTGTTCCGAAAGCCAGCAAGAGCTTGCTCAGGTCAAGCCTCGGCAAGACCTGAAATACTCGTTTTCCTCCCTTTGGGGTAGAAAACGTTTCTATTTCAGTTCTGTGCCTTCGGCTTGACCTTTCGGAGAGGTGTTTATCTTCTGCTGGCACCTTCAACATTATAATATAGCGTACTGTGAGATCTTAATTTTCCTGATTTGTTCCTGAGTATTCCCATAGTGAGAGCAAGGTTTATGATGGAGGAGAGAAAAAACCAGACGGAGAATATCAACACTTAAGTATATTATTTAAGTAATCAACAACATGAGATCAAAATTTGTTAATTAATAGAGTATTGGCCGCTTGTCATAACGTTACGATAAACAATTAATAGTTTATACTATGGTCTTAATAATATTCAACATAGACAGACGAATATTACCGGGGGTGCCACTTTTAACAGAGCATCCCAGCTTACAATCTTATAAAATCAAAAATAAACACGAGTATTCCTGAATCATCCCACAGATTGTGGCAAGATATCTATTAGAAAAGAAAAATATAAAACGAACATGTAACATATTCTTAACTAATCTACAAAAAGAGATCATACACTAGGAACATTAGGGTTGCCCGTTACTTAAATATAAATTATCATATCAACATGGTATAAAAGAGTCTACGAGAGTTCTACTTGTAACAGGCTTTGTTACAGTCTTATAGTAATGCTTAAAGAAATTCTTGGAACCCTTCCAATTACCACGACTAAGAACCTTATCAAGCGAAGTATTATTGGCATAATCATACGATGCTACGGCTGAACGTATGGATCCCGGCGAACAACTAATGCCAGCGTCCGACAGCGCTGTGCTTACCCAGTTAGCAATAATCGTTCTTGAAGCCTCCTTGACTCTGCCACGTGTTGTAATAAACAAGCTAAATAAACCTTCTTTGGCCTTTCGCCGTTCAGCTGTAACGTCCAGTAAGCATTGAATCCATGCGACTAGGTCAAAAGTATTATTAGCTGATTTACTCAATTGCCAGCCCGATTGCCGATATGTAGCCCTGTCGGTTTTTGAGCCAAAAGCCGGCCAGAAAGTAACGGTGTCTTTCTTGATTTCACAATAGTCCGGGTCTATCCGCAGAAGGGTTAAGTCATGAATTCTGCGTCCTGATGCTAAAAGTAATAGGAGCGCAACATGCCGAGAAACTTGAAATAGACTTTTCTTGTCTACTGGATTATTTTCTAACCACGCTAATAGGTCCTCGATATTCCACACCTGTGACTTAGTTACCCTAGCTGCCTGATGTTTTATGCTGATGGCTTTGAGTATGAATGTGATCAGCGGGTGAGACGACAAGGACTTCTCGTGTTCCGGAGTAGCAAGAGTCACTACCACTGACTTGTGAACAAGAATTGTAGCATAGGCAAACTTTTTCACCCTGTGTAGGAAACCTAGGTAAGAGGCGACCTGTCGTGGATGAGGTCTGCAGGGTTTTGCCCCCTTTTGTTTGCACCACGAAATCCACTGTTTCCACGCGGAAGTATACGTTTTCCAAGAGGATTCTCTCCAGGCCGATTGAAGGAGTTCAATATCTTCTTCTGGCAGACCTGCAATCAGATTACTCCACCCCGTATCTTCCAAACCTCCAAAACAAGATCTTTCACATCTGGCGGGGGACGGCCTGTAGACAGATCGATCAGGTGACAACCTACGTTGTGAATCTGAAATGGTGCGTCCACTGCTCTGCTCTTCAAATCTCCCCGCCAAAACACATTCTTCCACCGTGGTACTATCATCAGATACATTCCTGATGCGCTGTTCAAGTGCTGCAAAACCTTCGGAATAAGAGGTGGAGGAGGAAATATCCAGGCCAACTGGTAATGCCATTTCCTGCTGAAGGCATTCGTGAACAGAGCGTTGCTGTCGGTTGCATCTATTGACACATAATGATCCACTACTTTTGACTGGGCTGATGCGAATAAATCTACAGTTGGTGTTCCCGTTCTCTGGAATATTATCTTCAAAATCCTTCCTTTTAGGCTCCAGTCCGGGGGAGACCGACCCCTGGATAGACTGTCCGCGATAGTGTTGTACCGCCCCGGGATGTAGAAAGGAACGATGTGAACATCTAACCGGCGAGCTACCTTGAAGATCTCTCTTGTTAGTTCCAGTAGACATTTCGACCTTGTACCTCCAAAGTTCCTTAGGTACCCAACGGCCGTTCGGCTGTCGGATTGGATCATTATCACTCGGCTCTTCACTATCTGCGGTAGACTGTCTAGGCCTGCGAACACCGCAAATAACTCCTTTCGATTGATGTGCCACTTCCTTTGATCTACGTTCCACTGACCTGACAACGAGTGCTCTCCTATCTGGACACCCCATCCCCAGTCGGAGGCGTCCGTTGTCATAAATATATCCGGTTCGCGCGCAAATATCTTCCCTGATTTGGACAGATTTTGAATCCACCAACGACAGTCGTTGAGGGCCTCGATTGGCACTGGCAACCGGCGATGCGGTTGGTTTTCTGGCAACGACCGGCTTGCCCTCTGAAGATATCTGGTGAATAGCCGCCCTAGTGGCGTTACCAGAGATGCAAAACCCAGGCTTCCTATCAGTTCCAGATTTCCAAGTCCAATGGCACTGAGTCACTAGCTGTACCAACTCTTGTCGCAGTCGGATTATTTTTTCTTTGGGAAGGCAAGTAGTGTTTCGTACTGTGTCCCACTGCACGCCGAGGAACTCTATTACCCTGCTTGGCTTCAGAATTGATTTTGACAGATTTACAACCCAGCCCAGCCTTTGCAGTAAGAGAACCGACGATCTCAGCTGGAACTCTAACACCTGATGGTCCTGGTGGGCAAATAAAAAGTCGTCTAGGTATACCAGGACTCGAATTCCTCGTGATCTTAGAATGGCCGCCAGCCAGTTTCCCACTCGAGAGAAAGCTAACGGTGCGCTTGACAATCCGAATGGGAGGGAAGTCATCTGATAAAGCCTGTTTCTGTACGCAAAGGCGAGGAATCGACGGTGACTCTTTTTTATAGGGATGTGAAAATAGGCTTGTGTGATGTCCACTTTTCCCATGTAATCGTTTTGCTGCAAAAATTTGTGTACGTGAGAATGATTTATCAGTCGAAATTTGCGCGGTTTTAGGTAAAAATTGAGCTGACGTAGGTCGAAGATTTGTCGTACTTTTCCGTTTGATTTTGGGATTAGGAAAACCCTGGACAGAAACCCCGACTTGTCCTTTGATCTTTCTATCACGCCTAATTTGAGCAGCGAACGGATCTCGTTGTCCATTAAACTTGAAGTTTTGGTTCCAAACTTTTTCAGAAGGGTCTTTCTTACAGGTACTAGGGGCGGTTTTCGAATAAAGGGGATGCCGTAACCCATAATAATTTTTAGAACTTAATCGGGAGCCCCAATTTTCTTCCACGCTTGACGGTACCGCCTCAATTGGCCGCCCCTGAAGCCTTCCTCAGTAACGACGAAGTTGGGATTTGTCCGTCTTAATAGGCTTCTTTCTTGCAGCTTGAGGTCTTTTTTGGCCCGTTTGAGCGACTCGTACGGAGGGTTGGTTGCGCCATGAGGCTCGCCTAGATCTTGATGGCTCATAAGGTCTTTGCTGTGCTTTTGCTGGCTCGATCTTATTGCGTTGAAAGGGCCTCCTCTGGCTAGTTGCAACTCGGAAAGAGGGGGCGAAAACCTTTCTGACACCTCCATTATCTCGAAAAAACTCCGTCAACCTCTTCCTCTCAAAAAGGTGGGTTGGTGACGGTGGTATCTGATGGAGTGCCTGATTCATGGCTTCGTCCTTGACCTTGAAATTCTTACGCCTCATTTCAATAGTTTCCGCTCTGTGTGCACAAACGTATTGGAGCAGGTTGTCGGACGTCTGTCTGAATTGTGAATCTGCACTAAGAAGTAGCTTCACGTCCTCAGATGTTTCAGGAAACTTCTTTGCGAGACTCTTAAGGCCCTCAGATAATGTTTTACGCTGGCACAAGAGCCCATGGGAAATCGTACCTAGCATGTGGTCCTGTTTGGTGAGGAGACTCGACGACTGTATTCCGAGACTGGCAAGCTCTGTATTTATTTTAAGGGCGCTAAAGACTGGTGCTGCATGCAAGTATTTTTCCACTTCTTTGTACCTCACCTTGTCCCAAGCTTCTGAGCCAAATCTTTGGCACATTATGCCATCCCTCTCAATGCTCTCCGATGGAGCAGGAATAGAGGGTTCAGCCTCCTTGACCATCGGCAGGAAATCTAAACCAGGTTCAGGACCGTCCTCTTCAGTCGGAGACACTTGGGGAGGCATGTGCCACGCATCTGGCGTCGGCGATAGTGCTTCCCCTACATCTATTTCTATCTCAGATTCCTCGTCGTCTGAAGGTCGGCTACAGGATGATATTGATTTCTCCTTTTTAGATAAAAGTGCCTCACACAATTTATCTACTTTTTCCTCGAGAATGCCTAACCTAGACTTAGCTCTTGGCTCGTCCGAGCTTCTGGAAGATCTTTTCCGCTTCCTTGACTCTGTTGACACCTGATCACGATCCGAAGACAATGCGCGATTCGCTTCTATTCTGGACAATGGGCGCTTATATCCCACCGCCTGATTAAATATCTCTGTTGCGGCCGCAGATCCTCGTATTTTGTTAGAAATAGCTGGAGGGCCTGTAATCAGGGCCCTAGTAAATGCCCAATCCAGGAGCTTCACTTTAATATCTCGGAAGCCTCTTTCTGATAGCCGGTCCGCGTCGGGATCAAATGCTTTTGCATCTTCTTCAGTGGGCAGCGCAAATCTTAGTTTATTTAGAACTTGTGGATCCACTCGCTCCCCAAAGATATCTTGCTTATTTAGTTTCGAAACTCTCCAAGAAGTCCACCCATCTGGCATGTGCTCCTGGGCCACAACCTTTAATCGGTCTAGGATTACGTCATCTTCTTCCGTGCTCCCAGTTTCAGCCAAAAGTTCTCCAAGGGTGACGTATTCCCCGCCGCCTGCCATCTGAAGCAATGGATGTGCTCATTAATAAAAACCTTATACGAGACATTAAGTCTAAGTGTGGCTTGCAATCTACATGGCTCGAATCATTCAAATGTTGGCTCAACCTTGTACGCCGAGCGGCTCACGAAATCAAGCCGACGGTTGATGCTCATGAGCCGTACGGCTGCCGCTTGTGAGCCGTCCGGCTGCCGCTTGTGAGCCACCCGGCTGCCGCTTGTGAGCCGTTCGGCTGCGGCTCGTGAGCCGTACGGCTGCGGCCCGTGAGCCGTACGGCTGCGGCTCGTGAGCCGTACGGCTGCGCTTCGTGAGCCGTACGGCTGCGCCTTGTGAGCCTTTGCGGCTCAACTTAAGGAGGCGTCAGCTGCAATTAGCGAGCCGAAAAAAACCCTCGTGTGGATGAACTATTGACCACAATACGGCGCTGACACTGAACTGGCAGGCGTCAGTCGCACTAGTGAGCGTAAGAGCTGCGACTAGCATTTTTCATGAGCACTATTGAGCAAGGATCTATAAAAAACGCAAACACAACAAAAACAGATAAAGTGTATAAAACAAACTCACCGTAAAATATCTCAGCTGTGATAAATAACTAATTTCACACACTTTTATTTCTACGGCGAATATTTGCAACTCAAACACGAAACGTTACAACAACGTTATTTTGAATCGCGGAAAGGGTTGTGCACCGGTCGGTAAAAGACAGCGTACTGGCGAGGCCGTGCGGGCGGCGCGCGCGCGCGTCGCGCGGCCCTCCCCCGCACCCTTGCAGGCACCATCGCCGGGTGCGATGTACCGCTTCCAGCACTCTAACGCATTCACAACGACATGGATAGGGTCTGTGTACGACTAGGTAAGATAGCTAATCTCCGAAAGGTCAAGCCGAAGGCACAGAACTGAAATAATAAACTATTAGTATCTTTTACTAAGTCGGGATACTTTGTGGATTCTTTCGCTGTGAAGGCCACTTACTTGTGGAATGAACTACAACTCTACTCGAGATTCGAGAGTCGCAGTCATTAGCTTCTTTCAAATCGAAGCTACATATCCATCTGAGGAGTGAAGTCTCTTGCTAGTTACTAGTATTAACTGCGTGTCTAAAATAATATTTATCTTTACGTCTTATGTAACGTGTTATGTATGTTGTATTTGTGAACTATACTTTATTAATATTTATTATCATTTTTTGTATTTTTATTATTATTTTTAATTTTATATTAGTCATTAAGCTGTTATTCTTTACCCCGCATACTATTACTAGATTCAATTTTCCTCTTCCACAGGGTTGCCTGGGAGAGATCGCTCATAGCGATAAGGCCACCCTTGCCCACATATTATATTAAGTTTATAGTTTAAGTAACATGATTGTATTTAAATGTAATGTGAGCAATAAAGAATCGATCTATCTATCTATGAAAATTTCAAGACTGTTCAGCATATCTCGAGTTGTAGCGAGATTATTTTTTATTTATTTAAGGCCGTCCCCCGAGCCTTGGCCGTACCTTGGCCATACATTTGCTACGATGCCGAAATCGCGCCAAAACCCTATTATTTTTACTTATCTTAGTTCAAAATTGTCCTAAAAAAATTAAAACGGGGAAAATGTAGTTTATGATATTGTCGATCTATTGGCGTGAGTTTCAAATAAAAGTGATTTGTAAATCCTAAGGAGATGCTGAATGTATGCTTAATTTTTTTATAAATTGGTATTACTTTGGAAGCTGATATCATGAGTATAATACACAAAAATAGAAAATTTAAAACGGGGAAAGGAATATAGGAGGATAGGAACGGGGAAGTTGATATACTGAAGATTATTGCTGTATTTTTATTAAAACTTTGTAGCTTTCAGATTATAAGTTTATAAGGCTTTAAATACGGTAAATTACGGAATCTCCGTAGAGAATGCCCTTAAATAGAAAATTAATTATGTCATATTTCAGCCACCTAACCAGTATAACCCTACTCGGAGTGCCTGTAGAGATCTACTTACGAGGCACTCAGTACTGGGCGTCGGCGCTATCTCTAATCGTGGTTACTTTCCTCACCGCCGTTATTTATTTGCCAGGTAAATGTTTATAGAATCATTCAACTTTACATACATGACGCGAGCGTGAGTCAGATTGCATTTGAATTTATAAATATGCTAAACAGTATGGTCTGGAATCTATATTTTGCCAGAGGTTAACCTCTAAGTAGGATAGCCTATAACTCTAGGCACTCAGATCTTGGTATTATACTTTTGAAGAGTGTTTACGAAGTTTGCTTTGCCTCGCCAATATTCTCAAAATTTTCTGATATCTATTTAATCACCACTGTTTTGGCGAAACGTAATTTAAGTTAATTGAGTTCTAAAGTACAATAACAAGCTTAAACATTCAGTAATTTCAGACACGTAAAACGTTGACAATATGACAGAATTATTTTATCAATGATTTTTATCCTAAAGAGTAAAGACATAAGGATCGTTATGGTAAAATAACTGTAGTAACACATTTTCTAGTATTCCACAGGCTCCAGCTATCATCCAGCTTCGAGTACCTGGAGATTCGGTTCTCGACCCACACGAGAACCATCGCGGCGGTTCTCTTCGTCGTCAGCAAGCTGATGCTGCTACCTATAGTCCCTTATGTACCGCTTACGGCGTTTAGGCTAGGTAACTACTAACTTCCATATTTTCATTTGTTTTTAACCTGGCATTAGGGTAGGGTTGCCAACCGTCCTGTTTTCCCAGAACATGTTCTAGTTTTTGTAGTGTCCTGGGACGTCCTGAATAGTTTTTAAGCAGCGTCCTGCATTGTCCTGGGTTTTTAAATTTTAAAATTCGCGCACCTCTTCTCAAATTTTTACGCTACGAGCGGCCTCACGGCTCGCAAGTAATTGCGTTGCCGCGCTGCCATGCTGTTTCAAAATATGTTAATTTCTAATTTACTAGAGATCGCCCAATGTGGTCAAAATTCGACCTCAAATAAAATAAAAAAATAAGTTTAAAATTTCAACGCTTTTCTATTGATATTCTACTGTCAAAATATTGACTTTATTATTTTTTTACACATAATTCCTGCGACAGTCTGAGGCGTCCTGTTTTTAAACTGAATTGTCCTGGGTTTTCCCAACATTAACATCAGACCCTGGTTTTTTAAATTTGAGGTTGGTAACCCTACATTAGGGAAGCTTTAAGTAGAAAATACTAGCTGTCGCACTTAGAGACATTTAATAACTACTTAACTTTAAGGCTGCCTTTTCACCAGAGCTGAGCGGAGCTGTGTTGCGAGGAATGTTTTTTTGAAAACCAATAGAATTGCTTCATTGACATGACTTTGCCATGACATCGCTCAGCGCGGCGATGCTATTGGTTCTCAAAAACACATTCCTCGCAACACAGCTCCGCTCAGCTCTGGTGGAAACGCAGCCTAATGAAACTTTTATCAGAAAACTTTATTATCATTAAATCTCTTCGCTTGCGGCCTTATACTATAGTCTAAGGGTGCTCTAACCTCAAATTACAACCATCATCGCACTGATGGTACCAGTATTCTCTTCAAGCTACTTTGTACTCTGTAAGTCAGTTTAATTCTATGCAAAAAGCGTTATAAAGTTCAAAATTTTTCCCATTCCCATTTGATACCCAAGCTTTGTAACCTCAAATCATCACATGTAACCTAGAACTACCTGTTTGTCTCCTGTTAAACTTAAATTGGTCACATTACCTGCTATATCTCTTTTCCAGTAACCAACGTTCTCGCCGCCCGTATCGTAGCAGTCCTCTGTGTAGCCTGTTCCACACTCGTGGCTATTGGTGGTCTTCGGGCTGTAGTCAGTGTGGGTATAGTCACGACGTTCCTGGCGTTAGCCGGTACTGCCTTACCGAGCGGTCTAGCTCTCCTGCCTATGGGCTTCAAGAGAATGTGGGAAGTGTCCAGCCAAGGAGGAAGGCTGGTGCTTTATGAGTGAGTTATTGTGTATTCTATTTTCTATGGTTTATACGGAATAAGTCAGTTACCATTGAAATGTGACGAGGTAATCCGATGCGTTTTTTAAAGACACATTCAAAATTGGAAATGTGAACGGCAAGCATTTCAAATCAATTTTTATCTTCTTGTGTAATAAATACACATAGTTCGGTTTTGGATAATTCATTTAAAATTGCATCGCATCGTCTCGGTTACGTTGCACAATATTAACTGGCTCTAAGGATATTAAGCTACCCCAAGACTCTTCCAAACACCAGACATTATTAAAAATAATTTACGTTGTAATTTTTCTTAACCTTGAGCTGTGACTTTGTGACATTTTGTTTTGTACCACATATTATTTCAAAACAGTTTATTTACTGTTTCCTCTGTTTTCAGTCCCGATCCAGAACTAGCCCACCACACGTCGTTCTTCGTAGTGACAGTAGCTTTAAGCACAAACTGGCTTTGGAAGATGGCTCTCAGTCAGTCCTCCCTCCAGAAGCTTCTAGCAGTAAGCACCATAGGCAAGGCCAGGGTATGCCTAGCTCTCTCCTGCTTTGGGATCATATTCATGAAGATGCTGTCTTGTTTCCTGGGGTTGACGATATACACGTGGTTCGCTGGTTGCGATCCGTTACTGACGGGACAGATCAAGAAGCATGAACAGGTACGTGTAAATTAATGTGAGGTATATATTACATATTTTTATCTGAATGAAAAGAAAAGACTAGCGAATATAATTAATCCTTCGATCGTGGATTCTTGGAAATCTATTACTATTCTATTGTGTCTCGCTCACCGGTGAGCTTATGGGGCTTGATGGGTTAATTATAATGTAGAGGAAATGACGGATAAAGTTTGGACCTTTTTAGCATAAAAAAATCAGCCAAGTGCGAGTTGGACTCGCGCACGAAGGGTTCCGTACCGTTATAGAGCAAAAATAGGCCAAAATTGTGTTTTTTGTTTGTATTTAAATTTTTATTTTATTTTAATATTATTATTAATTATTGAAGTAGACATACAATCAAGGTCTTCGTGAAAATATCACGTGCCTACCTGTTGCCATTACTGATATAGAACAAAAAAGGCCGAAAAAATCACGTTTGTTGTATGGGAGCCACCCTTAACTATTAGTTTAATTTTGTTTTTAGTAAGGTCGATACGGGTAAGTGCGTCATACTTTTATTCAAGTTTACTTTGAAAGTAAAAATCAAGTACTTAGTTTAAGGTTTAATTTCTCACTCTCTGTGAAATGAAAATACGATAAGGTTCATAATAATTGACCGGTAACAAAGTACTCTACACAATATTGCCTATTAATCACTTGTTTTTAAGGTCTTTTATAAAGTGCTGTGGTAGACACACTTACCCAAGAAAGTAAGGCAAGTGTGACTATATCGTAAGTGTACAATAGATAGTTATTTCAAATTTGAAAATGCAAAGTATATACTACCTGATCATCGGAACTAATCATATTATGACGACTATATTAAGTACATAATATAGTTTCTGAGGATAGATTACAGGAGCTAAAGTTATGAGGTAAGTGTGGGATACTACGTTGGAGAGGGGTTAAAAAACATTTTTAAGTAAAATTTATTGAATGAGTTATTTCTTTTATTTTATTGTTAATTTCAAAAATATGATACTTACTTATTTGGGTTACAGAAGCCTGAATAGTGAAGTTATTAAGTGTTATTTTTAATAACCAAAAAGTGAACAGAATATAAGCAATCAGAAATTACATAATCACTCATATTAGACCAAATGTTTGTAAACCCTGACTTGGGGCAAGTGTGACATAAAGACACACTTGCCTCATGCAAAGTTGGCACACTTCCCCAGCACTAAAATTTTGAGGTCAGATTTTTCTAATGGACATAAATCTCTTATTTGTAACAATTCCAACAAAATTATAAAAGAAATAATAAGTTTAGTTATTAAAAAAGCAACTTACCGGTATACAATTATCAGGTTCTTCAAAATCACCAAAATTTTTATTGATTGAAAAAACCTATGTGAATTAGAGTTCGTCTTAAACAATGTGACGGATTTTAAAATGGCGAGAACTTCAAAAGTGCTTGACAGTTCCATCTGGATTGAGATCGTGTACATTGAAATTAGTTTTACGTACAACAACAGATTTATCTGCCACCATTTAAAGCTCAAACAGTTTTTCGAAAAATTAAAGCAGTCACACTTGCCCCCTAGCTACATTTCCCCGCACTGGCCTTATTTAATTTTGTTGTTGTAGCGGCAACCGAAATACATAGAAATCTGTAAAAAAATTCAGAAGTCTAGCTATAGCGGTTCTTGAGTTACAGCCTGGAGACAGACAGACGGACGGACGGACGGACAGACATCGAAGTCTCAGTAATAGGGTCCCGTTTTTAACCTTTGGGTACGGAACCCTAAAAAGTGTGTCTCTTATTAGTATAATAAGTGTGCTTTATATTGTCTATTAACAACTAGTAAATAACTAATAAATATCCGTATTTTTAGTTGGTGCCACATTTTTTAAACAATCTGGCTACTATGTTTCCTGGGATTTGTGGGATCTTTATAATATCAATATTTTGCGCCACAACCGGGTAAGTTAAGATTAATTTACATTAAATTGTGTTAAGTTTTTAGAAACTCTTTTACAATCTGTACAAGACACAGATATAACCTAACGATTAGCTTCTTTTGCTTTTTTTCTCTATTTAGCAATTGAGGCCCAATAATAATGTTATTATGGAAACAAAAACTCCAATATTTTTATAATACCACCAGCTGTAGAACTAGCACGGAGAAGAATTACCAGCGTAAGAAACTGGCATCCGTCTTTTACCAAAAAAATGGAAATCTTTTCTGTCACCTATTACAAGATTGTGAATAATCTATACTAATATTATAAAGCGGAAGAGTTTGTTTGTTTGTTTGAACGCGCTAATCTCAGGAACTACTGATCCGATTTGAAAAATTCTTTCAGTGTAAGATAGTCCATTTATCGAGGAAGGCTATAGGATATATTTTATTACGCTAAGACTAATAGGAGCGAAGAAATAGAGGAAAATATGGAAAAAACGGGGGTAAAATTATTTGAAAGGGCTTTTAAATAGTTAATGGAATCAGGCGTTACTTTGCGGAAATCCATAGCTTAAAATTTAGTTTGTTATTATTTTTAGCAATATTTCGCGAAATAAACCTCCACCTTTGAGTAAATGAGTGAGTGCACGCATAGGCATACCTCCCTCCTCCCACACTGCCTATGCGTACACTCGCATGCAAGAACATGCAAACACCACCACTATACAAGCAATAATGTTGGCAAATCCGTGCAAGGCCCTTCACCACCATGCAGGTTGAAAACCTCGACGCGCGTTTCGCTCCAACACCGGAGCATCCTCAGGATGTGGACTCTACGAACAACGTCCGTCAAGTGTCGCCGCCGGCCAAAACACCGCCTTTTATATTATGCTATCGAGCCCCGCTACTATCCCCACTACCCCCCCCCCCCCCCCCCTACCCTCACCAGTACCCCCGAACATATTAATAAGCGGTGACTAATAACAAACTAAATTTTTTTTTGAAGTTTATTAGAGTTTACTCCTTAAGAATCGATTTTCATATATAAGGCGCCCGGTATGAGAAAAATCCGAGGGGTAAAACCTACTAACAAGTAACGAAAATGTGTCACGTTTTTGGACGACGGAAACTTTCTAATTTGGCTGTGAGTGTATTATAGTTGCGTGTGTACGGTAAATTATACGGCTATTGCTGAACCAAAGATTTCCTTTGGTAGGATTGGTCCTTATGGTCCAAGATGGATTTAAGATGTGGAGCCACCGCGATTTTTGATGTAATTTTTTTTAATTTTAGCAGCTTCTGCTCTGGAGGAAAATAGGGTCTCAATCTGTATATAGGCATTAATTATGGTAATATTCCAAGTTCGGTACCATATTCGGATGACTTAAGAATGCTTAATTCATTTTAGGACTCATATTTGCACGATAAAGATGTTAAACAACGTAAAAAGAAAGAGAATAAGAAGCATTATTTAAACGCGCTAATCTTAGTATGAGTCAGTAATTACTGGTCTGATTTGAAAAATTATTTCAGTGTTAGATAGCCAATTCATCAAGGAAGGCTATAGGCTATATTTTATTACGCTAAGACTAATATAAGCAAGCAAGTAAGGTTGGTTGGTAGAGAATGCCATAAGGCATTAAGCCCGCCTATGTAATTTGCATAAAGTGTGAATAAATAAAAATAAATAAATAAATAGGCGAAGAAATAGAGAAAAAATGTGGAAAAAACGGGGGATATTATTTGAAAGGGCTTATTTCACGAACTTCTGGAGTAATTTTTCTGTTATTTGGCACAGATAAAAAGTAGGAACGTGAAAGATTATAGGCTATTTATTGTGGACTAATTTGTCTGTGAAATATCTAATTTACGCGGGCGAAGCAGCGCGGAACGTCTAGTAATATTATAAAGCTGAAGAGTTGTTTGTTTGAACGCGCTAATCTCAGGAGCTACTTATCCGCTTTGAAAGAATCTTTCAGTGTTTGATAGCCTAATTATCGAGGAAGGCTATAACCTATATTTTATCACGCTAAGACTAATAGGAGCAAAGTTACAGAGGAAAATGTGAAAATAAAGCTGAAGAGTTTGTTGGTTAGTTTGTTTGTTTGAACGCACTAATCTCAAGAACTACTGGCCCGATTTGAAAAATTCTTTCAGTGTTTGATAGCCCATTTATCGAGGAAGCCTATGAGCTATATTTTATCACACTAAGACTGATAAGAGCAAAGATACGGAGGAAAATGTAAAAAAACGGGGAAAATTATTTGAAAGGCCTAATATCTTACAGACTACTAGAGCAATTTTTATGTTATTTGACACGAATATATAGCAGACTACGTGAGACATGGGTTATTAATTTGTAAAAAATATACGGTTTCCGTGAAATTTCAGATTTACGCGGACGAAGCCGCGCGGAACGTCTAGTATTAATAATATGTTTATTGCTCCATTCATCACCATGTCTTTGGCATGCTGAATAATGCTGCTATCAGCCTCCTTATATTAATTAAGACCTGTCAACAGCGTTTTCGTTGGTTGAAAATAATATATTCTAAATTTTTTATTTTATTTATTTTTACTATCTTTTATCTAAATATTATTCCAAAATTGGCATTTAAACATTCGATTGAATCGAAAATGACACCAAACTCGACTATATACCTAAATCCCACGCAGTTATTGACCTCATACCTTATTAAAGCTAAAAACCCCCCCTCCCCCACCTGCATAAAATATTCAGGTGGCTCCACATCGTAAACTCATCTTAGGAATATAAAGATCAATCCTACCAAAGAAAATCTTTGGTTCAGCAAAAGCCGTATTCCTCGTTTTTTTGCCTTGTACGCACACGACTATTAAGACCATAAAGGTAATATAATATTATATAAAATAATATAATTATACATATAATAATATAATATAATTATATTAATATATAATTATATAATAGTAATAATAATATCATTATATTATAATATTATATAAAATAATATAATTATATAATAATATAATTATTTCAAATTCAGGGAGGGGGTAGCCGAGGTACTAGAGCAATTTTTCTGTTATTCGGGTCAGATAGGAAGAAGAGCACGTGAAGGATCATAGGCTATTTTTTGTGGACTAATTTGTCTGTGAAATATCTAATTTACGCGGGCTAAGCCGCGTGGAACGTCTATAAATAATAAAAATGAATCCATATAATATTTCCCTTGGTTACGACATAACGCGTAAATAGCTGGACCGATTTTGCTGAAATTTGGTATAGATACATGTACTTTGAGTCCCGGAAAAGGACATAGGATACATTTTGTCCCGGAAAAATGTATGGTTCCCACAAAATGTATGTCTTTGTGATTTGCGCGTAAACTATTCAATCGATGTACGGGAACAACTATAAACTGAAGTCCACGCGGACGAAGTCGCCGGCAACAGCTAGTCTTATTATATTGCTTAATTTACAGATGTATAGCATCCCTTATTAACTCTATATCTGGTGTGCTATTCGAAGAGTTCATCAGACCCTGGATGCCTTTGAGGACTAAAGAATTGACAAGCTGCAGGATTATGAAGGTATGACCAAAATGAAATAAAACTCGAAAGGTTTTATGCATGTCAGTAGTGCATCCTGTAGCTGCAACAGCTCTCGCTAGCCTACAGGGCGTAGTTTTGTTCAATGTGTGTGTGAAACTACTTATGTGTTTAGTTTGAATGCGTGCGTGTTTCAATTTCACATGCGAGAAATTTTTCTTATTACTTTCTACTCTAAAAATTGAATTATTTATTTACTTATTTATTTATCTATTCATTAAATATTTAGTCATGAAAATGATTTAACTGTTAAATCACTATAACAATTATTAGAACATTGCACGTTAGAATCACGACTTGGTAGTTGTTAAAAGTAGCAATGCTCAAGTAATCGCCTTGGAGCGTCTATGAGAATGATCCTTATCTCGTTGGCGTAAGTATTCGGTGAGGGGTAGAATAAATCCGAATGAGCTGGAGCCTGTAACAGAGACGCTCTTCAAAACACTTGACAGTTCATTCACAGCTTGCTTTCCTGGGGCTGCATTCTTTCTAACAATACCCATAGAGAAAAATAAGTCTATTTATTATGTACTACCTGTCTACTGTTCGTTTGTCTGTCTGTCTGGCTTTTTGAGATGTGGTTGCAGGGGTAGCTGTATTCCTGTTAAAATATTGATACTTCGACATACAAAATAAAATAATAATATAAGAGACAGACAAAAAGATGATTACAATGATAATATTATTAAACTGGTTTTTGTCTTTATTATAACTAGAGGTAGGGTTGCCATCACCTAAATTGCCATCGCCGGTCAGGCACGACAAAATTCCCGGACGTTTGGCCGAAATGTGGTTATTTCCCCGTACACGTCCTCTTAAACTGTTAATTTCCAACAATAATTTGTAAAAGTTTGATTAACTCAAAGTCCGTGCAAGAAACCGTGTGTATGCTTAACGTGTTTTTATCTTTCGCTTATTGCTGCATGAGTCATGAGTCATGACTAAAAAGTTAATTTCTCTCAACAAAAGTGTCCGGTTTTTACCCGGACACTTTTCAAAACCCCTGCCGGACGCTTCCCGGACGCCCTTTAAACTAGGACAAATCCGGGGAAATCCGGACGGATGGCAACCCTAACTAAGGTAATCCGCAGTCCGCATCATACACTCCGCGTTCAAGCTCAGCAAATATCAAACTGTAGTGAAACTGTTACAAATAATTATTGTCATTGTAAATAGCTATAATAAAAAATGTAAAGTTTATAAATCAAAAATGTAAAGAACTTTTTCTTCCCTTCGGAAGGAGGAACCAGGGGTTCCTCCTTCCGAAGGGAATATAAGGGGCCAAAAAAAAAAGAAAAAAAAAGCTAGGTACCCAAACTTTCCTTGACCCACGTTATGTACTTTTTCGGACGGGTAAAAATTTTTCCTGTTTGATTTTCTTTACTGCTGGCATGTTTTTTTCCAGTTACTCTGCATCCTCGTCGGGGTATACTGCGGCAGCGTGGTGTGGCTGGCCAAGGAGCTGGACCGGCTACAGCACGTGGCATCAGGTGTCACAGGTGTCACTGCGGGGACACTGCTCGGCCTCTTTACTCTGGGCATCGTGTTCTCTAGAGCTAATTGTTCGGTGAGTCTTGCTTTACCTTAATGTCAAAGTATGGTGATGAGTTGATGACTGATGTGCTATCGATTAATGTCAAGTATGGTGATGACTGATGTACTATCAGGGAAATTTATTCATAGGCAAATGGTGCGTCTACGTAATTTGGTAGGGTTGTGTTAGGTCCAGCTGATAGATCATGAATAACATTGACTTGATATTATGGCCTGACCAAATAACGTATATGAAAGGTGGTACAATGGTGAATGGTGGGTAGTTTTGCGTTGTAAAATCATTAGAATACTTTAAGGCTCAAAATTAAAACTAGCAATTTTAAAATTATCACTGATAAGCGATAAGTCATAGTAAGTATACTTAATTAAGACTATCTGATTACAGCAAAGTTTCCTTAAATAGATTAAGGTGTGATGACACAGAGTGCAAACACAAAAAAATAATTTTGGTATCACGTGTGTTTGTCGATGATGTAACTATTTAATGCAGCGGCTCCCAACCTTTCAATGTCACTACCCCTGTGAACAAGTATGGGAATTAAGTTTACCCCTAGCTAATTTAAAATAATTCAACCACACAAATTCGATCAAAAATATATTTATAAGGTAAGAAATTGCACGTTTAGGTAACTATTATTACATAAATCTTGGACTTAACAGCTAGTGTGAAGGTTGATATTGCTTTGCAATCGCTAGTTTAAGAATATTAGGTTCGGTTTCACTCAACGCGCATCTTATGTCATGCTCCACATTCAGACGATTTCTGGCTTTTGTTTTTAATGTAACTAAGAATCGAATGTTTACTACTTTTTCTTGCCAACTCTGTTACTCCCCTAGAATTGCCGTCTTACCCCTGCGGGGGTAATTACCCCCAGTTTGGGAACCGCTGATTTACTGCGACGTCTACCATAGGTACAATGAAATCTGTAGTTTTCATAGTCTATATTTTTTCATATTTTTTGTCTTTATTTAACAAAAAATTTAAATATTCTGAACGCTATTTTTCATGTAGAAATGAATACTGATAAAAATTATTGGTAAAAGATGTTGTACTAAACTAATGTCTGTCGGTTTACTTTAATATTATCGCTCCATGATATTTTAGCAACTGGTTTTGATAAAATCTCGAGTCCGAAAATCCCTGTAACAGTTCCCGTGCGTTAAGGTGACGCCTTGATAATTTGGCTGCAGCGATATCGATTTTTCTCAACAATGACTAAGCTCCAATTTCACCAACATCTGTTAGTGTTAACAGCTTGTTAAAATGTCATGTCTTCTCTTTCATTAATACGAGGGCGGCACTGAAAATTTCGGGAATCAAGGAGGTGACACAACAGTACTATTTAAAAATGTGTTTATTGCTTTTCGAAGTATTCTCCGCGAAATTTGACACATTTTTCCATACGAAACCAATCATTGAAGCAACCATTCCATTCGGAAGTTGGGGTCTCCAAAATGGCCGTTTTGTATGCGTCCACAGTTTCTTCAGGTGATGAAAATCTCTGACCACGCAATTTATTCTTTATTTTAGGGAAATTATAGAAATCATTAGGGCTTAAGTCGGGGCTGTACGGCGGATGGTCTAATAATTCTATGTTTTCTTGCTCTAAAAACTCTTTTGTTCTGTGCGCGGTGTGAGAACTCGCATTGTTGTGATGGAGGATGATGCGGCGGTTGCAGTTCTCTTTACGGAGTTCAGAAACGACCTGTGGCAAACAAATGCTAGCATACCATTCTGCATTAACCGTTATTTGTCCCTCAAGAGGAATAGTCGCAATATGGCCGGTTTTGGAGACAAACGTGGCCACCATTCTTTTGCAACACTCCGTGAACGAACAATTTTAGTCGGCTTTAACTCATTTTCGAACACCCAAACTCGTCACTGGTTTTTAGTTTCGGGTTCGTACGCGTATATCCAGGATTCGTCACCTGATACGATGTCGTATACAGCATTTGAGGATCCTGCGTGGAATCTTTCGAGAATTCTGATGCACCAAGTAACGCGAGCGGCTTTTTGCTCTTCACAGAGCAAATGCGGTATCCATCGGGAAGACAACTTTTTAAAACCTAATTGTTCATGCAATATTATTTGTATTTGACTCATGCCAATGTCTTAAGTTGCCTGAATTTCACGGTATGTCACATGTCGATCTTCCTCAACCAGCTTACGCACAGCATCAACGTTTTCTTGGGTGACTGCAGTTTTTGGACGATCTTGACGGGGATCATCACTGAGCTTGACACGTCCACGTTGAAATTCAGCAAACCAGCGATAAATTGTGGTTTTGGATGGGGCTTCATCACCAAATGCAGAAATCATCCGATCAACACACTGTTTTTGTGTCAAACCATTTCGAAAGTCATAATAAATCATCGCTCTAGAATTTTCTCGAGTCAATTCCATTTTCTCAACGACTAAACAAGTTTGACAAGACCTTGTGACAAGACCGAGAATATTTTTTAAATAAATAAATGGTATTCGATTTTTAAAACCAAGGAGTTTTCAATAAAAAAGATTTTAATATGACAGGAATAGTGAAAGTATTCCATTCCCGATATTTTTAGTGCAGCCTAGGTATAATTATTTTTAACAAAAAATTAAAACCGACTTCCAAGGTAAAAACAATATTAATAGCATCCTTATAATATGAACTAAAAAGTATTAAATAATTTTTCCTATCTAATATGTAGTGCCTTTTCCCGAATTCGGCTAAACTTCAACTATTTCTGTACTCAATCTTCATGATTTTGAAGTCGGTACCAGATATAGCTGAATCTTTATTTCTTTGACAGAAAATTTCAAACTTTTGGAACTGGCACCGACTTCAAAATTATGAAGATTGAGTACAGAAATAGTTGAAGTTTAGCCGAATTCGGGAAAAGGCACTACATATTAGATAGGAAAAATTATTTAATACTTTTTAGTTCATATTATAAGGATGCTATTAATATTGTTTTTACCTTGGAAGTCGGTTTTAATTTTTTGTTAAAAATAATAATTTCACTCTTTTTAGTTACCTAGTAGGTAAACTGTTAGTGCCAATTCAAATTGTATAAAAAATAGTTTCATATTGTCTTCACTAGATGTCACTGAGGCGCTCCTGTGTCGCGCTATCGCTTGTACGTAGAAGTTTTATATAGGTAGTTGTAACTTGTAAAGAAATTTTCGTTGTGTTGTTGAAAGTTTGTAAGCAACTGACGTCTGACAACTCAACAGTGAGCAGCAACAGAGAGAAGAACTCGGTGTGAGCAGTGAGCATTGAATTGACAACATAAATCATAATATTGAGTGGTAATTGATCTCGTATAATTGTTATTAAAGGTGAACCCAGATTTGGCCGCACCGCACGCACCGCAGTCGCCGCATTCGCAATTCTTCATATTATTATGAAGTTGCGAAGACTGCGGCGCGGGTAGGTAGGTATGCGAGCTTGCCTATAACTTCATATAAAGAATTCCGAATGCGGCGACTGCGGTGCGTGCGGTGCGGCCAAATCTGCGTTCACCTTAAGTTGACCTCCGTCATAGTCCGCGAATTTATAAGTGGTCGTCGGTGGTACTGCGTATATTCTACGTATCTTATTACAATTTGTTAAGACTGATATGAGTCATACGGCATACCCCAAGGCCCAAATATCAGGTAGATAGATAAATTTAAGCAATACATTTAAAAAGATCTAAGTGAACACGTGCTGCAAAATGCTCGCAGCGTGGCATTACAATAGACATAACTACCAGTACTTCGACTGCTATGAGACTGACGAGTATTAATATCTGTCGTTTCTTTCGTGTTTCGCCAGGATAAGTTAAAGGCTGGCGCGCTGGCTGGTATAATTTAATTTTAAAAATAAGATTTTGAAATTGAATTCTGACAGTTTTCTTTGCATGTGCCAAAATATAAACAACTAAATTTGTAGGTTACGACCCTAGCGACGACTTTTGTCATAATACGTCAAACTTAAAAAAATTACATCAGTTCTAAGTCGGCATACTCTATCATTCTGTCTACTCTGGCGGCATGCCGCATGCCCTGACATTCCAGTTAGAACTTGAATACGATGTTTACGTACGCGTCGCCGCGCGCCGCGCGGCGACGCCGTTGCCTCTGCGGCGCCGACCGCCGTGTATATTAAACAGCCTATAATAATTGGTGTTGTTATGAACATAATTATTATTATTGTATCCATACCTATGCCTTGTACTATTATCTATTTTGTGCCATGAGACATTGGTGACCTTAACACGACGTGGTAATGATGATGATGACGATGATGATGATGATGAATTTGAATTGCATGGTAGCATATGCTTTCTGTTCTTAAAACAACGCCGAAACTCCCAAACGTGTATCTATAAAGAATCAGGAGTTCTCTCAGCATCTTCGAAACCATGGTATACCTTGACCCAATATTTGACTTTTTGGTAGCATATTCTTAGTACACTTCACATAAAACCAAAATCACCATATATTTCCATATAAATTTCGAGGAGTTCCCTCGATTACTCTTGGATCCCATCATCAGGTCACCACTTTTGTGAACATGGTACCAAATTGGAGTGAAACCTAATACAACAAAACAAAAATTTCGAAAATCGGTTCACAAACGGCGGAGTAATCGTTGAACATACAAAAAAAAAAAAATAAAAAAAAAATAAAAAATATCCACAGCCGAA
This sequence comes from Lysandra bellargus, assembly GCA_905333045.1. Lineage (NCBI taxonomy): Eukaryota > Metazoa > Arthropoda > Insecta > Lepidoptera > Lycaenidae > Lysandra > Lysandra bellargus. The sequence continues at coordinate 7,867,708 of HG995343.1, forward strand.
CATATAACCTCCTCGTTTTTTGGAAGTCGGTTAAAAAACGAAAGCGATAATGTGACACTAATTCGAGCGTTAACTTTAACAGTCGTTGGTGAAACTGAGGCTAAAGCTAAGAAATTAAAGTTAATTGTCAGTATTCATCTCTGAAGTACCCATAACATAACACTTTTATAACACAGAATAATTAATCAAAAAGACCTCTATAAAAACAGGGATTATAATTTTGCCAACAGAGGAGAGTTATTTAAGCTTCCAAAATTTGTACATAGATTAGTGCAAGCATTCACTATAATTTGCCCATAGCTTATATGAAATATATTTATGGTTTTGAAATTACGTGACAAAAACCATTTTGTTACTTACGCCCTAATTCCATTTCTTGCTGTTCCATTTCTTGTAATAGACAGTCTCGGCCCGGCCTCTCATATAAAACAAGCGATCTAAAACATATCCAAAACGATTTTTTACTTTAACGCGGCGTCACCTTAACCAAATTTCAGCCCTACGATGTCGGCCCCCATCTACATAAAATATAATATATATTCCCTTCACGTATACTGAAAGTAGCCGCTGAACTCCGTAGGGGGCGTTAAGCGGATGTCTTCTAAGCCTGGTGCTCTGCGGCTGGCTACTGATGGGGGCGGAGAACGCGCTCGCGACGGGGGCACTGACCTTCCAGGGGAAGCCCATGCACACTATGGGCTGCGGCAAGAATTTTACGGAGGTCAACGTCACCACTGTTGTGCGGGAGGCTGTGTGAGTTTTGTTAAGTCTTTAATCTTTATAATATTAAATATAGGTATAAAAAAACAAACAGAGTGATAAAATGATAAAACTTATACGAACGAATATTGAACTTGGTATATTAAAATAATTAAAGCGCGGATTTCTTGCTTTTATTAATTAGCATTTAGCTGTTTGGTAAAATATAAATTTAGGACTAATTAGCTGAGAATAGGTAAGTTGTCAACACAGTTGATAAAATGTTAACATACAATAATTGATTAAAAGTTAACTATGCTAGGCAGGCAGCCTGCCTAGCATACGAAAATGAGATATCTCACTCTCGAGATAATTAAAAACTACTCGTCTCATAATGTCAAAGTCTCGACATTATCTCGACAAAACTCTATAAAAATGTGTTATTTCGATGATAGATTTACGCGAGAAAAAATGTTTGTCATGCTAGGATCAATAGAGATGAAGATACAAACCATCAAACATCGAGAAACATGTAGAGTGAGATATCTCGTTGGCGTATGCTAGGTAGGCAGAGTTAAATAATATCATCTCTCTCGTTAGGAGAACCTTTTCTTAACCTATAGGTATCTATTAGGAAGACTTATAAGTGGGTATACCGTATAGAGATCAACTGTGATAACATGGCGCGCCCCTCCAAAATTCAAAACCTTTGAAGTGCGTTGTCAAAACGTTTGAATTTTGAAGTGCGTTGTCTTGCGTGCGTTATGATTAGTTGACCAACAAATCTTGGTAATAAGTGGCATTAACTGAAATATTACGTGTACTGTGATTGGTTGAATACTTACTACATACAAACTCTTTCATCCTTATGAAAGAGTTTGTATCCTTATGTGACTACACACATTGAAACAGTCATTTGGAGGGGCGCGCCAAGTTATCGTAGTTGATCTCTATACGGTATACCCACTTCTAAGTCTTCCTATAGGTTAAGAAAAAGTTCTCCTAACAAGAGAGATGATATTAGACCTAGCATACGCCAACGAGATATCTCACTCTACATTTTCTCGATGTTTGATGGTTTGTATCTTCATCTCTATTGACCCTAGCATGACAAACATTTTTTCTCGCGCAAATCTATCATCGAAATAACACATTTTTATAGAGTTTTGTCGAGATAATGTCGAGACTACGACATTATGAGACAAGTAGTTTTTAATTATCTCGAGAGTGAGATATCTCGTTGGCGTATGCTAGGCAGGCAGGTTAACTTTTAATCAATTAAATTGGGTGAATTTCAATATTTCCATATTTTTTTTCATTTCGGTGAACTTTTTTGTTTCTATGTTTTTTTTTAGTTTTTACCGAAGTTTCCTCTCAATTTGAATGTTTTATGACTACGAAACTAATGACATAAAAATTAAATAATAAACAAACGTAGCACACACGTTTACATTTTAGCTGTCACCGAGATGAAAAAGTCAGTCACCGAGATGAAAACAAAATTCACCGAAATGTAAATTTACCGAAATAGTATACAGCGTGATTGTAAAACAAACGAAATAATGTATTTTTATGGAAATTTACATTTTTGACACTTTGGGTTACACTTTTGCAATTTTCGAAATTATCTCTAATATTTTTCAGAATAAAACATAGCCTATATCTATCACAAAAAATCCAACACGAAATCAGCTATAATTGCACAACTCTTTTGCCTCCGTGACGTACCGATGATAAAAAACGTGTCCATTATCAAGGCCAATGTTTCTATTTGAATTTCTACAGATCAATACGGCCATTTTAGGCATTGAGGCATTTTTAAAATTCCGATTTACGTCCGATTCCGATAGCAGACTAAAGAACAGACTTTCGAAAGACGAGTATTGCTCGTTGTTTGGGAATGCGATATTTCACGCGAAGTACATACACATGCGATATCTATCTTAATCTATGTCTGTGGATAGAACAATGTATTTTATAAAAAAAAAATTCATGTTACAAACGATTTTAATTACAATTAACAAAATATATTAATACTGGGAAATAATTGACACATTTGCTTTGAATAAAAATTACCACGCGCCAACTTCACGAAAAGGTATCTTCTAGTGCTTAGTTAAAATTTTTCGTTATAAATTATATTTAAGTAAACAGTTAAAGTAAAAATTGAGTAACTATTATTCTAACATTATTATAACCAAAACTACTTTTTGATAGGATTCATTAAATTCTAATATTTAATAATCATATTACTTATATTATCTCGTACTGTTTTTGCTAATCAACAAAACGCTAATAAACAAAATCAACAAAAGTCAATATTTTAGGTAATCCTAATAAACTACATGAGGTCAAAATATCAGTTCTGAGTTTCTTATTCATAAAATGAAAGGTAAATATTGTGTCCTTATAAATATTTAAAAAAAATTACAAATATTGACTGAAACGACATTAGACCAATGTTAGGTGTTTTTCGTTACGGAGTTTCTTGATAAACGCGATCAAAGCTATACAATAGCTCAAAAAAATTAAACATTAAGAAGCACCATAATGTTAATAACTTCCTTCATGTGACAGTGACATTTGTGACAGTGACACTTGTGAACAATGACATAAGTGCAAGTGACGTTAGTGACACATTCTAGTTCCGGACGCCGGCCACCTGACCACGCTTCCTTCCTGGTGCGCCTCTGCAACTCGAAATAGGTCTTGTCTTCCGCGACCCAGCCGCTACAACTTGGTAACGTAATTCACACCTTTTAACACCAAAAACATTAGATCTTCGAGCCAAATACAACGATCACCAGCGGGAAGAAGAAAAATCGCAAGCGAACACGCGGAGTGAAAGTCGCCGACCACGTGCTCGGAAGCCGACCAAGTCGAGGGAAAAGGAGTACCAACGCGCAGGGGCGGAACACCCTATCCAAAATCAACTCCACGTGCACCTTAACCATAATTGCACTAAAATCGCTTTATTTTCTTATAGGTTAACCGGTGTAGTGCGCATTATTCACCCACGTGGACCGTGGTGGTTGCAGGATAACCGTGAGTACTTTTCTCTCTTATTTAAATCGCCAATATGTGTGAGGCGCTTAAGGATTTGGTAAAAAAAACGTGGCCCATTTAAAGGGAGTTTGACGCTGTTTGTAAAGTTTGTAGATTCCTTGTCAAATGCTAAGGATTTAACTGACCGGCAAAGATCTGAAATAAAGCTGCGTCAACGGTCAGCATCACACTTATTACAAAGTTTTAACAAAATTCAAAGCAGTATTGAGGAATTAACAGGGAACTTGATAAACAGTTAATAGAAAGGGAATTATTTGAGAATTCATATTACAGTGCCATGTCCACTATTGAATGCTTATTAGCAGACACAGAGGCTAATGGTTCTACTAGTAAGAATTCTAATAACGTCAAAACCAGGTCGCTAGTTAAGTTACCCACCATATCGCTACCCTCATTCGACGGCTCATATGAAAGTTGGTTAGAGTTTAGGGATACTTACTTGTCAATTATCCACAATTCTGATGAGCTAGATAATATACAGAAATTCCATTATTTGAGATCTGCTCTAACGGGTAATGCCCTACAAGTTATTAAATCCTTAGAATTTTCTGAAAATAATTATACGATAGCGTGGGATCTTATTCAAGATATGTTTGACAACAAAAACTTGCTCATTCAGAACCATGTAAAATCTTTGTTCTCGGTTCAGCCTCTAACAAAGGAATCACCAGCATCTATTCGAAAATTAGTTGATTCAGTTCTTAAAAATCTCAGAGTTTTAAAAATGTTAGGCGAGCAGACCGAGTCCTGGGACACTTTACTAATTTACTTAATAGTGTCTAAGTTTGATGCTGGGATGGAGAAGGATTAGCAGCAATATAGAATTAATTTTGATAAAGGTTCTAAGGAGCGAATAAAATTTGAAACATTAATAAATTTCTTAAGGCGACGCCTTGATAATTTGGCTATAGCGATGCCGATTTTTCTCAGCAATGACTAAAGCTAAGAAACTAAAGTTCATTGTCAGTATTCATCATGTCTTTGTCTTTGAATTGCCCATAGCATAACACGATTGGACAACTTTTATAACACAGAATTATCAATCGAAAAGACCTCTGTAAAAAAAGGGATTCCTATTTTTCTAACAGAGGAGAGTGATTTAAGGTTCCATAATTTGTACATAAATTGGTTGAAGCATACACTTTAATATGTGCATAGCTTATAAAAAAAGTATTTATGGTTTTTAAATTACGCGACAAAAACCATTTTATCGCTTACGCCCTTTCCATTTTTTGCTGTTCCATTGCTTGTTTTCTATGAGAGGCCGGCCCGGCCTCTCATAGAAAACAAGCAATCTAAAACATATCCAACACGGTTTCTTACTTTAACGCGGCGTCACCTTAAAGCAAAGGGCTGAAGTTTTAGAAATGGTAAAGGAAAGCCAACATAGTAGCTCTAACAAATCTTCTCATGATTTTAACAAGAAGCCTATAGTTCATAGTTTAGTTTCTACGCGCAGTAATCGACCTTCAGTTAATAAACGGAATAAATTTAAATATACTTGTGTAATGTGTGAAAGTAATCACCCGATTTATGCTTGTGATAAATTTTTAAGCTTATCACCGCAGGCTAAACTGAAGTTAGCTGAAACTTAAAACTTGTGTACTAATTGTTTCCGAGTAGGTCACCATCATAAAGATTGTTTCTTAGGACATTGCAAACATTGTGACCAGAAACATAACTCTTTATTGCATGAGATATTTAAAGGGGACGCCGCAGTGTCTGACACAATAGGAGCAAATAATTCCTCAAATGTACAAACTGTCCACACAATGATAACACATACAACATTGGATACGGTTTTGCTTTCTACTGCCATTGTGGAGGTTGCTGGAAGGAATCAGTTTATAAAAGCCCGTGCCCTGCTAGATAGTGGCAGTCAACACTGCATTATAACAAAGGCATTAAGCAAAAAATTAAATGTTAAATATTTACAGTCCACTTACAAGATAAGCGGTATAGGTCAAACAGTAACTGATACGAATAACACATGCTACATTAAGTTGCGTTCTTTAAAAAATGACTATACCACACATATGCATTATTTGGTGTTACAAGAAATAACGTCGACTTTGGCTAATTCGGTGCCCGCTAATCACTTAAATATACCAAAGAATATTGATCTAGCAGATCCTTCATTTAGTTCACCGTCTCAAATTGATATTTTAATTGGTGCAAACTATTTTTGGGATCTTTTGCTTGATGGTAAAATTAAATTACCTAGTGGTCCGTATTTGAACAACACACGGCTAGGGTGGATAGTTTCAGGTCCGGTACACGATGAGCACTTGCGCATTAATCAAGTGCAATGTAATTTAGGACAAATGTCAGAAATTAATAAACAATTAAAGAAGTTTTGGGAAATTGAGGAAATTTCACCCGTTAAATCGCTATGTCCAGATGAAAGGTTCTGTGAACAGTTATAAAAAATAGGTTTTTGTCTCTTGAACAAAGACTGAAAAATCAACCGCTTTACAAAGCTATGTATGTACATTTTATGCAAGAGTATATACGATTAGGTCACATGACTCGCATAGACAATTTTGATAATTCGTTAATATGTTATTTTTTGCCTCATCATGGGGTCTTCCGGAAGCATAGTGCTACTACCAAATTAAGAGTAGTTTTCAATGCTAGCCAAAAAACAACCTCTGGGAAATCTCTCAACGATATTCAACTCACCGGTCCCCCCTCTTCAAAATGACATTTTTGTTATCTTACTGAGCTTTAGGCAACATAAATATGTTGCATGTGCGGACATCGAAAAGATGTTCCGGCAAATACTGATCCAAGAGGATCAACGTAATTTACAGTTAATTCTGTGGCGTGAGACTGAATCAGACCCAATCAGTGTATATCGACTTAACACCGTTACTTATGGAACGGCCTCGGCACCATACCTCAGTCTACGATGTGTCCGGCAGTTAGCGCTAGATTGCAATGATTCTGAGGTCGCAAGAGTAATATTAGAAAATACCTACGTAGATGATGTACTTATGGGAGATGATAATAAGTCACATTTAACTCACCTTCGTAAACAAGTTCCTAACGTCCTTGGTTCAGGTTGTTTGCCACTGAGAAAATGGATGTTCAATTCACCAGAAGTCGCTCAGAATTCCATACAAAGTGACAACTCCAAGGAACTCATGCTCGATGAGAATCAATCTAATAAAAGTTTAGGATTAGGCTGGTTAAACTACAGTGATAAATTTCATTTTACTACAAAAATTAAATCTGACACGTGTAAAGTGAACAAGCGTTATATTTTGTCTGTAGTTTCCCAGATATATGATACCTTGGGATTGTTGAGCCCTGTTGTCATCGTGGCAAAGGTTCTTTTGCAAAAACTGTGGCTAAGCTAAGGTTGGGATGACTCATTACCATCTGAGGTACTAATATTATGTTGGCATAAGTTTGTTCAATCACTAGCGGACTTACATAAACTTGTTATTCCTCGACATGTGTTAGTAGACTCTCCAAACCATATTGAGTTACATGTATTCACGGATGCTAGTCAAACAGCTTATGGAGCATGCGCATTCATACGATCAACTAACAATCATGGGGAAGTCCACTGTCAGATTGTTATGTTCCAAGACTCGAGTAGCTCCCATTAAACCTGTTACAATCCCACGATTGGAATTGTGTGGCGCTCTTGTAGGTGCAAAATTGCAAGAAAAAATAATTAAATCTTTAAATATCCAGTTTGACAGGATTGTCATGTGGACGGATTCAACAATCGTCTTAAGTTGGTTAAAGATCAGCTCACATTCTTTAAAGACTTTTGTTCAAAATCGAATAACGGAAATCAAAGACTTAATGAACTCTAATTGCATTTGGTCTCATATTGATAGCAAATCTAATCCAGCTGACCTACTGTCACGTGGTACTTTGCTGGCTGATCTCAGAGATTCTGACAAATGGTGGTGTGGGCCAGCTTTCCTATCGGATGCCACATTCAATTTAGATCAGCCACCGACTCTACCAATTGATAGTTTGCCAGAACTTAATTTGAAAACAATATGTATAACTACTAATGCACTTGAGAATAATATAATTAACTTTGAAAGATATTCTTCATTTATAAAAATTCAGGGAGTTATGGCCAACGTGCTTCGATTTGTAATTAGCTTACGTTCTAGAAACTCCTCAGAACGGAGCACAGGTGCATTAACCGTTGATGAAATTAATAAATCGCTAATTCTTCTTACTAGACATGCTCAACTTTTTGCCTTTCTAAGTGAATATAATGCTTTAATTAATAAGCAGAAAATAAAATCTAGTAAAATATGTTCATTGAATGTATTTTTGGATGAAAATAATGTAATAAGAGTAGGAGGCCGGTTAGGCAATTCTGATTTAACATATGATCAAAAACATCCTATCCTTTTATGTGGTAAACATTATTTTTCTTTACTATTGGCCAGACATAATCATGATGCTCTGCTACATGCAGGCCCACAACTTCTGTTAACATAGCTCAGACAAGATGGTGGATTCTTGGTGCGAGGAATCTTACAAAGAAAATTGTACACCAGTGTGTAAGGTGCTGTCACATGAAGGCAAATTCCATACAACCTATAATGGACAATTTGCCCACTGAGCGTTTAGAATCAGGGTTTCCATTTCTTAAATGTGGAGTCCATTATGCTGGACCAATGTATATCTTAAATAAAAAGGGTAGAGTTTCGAGGTTAAAAAAATGTTACTTATGCCTTTTTGTCTGCTTATCGATACGAGCGTTGCACTTAGAACTTGTGACATCGTTGTCATCCGAAGGTTATATGTTAGCTTTAAAAAGATTTATTTCCCGCAGAGGAAAACCATTGTTAATCTATTCCGATCATGGCAGAAATTTTGTAGGAGCTGCTAGGGAGTTTATAGAATTTTTACAAACCAGCAGTCAAAACATTATGGGTAAAATTTCAAATCATGAAATATATAGAATTCAAATTTATACCTCCTTATGCTCATCTATCATTTTGGCGGTTTATGGGAGGCAGGAGTGAAGTCCTGCAAACATCACATAACGCGCGTAGTAGGCAATGCTCATTTGACTTATGAAGAGTTCAATACGGTTTTAGTGCAAGTAGAGGCTGTCCTGAACTCTCGACCCTTGCATCCTATGTCCTCAGATCCAGACGACCTTACGCCCCTGACGCCAGGTCACTTCCTCATCGGCCGACCCCTGATGGCTCCACCGAGTGCAGACGTCTCGGAGAAGACTTCACACGCTTTATCAAGATACCAACGCGTCGAGCAACTTCGGCAACACTTCTGGAAGCGGTGGGCGACCGACTACGTTTCTGAGTTGCAGAGGCGTATTAAATGGAAGACAAGTCAAGATTCCCTGACTGCGGGTACCATGGTGCTCATCAAGGAGGACAACCTACCTCCTCTCAAATGGCGGCTGGGAAGAATTATCAAGACGTACCCTGGACGAGACAAGGTTTCAAGATTTACTTCAATCAAGACAGCGGCAGGCACGGTTGACCGAGCGTTTTCAAAGATATGCCCTCTTCCCATTTCGAATCCGGAAGAGGGAGCCTCTACAATATAAGTTGAGAGCTACTAAGAGCTCTCAAGGTGGCCGAGTATGTTAAAGCAGTGCCATCTACAAATGAAGGAGAAGAAGTTCCTTCATGTGACAGTGACATTTGTGACAGTGACACTTGTGAACAATGACATAAGTGCAAGTGACGTTAGTGACACATTCTAGTTCCGGACGCCGGTCACCTGACCACGCTTCCTTCCTAGTGCGCCTCTGCAACTCGAAATAGGTCTTGTCTTCCGCGACCCAGCCGCTACAATTTGGTAACGTAATTCACACCCTTTAACATCAAAAACAAAAAGAAATATTATTTATTTATTAACATTTTTTACGATTTCGCAGATTTATTATATTATTCATCCTGTATAAAACAACTTTAAAAATCACCGAGATTAAAATGCATTCACCGATATGAAAACTATTGTCACCGAAGGTCACCGAAAGTCACAGAGTCACCATTTCCGTGATTTTTTTTTCATATCGGTGATTTTTTTTCATTTCGGTGACCAAATAGGTCACCGAATTCACCAAAACGGAATCACCGATATGAAAATTTGCGACAAATCGTTGAATATTTTGACACCTTTAATAATTATACCGATATCTAAACTACATACTGATACATATTATTAAAAGTGTTTGTAAGAAAATAAATTAATACTTCTAGCTGGTTCAATTAACATGATAAATTGAATCACGGAAATGTAGAGAAAAGTGTCGGGTGTCACCGAGACGATATACTTACGTTTTTAGCGGGAACACGCAGCGACGCAGCAAACCACCTATAGCTCCGAAGGCACAAGCATGACTGGCGCTTGAGTTCAAGAAGCGGCATTACGTTCAAAAATACTTCTGGTCTCGACAATTCGTGTTTCTTTTTTATTCACCGAATCAAGACAAAATGTTGGGACAGTTTTATTTCTCCCGCTATTTTCAAAGTATAACGATTGAGATTATGAAATTTGTATTGATTATACCTCCATTCTTTAAGAATCCAATAAAAGAATCCGTTTGTTTGTACCACTAATATTTTTTCCTCGGCTGACGAAATTAGGACTAAAAAGGTCGTTGGGACAGTCACCGAGGGCCTAATTTCCACCTTTAGAATTTTTTATTTTTATGTTCTAGTTGTCGAATTTAAAAACGTGTCTGATGCCTCATATGGATAATCACACAAACTATACGATGAAATTTTATCTAACCCTAAAAAGCCATTTCACACCCCCAATTTCACAGTAGCCGCGAAAAAAAAAGCGGTTGGGAAATTCACCATATTGTATGTTAACATTTTATCAACTGTGTTGACAACTTACCTATTCTTAGCTAATTAGTCCTAAATTTATATTTTACCAAACAACTAAATGCTAATTAATAAAAGCAAGAAATCCGCGCTTTAATTATTTTAATATACCAAGTTCAGTACCTAGTTAGTTTCTACTTCAAAAACTTCAAATGCACCTAAAAAAGATTTACCTACAAAAATTCCGTTTCACCTTGGCTAAAAGCTTGAATATTCAATAGATTTGGTAGAAAAGAGGCTTCGAAGTGGACTTAAGGTTTACTTGGCCTATTTAAATCAATCTTGTAGGTTTTACAAGATTCTTTCTGTGATCCTTGCCAACTGCCAACCAGAGCTAAGTCTAGAAAAAATGCCTTATTTTTCTCTATCCGGATTCCGGTGGTATAACAGCATTTTTTGAAGTTGTGTGGGTTTGGATTATTGTAAGTATTATATTATTATGTAGTATTTTCTCGTATTGAAACATAATTAGTATTTCAAAAGATTCAAACCGACTCCCACGGTAAAAAAAAAAAAATAGTAATACTAATATTCTTAAAATAAACCAAAAAGTTGTAAATATTTCATATTCTTTATTACTTCCGTTTTTCAGAATTTTTCTTAACCTCAACTATTTCTGTACTAAATCTTTATTCTCTTGAAGTCGGTGCCTCCTCCTTTTTGGAAGTCGATTAAAAATGAAGCAAGTGTTTAGTGCGTGATAAAAATCACTGCATTATTATAAGATGATACCAAGTTTTCGCCTCATGACGATCGCAAGCAAGCAAGTCATAAAACTAGGAGAATCGGGCTATAATAATATGGGAGAAGTTATAAGGGGAGAATAAAACTAGCAAGTCGATATGAACTACTAAACTAAGATTAAAACTTTGTTAGTACTACGGTGACCGCATTCATAATGTCTAAGAAATTATCTGGAACTAAAATTATTTGTGACTGAAGTCTAATAATAATGCTAATAATACAACTGTTATATACAACTAAGATAATTATAGTATTATAATTTATAGTTGATTAAATATTTTTTTTAGTCACTAGAGTAGAGTCTGGACGATTATTATAACTCAAGTATTATTATAACTAAGTTATATTTGTTACATTTACGCTTCTGTTTGTTTTTCGAGTGAAACAGTTTTTCTTAGAAAATTTGGCTTCTATGAGTATAATGTTGTTACTATAAAATTGATTGTTTAAAGTGCAATTAAAACACACCTAAATACTACCAATTTAAGTGTCCCGTACTAACATTTAATTATAAAAGCACACTAGGTCAAGATGTGTTTGTTATGAATTTAGACTTAAGATAAAAAATTTAAGAAATAATATTATAGAGGGCATCATACTGATATTTCGCACGTGTACATTTTGTAAACTCTCAAAAGGTCTGTCTAAATATTAAACAGGTCATCTACATTACGCCTATAATCTTCGACCGTTATTTTCCTTCATGAATAACAAATGCTATTAAGAACAAGGAAATTTTCTTCATTTCCTTTTCAAACGAGTTAAGAATGTTTTAGCGGAGTATTCCTTGTAACTTCGTACGTTAAATTGGACCTATTTATGCATACAGGACTCGACTCACGCGATGACAGTTCTGAGAAAAAGCTGTTTTTATTAAAATTGTGTATTCTTTAGAACTGATTGTTATTTTAAGTAAAGTTAATTTACAATAGTATATTTGGTAATTTATTCTATGCGTACAAACATAAATATGTTAAAAATTACTACTATTTCCAACAAAAATTAAACAAAAACAGGAGGGCTCCTTTTAGGAAAACTATATTAGTGTGAGATACATATAATCCAAAGCGAACCATCTTTTTAGATTTATTACACAAGTCAACAGGATTTTCGTGCATGAGATCTGTGCACCCGATTTGGATGTCTAACATCTAATTAGTAATAGAAACAACGATTTTAACTTATAAAATTTGCTTTTAAATAAACTGAGGCCTCATGAACTTTCAAATTTTGAAGAAAACCGGCATTTTTTTCTTTCGGTTATGTAGTAATAGAATTAAATATATATTCATTATTTTTTAGTTTATATTGTTGCTTATATTCCCAAAAAAAAGATTAAAATGAAAAAAATATATAATTTAGATTTAAAACTTAATATTTTTTTGTATCTAGGTGAGCATATCCTAAATATATCTTGTTGTATGCTTCGGCAGTAAGTACCTACCTGATATAATGTGGGGCTCCTACTTTTTTCTGGTTTTTACAAGGATGTTTAAAACTAGATGATGCCTGCAACTCCGTTTCGCCAAAACTCGTTTATCGTGCGGAAACCGTACATTTTCCGGGATGAATTGTCCTTTCCCGGTACTCAAAGTATCTGCATACCAAATTTCAGCAAAATCGGTTCAGTGGTTTGGGCGTGAAGAGATATCAAACAGACAGACAGATAGACAGACAGACAGACAGACACACTTTCGCATTAGTAGTGATGGTTTCAAGCAACGTTGCAAAAATCTTAATGTAAAAAATAATAATAATAATACAAAAAATAATAGTAATGGAGTATCTTACATTGCCATTTTACAAAATAATGAGCCATTATCGGACCTTTATTGTCCATTAAATGCAAAGAATGTGTAATGTAAAATTTGTCCATTACATTACTGTAATAGACAAATTTTACATTACTCATTTAAAAGTATTGTAAGTATATAGTAGAAGAATCGTCCTTGAAGTTTTGATGTCTCCGATTTAGTCCAGATTCGGGGAGGGGGTAGCCGAGGTATTGCCTTTGAGGTTGGAAGAAACCCCGTTCCTCTAGGCCTATTGGGAGCGGAGTTATGGCTACTTTTGTAAGACATTTGACAGTTGCCGAGCTGTCAATGTCAAAGTTTGAATGCTTGTAACTCGGCAACTATTTGTCCTGGATATGGGGTTCTTCGACTTGTTCTTCCTGGATTTTTCTCCTCTATTCGGTCCTGGCCTCAGAATTGAGACAAAATTTGATGTCTCCGATTTAGTTCAAATTCAGGGAGCGGGTAGCCGAGATGTTGCCTTTGATGTTAGAAGAAACCCCGTTCCTCTAGGCCTGTTGGGAGCGGAGTTATAACCGCTTTTGTTCGACGTTTGACAGTTGCCGAGCTGTCAATGTCAAACTTTAAGTGCTTATAACTCGGCAACTGTTTGTCCTCGATATGGGGTTCTTCGGCTTGTTCTTCCTGGATTTTTCCCCTCTATACGATCGTGTCGTAACGGTCGTGTGTGCGCAATACACACGACCACTCTGGTTTCAATGAAACCAGACCAGTTACGCAGGAGTAATTTTATAGTGCCCAAGTGTGTGCGCAATACACAAGAGCACTTTGGTTTCAATAAAACCAGGCCAGTTAAGCAGGAGTAATTTTATAGTGCCCAAGTGTGTGCGCAATACACAAGAGCACTATTCTTTACTCTCGTAACCCAACGAAGCGGAAGACCGACATGACTGGTGAGAGATCAGGTGCACGACCGACTTTTTACACGGGTAAAAAGTTTTATAGTGCCCAAGTGTGTGACTTGGGCACTATAAAACTTTTTACTACTTATTAATTTTGCTCTATAATGGTACGGAACCCTTCGTGTCGCGAGTTCAACTCACACTTGACCGATTTCTTTTTAAATGTACCTAAGTAAACAAAATATATTTTTTTGGTTTTGTGTTTTTCTTTAGGCACGGTATGAAAATAATAATTTCTAAGTGTTAGCCACTGATATTGAATATAATTGCAAAAAACATGCAAATAACGATTCTTATTCTTCGTATTAGCACTTTTCTTACTGGGCCTAAAGAGAAAAAAAGAAAGCAATAAAATAACGTCTCAGCCACTGATTTTGAATATAAATATTACATAGGGTGAACATGACTAGTGATTGGACAGTAGTCAGTACTAGTCATTGGACACAGCACAAAAACACCACAATATTTATTAAGGTTGCTTTAATAGCTACCTGTTTATCTTTAAAATCAGGCGTTTTATTACTTTAAAAATGCAGTTTTTAAAGCAAACTTTATAAATAATATTGCGTTTTTGTGTTTTGTCCAATAACTGGTACTATCTAATCACTAGTCGTTTTACCCTATCAAAAAATGGGATATCTCTATTTTGTGTCGGGCCTGTGTCACAATGACCCAGGCCCGACACAAAATATTAAGAATTAAGCCTTTTTTAATATGCAAACAAGTCGCATGATTCCACTTGACTAATTAAAAAAAAAAATCGAGAGACCAATATGTAGTTTGGATCTATATAAAAAAAACAATACTCATTAATTTGTTACTTGGTAATTTTGTTGTAAAAATGTTTTGTTCTGAAAAAATTGTTAGATTAGTACGATCTTCATAGGGTCGATAAAAGGGCCATTTTGGAATACTTCTGCATTATTAACTCAATTTTGGCAATGGTGTGGATTGGACTCAATTTGCATAAATAGGGTCAATTGTTTAAATGATAAATGTATAATGAATAGTTTCTCTTTATTATGCAAATTAGAATAGTCTTGGTCTTCTTATAGATGTTTATAATGGAAAAAGCCATCTTTGTCAGTCTAGACTCTAGAGAAAATCGAAAAATTGTATTTGTATCTTTATCGATACATACAGACGCATGAACAATTAAAGAAATTGATTTATGAGCAGATTTGGCTATCAAGCCCAGCCTACAGAATCACACTCACGATTAACATTAGCTTACTTACTTCTTGATTTTTAGGGTTCCGTACCCAAAGGGTAAAAACGGGATCCTATTACTGAGACTTCGTTGTCTGTCCATCTGTCTGTCACCAGGCTGTAACTCAAGAACCGCTATAGCTAGACTTCTGAAATTTTCACAGATTGTGTATATCTGTTACCGCTATAACAACAAATACTAAAAATAAAATAAATTAAATATTTAAATATTCCATACAACAAACCTGACTTTTTTGCTATTTTTTGCTCTTAATCAATAACGGCAACACATAGGCAATTGAAATGTTCACAAAATACTTAATTGTATATTTGTACTTTAATAAATAATAATTAAATTTAAATTAATTAAATAATCGAGGGGGGCTGTCATACAGAAAATACAATTTTTAGCCTATTTTTGCTCTGTATTGGTACGGAACCCTTAGTGCGCGAGTGCAACTCGTACTTGGCTGATTTTTTTAAATTATTGTATCGGCAAATTTATGATGACGGGGCATTTCTTAAAGAAACATAAAAGTCAAAAGTAACTCTTTCAAAACTTCTACATTCACAGTTAAAACTCTGTACAAGAGACATAATATACACTATATATATTATAGAGTATACACCCCTCAATATTATTACTTTGTTTTGCAACCTTTTTATAATATTAAATTATCCCACGCTTAACTAATCACAATTTAACCCCAAAATCTCCTTCCAGAAAATTACCAACGAAGCCCATGCAGTCTATCTTTCGGATCTCCTTCACGTACTGTCCCTTCGCTGGCGCAGTATCCGTGCTCATCATCGGCATCGCCATGAGCTACCTGACCGGCAAGGCTAAGACTGACTCCATCAACCCTGACGTGTTCTGCCCGCTGACCCAGAGCTTCCTGCACAAACTCCAGAACAGAAGTCCGACGGCCTCCTTGGAGTTGCGACCGCCGAATACGGAGGAAGTGTACATGGCGCTGGACGAAGCGTTGAAGCACCTGAAAGAAGTTATAGATCGATGATTTTTATGTTGTTTTTTATTACCTTAATATAAGAAGAACATTTAGATACGAAGAATTATTTACATGGTTCTGGTAGTAGCTACCGAACTTTTAGATTTGCGTCTATGATTGCAAACGACACTACAAATGTCGGGAATGAGACTTGCCTCCGTCTCCGTGGTCTAGTGGTATAGACTTATAGAGCGCGGCTCTTGACTCGGAGGTCGTGGGTTTCTATTCCCGCGTTGGAAACATGTTATTTCCAAGTTTGGTTACGACAATGCAGGCCGATCAGTTATCACCCGATGGTCTGACAAGTAAGATGATCCATGCGTCGGACGGGCATGTAAAGTCAGTCCTGCGGCATCTCTCGCCGGTCGTGTCGGTCTTCCATCCCATTGGGTTATAAGAGTAAAGGAATTGAGGGTGCTCTTGTGAATTGCGCACACACTTGGGCGTTATAAAATTACTCCTGCGTAGCTGGCCTGGTTTCAATGAAACCGGTCACCGTCACCGAAACCGATGTGGGAGCTATTATTATTAAAGGTGGGGAAACTCGTGACGCTTGGATGCTTGCTCATGTAAAAGTGAAGAATGGTCTTTCAGCGTTGCTACTTTCACAGTGAACTCTACAAGGAATACATACATACCCTTAAATATTTATTATCACTTAGTTTTGTAGATACCTTCGCTAGTTCTACTATCTACTGTGATCTATCTAAATAAGTATATCTAACTCTATAATTTTAATAATAATCGTTGATTAGCCAGATTAGACCATTTATAAGTATGATAGTTCATAGGTATTTCATGGTTTTATTATACAAATTACATTTCGCCGATACATTAATTATTACTTATCTTATTTGGCAGTATTTTTCCTACAATAATAAACAGGTAGGTAAAATATAAGGTGTAAGTACCATAACAAATCCATTTCATCCTCCATTATTCATATTGTACGTAATATATCATAATATATTATTATGTTATTTATGTAATATATCACTCACGTCATTAGTTACCTGATCCAAATTTTTTGCTTCATACGAATTTCCATCACTCAAATGATTATACTAATGTTGTTTTTTGCTTCCATTTTTCGCTCTCTGTTTTTATCTTTGATCATTTTAATGTTATCTGAAAAAAAAAACATTCCATAAGATCATATTTTTATATGTACCTTACTATTTAGATTTAAGACACTGGACATCTTTCCGCAAAAAGTAACTTATAAGTTATATCATATCCTTCCTGTTATCTTATCTAAATCAGTAGGTACTAAATTACATAAAATCGTTTTATTAGTTCGTGAGATTAACGCGTTAAAACCAACACATAAACTCTTTACCTTATAAGTAGAGATACCAGAAACAATAAAACTGTAGCATCTAGGAAATTGATTCCTAGGCAGTTGACAGACCTAAGTCATTTGGTCGGCTTACGTCAATTTAATTTTAATCGTGACCTGTCGGCTGGGTTTGACATAACGCGACCAAACTACGTAGATCCCTCATCTGCCTAGGAATCAATTTCCTCGATGGTACATAATATAAGTAGAAATACCAGAATCATAATACCGTACCGCCAAATGCCAATCGCCATTACTTGGTACTACTAAAATATATTCTGTGCCATTACTAAAACCGTATACATTTCCTCGAAAAAAGTAGCCCATAATTATTATCCTGTCATCTACTCTTTAACTGTGCCGATATCATAAAAATCGATATAATTTTCCGCGGTTTTTCCGCATTTTCCTCTTATTCTTGGTCACAGCGATATGTTAACATATACACTCTTACTAATAAAAAGTTACACAGCGTATATAGATTTATTATGCCTGTATAACGATGCTGTCATTTCCATACTAATTTCTCTGTATAGACTCTTATTCAAACGTTGAACGCTAGTTGATGAAGTTTTTATTAACTGTTGGAGGGAAAGCCTATAAAGACTTCTTCGATGAATATGAACCATCCAAAACGAAAATAATTTTTCAATTCGACCCAGCAGTTCCTAAAATTAGAGCGTTGAAACAAACAAACAAAGTAACAAACTCTTCAGCTTTATTGTATTACTTACTTTTATTTATTAGATATGACTGAACTTGTTGCGCCAAAATTTGTAAATCGCGTGAGAACCGTACGTTTTTCCTGGATGAACAGTAACCTATGTCCTTTCCCGCGCGGGAATGAATCCATCCGGCAATGAATCTCCATACCAAATTTTAGAAAAAATCTGTCAGCGGTTCGGGCGTGACCAGGTAACAAACAGACTGACTCACTTTAGTATTTATAATATCAGAACGGATAATTATAAATAATAGTTCACCTATTATTAGACAATGTCCAAGAAAATGATCAAATCAAAGATCAAAATCAATTTGCCTGAAAGCTGAAACATTTACTAAAGAAGTCCTCACTGTGTTTACAAATGCACCATATTTTGTGAGTGCGTGCTCCGTTTAAAGCACGGGACATTAATTCCTAGACCGCTACTGTCTCGAGTAGGTGAGGCAGAAGGGGACTAAAACGGCGTAAAATAACCTGCAGTCTAACATTTTAAACCTTACACACAAGTGATAAGAGTGGAAGTCGAATGAATGAAGGGAAATCTTTATCTTTTTTACAGGAGATTTCTGTCGCGTTTAAGCTTTGACTCGTAAAGAGTCATAATGGAGGAGAGAGGAATTAGTAATCCGACACTACAAAATCGTACGATACTCTTATCGGCTGCTTTTATTGTTCGAGAATCATAATAATATTATACCTAAACGATACGCAACTACCTACTGCGTTATAGGTTATTGTGATACAAAATTGAAATGTCGAGTTTATTTTGAAATTTTAATTTCATCGCGCCTCGTTTCTTACTGGTGTTTTTTTTTTTGGGAGAATGGGAACGAAACAGGAAAGAAAAGTTTTATTTTGTGTTATCGGGTTCTTGCGTTATTATAATTGCCATCATAGAACAAGAGCTCGTCAACACTCAACCTTTGTCGTATTTACAAAGCAAGTTTGTCGGTGCTTGCTTCCCAATATAATTATTACTTAGAGCTAAATATTATGTGGTGAGGTTCAAGGAAGAAGAAGAAAGGTAAATGAAATTCTGCCAGGATACAGGTATTAAAAGAGCTGCAAGGATGTTGTTGCCTCAATTACACTGTCATGGAAGTATGGATGCATAGCAGCCAAAGCAGCTGTCAACACAAATGACGTCACTGGAACGATGAAGTTTGTACGATGTTAGGTGTACCACATTAAAAATATTCTTAGTATGACATTAACAGAAGGGGGTAAGTGCAAAAAAGCTTTTGTTTCTGACATTTAACAATATGGCTTTACTTCTGAATTATCAACAACTGAGAAAAAATATACTGTAGCCATTTCATAAAACTTATCCAAATTTTTGGGCCAAAGTGGATTAATACAATAGCGGTACCGAACATCTATGGCCTATGATTGCCAACGTAAAGAGGGGACTTTACAGGTAATAATGAGACATTTTAAGATCTATAAGCTTATAAGTCGCTAAGCCAATTAGCCTTCTAGACTAAGCCCGACTCAAATGACTGATCGAACCGGCGAGACACATAAGTTACGTTGTCATTCCGAATTAATGCACCGTTGGGCCGTTTTGTCCGATTATGTCGGCGGAGGGTGGCCACAGTAATGTTGCGGTGACAATGTTACATTGTATAGGACAGTCCGGAGGGATTTAAAGTAGCATTTCTGGTTAATTCTTTTTAGTTTCTTTAGCCCTCATTTGGTTTCGACTCCATGATAATAACCTAATAACTGCTTTTAAAATAGTCAAACTTTACAACTTTAGAAAAATAACATTAAATAGGAAATTATATCAACTAGATGACGCCCGCAACTCCGTTGCGGCAAAATTAGTTTATCGCGCGGGAACTGTCCATTTTTCCGGGATGGGGGGGCCCGGCAATGGGCGTGAGCTCATCCAATCTCTCTCTCAGCGCTTCTGGGCTCTCTGGACCAAGGCCTACCTCCATACCCTTCAAATCCGCTCCAAATGGCTTTCCTCTTCCTCTCCACCCAAAATTGGGGAACTGGCTCTGCTCAAGAAGGACAGTCTGCCTCCGCTCCAATGGAAGATGGGAAGAATCACACGCCTACTACCTGGGAAGGATGGAGTCATCAGAGTCGTGGACTTGGCCACCTCACAAGGCCAGCTGCGGAGACCTGTCGGCAAGATTGCCCGGCTCCCACTGGATTCAGCTCAAGATGGGGAGCTGATCACAAGAGGATACCGCGGCTAGCCGAGAGGAGATTTTCGTATTTTTAACGAACGCGCGCCGGTAACGGTTCAAAGCGGAATGTGGAATGTGTCACTCGCGTGTCTAGCGTATGACAGTTGACAGCGCAGAGTGCAGACTCACGCGCTGCAGTGTTGCCAACGTCGCGCTAGAGTTTGGCGCGAACACGGGATAAAAAGTATTCTATGTCCTTTCGGCTTTCCCGGGACTCAATGTATCTCCATAACAAATTTCAAATTGGTTCGGCGGTTTGGGTGTAAAAAGGTAACAGACAGACACACTTTCGCATTTAAAATAATATTATAAAAGTATGGATGTATCGCTAGCAATAGGTAGCAAATCAATCCCGACTTCTCCACGCTGGCCATGAATGCGATGATAGACAAAAACAAGCGATCACAAAAATGTAGGTTATTCGTCATCACTTTCATGTTTCCAATCATGGTCATCAATTATAGCCCAACGTAAAGTACCTTTAGGTGTTACAGTATGTCCGAAGTGCAAATCTTTGCTTCCTAATCCTAACTGTCAAAGCTAAGCTGAATATAGTGTTGAAATTTTTCCAAAGCATTTACATTTGTTTTAGGTAAGACTCCTGTAATGACCCCTACATTGTTGAAACAAGGGTTATATTGGAGGTAGAATAAATTCGAACGGGATGTATAAGTCGGATAGTCGAGGAATTGAATTCCGATGGCAGCTGATTGCTTCCCCCTGACTCAGCTCCGTGGACTTTTCATATCATTGGCGCAATTCTAGCTTTGGTTTTAGGCACTTTTAGGTTTCAGTGTTCGTGGTAAAATATTATGTTAAGGTGTATAAAAGATGTGAACATTTAAAAATCGCTAGTAAAAAATTCAAGACGTAAATTGATTAAGTGGGTATGACTAACAATTTGAAAATTTTCGTTTTTTCCACCAAACCAAAATACATAATAATATTATAGGTTATCTAGATAGAACTTTAAATAATTTTATCAGTTTTCATATTTCGTGATTTCAAAATTTTGTACAGCGTCTTTTTTAGGGTTCCGTATCCAAAATTGCAAAAAACGGAACCCTTATAGATTCGTCATGTCTGTCTGTCTGTCTGTCTGTCTGTCTGTCCGTCCGTATGTCACAGCCATTTTTCTCCGAAACTATAAGAGCTATACTATTGAAATTTGATAAGTAGATGTAGTCTGTGAACCGCATTAAGATTTTGATGTAAAAATGGAAAAATTAATAAAAATTTTAGGGGTCCCAGGTACAACTGAAACAAAAAAATTTTTTTTTCATCTGGCCTGTGCGTGTGGGGTATTTATGGATAGGTCTTCAAAAATCATATTGAGGTTTCTCATATCATTTTTTTCTAACCTGAATAGTTTGCGAGAGAGACTCTTCCAAAGTGGCAAAATGTGTGTCCCCCCCTCTAACTTCTAAACTATGGGCATGATAATTCTAAAAAAAATATATGATGTACATTACTATAAAAACTACCAACGAAAATTGGTTTGAACAAGATCTAGCCAGTAGTTTTTTTTTATACGTCATAAATGATAAACCTTAATTTAACTTTCATTATATCAAAAATGAAATATTAAAATAAATCAAAAACCTTATAATTTCATAGAAATAATTCTTATTGCTGCTGCGGAACCCTTCATGGGCGAGTCCAACTCGCACTTGGCCGGTTTTTACAAGCTAATTGTAACTACAATAGTTAGTTACGCCTACGATGACGCCAGTCTTGCACTAATGTTGAGATTTATAAAAAAAAAATTAAAAAAATAAGTGGGTAGTTTCGCTCAGCTGTCAACGAATCTGGCAGTTGCTTTTCATTCACAAATACAGTGCTCCACCAGTACGCACGATCTGGGGACACGGTAGTGTCCCCGCCGAGACGAGCAAAGCGAAGCTCCCTTGAGCTTCGCTTTGCTCGTCTCGGCGGGGCACTACCTACCTTTTTCGAAGTGTTTCGCCGTTTTTTCGAACCTTCGTAGAATTGGTTTCCGTTAAAGCAGATAGTTCATATTTTTAGGATATGGTGTCATCAATAGACTTATTAAGCATACAAAGTCTCAATTGAATAGCTTTAATACTTTAGATTTTATAAATATCTAAAATACGCCGATTTCGTCACTGACACACTGATGATCCTCAAAATGTTTGGCTACTTCCTGAAGTGCTAGAAAGCTGAAATTTGGTATGCAATTTAAGTTTAGGATAGAACCAACAAAAAAGTTATTAACTTGTAATTTTCACCCCCCATCCCCTAAAATAGGGGGAGTGGAATTTGACCCTCAAAGACTTGGTTTCCGATGTATAATCTACCAGATAGTTTATATTCTCAGGATATGATTTCAATAATAGACTTATTAAACATAAAAAGTCTCAATTGAATAGGTCTAATAATTTAGATTTTATTGATATCTAAATACGCCGAAATTTGGTTATACGCCGTAAAATAAGTTTAGTAATAGAAGTTTAAATATGTGACTTTCACCAATTTTATGAATTAGGATAATATGAAAGCTTACATGGGACTGTAGACAAAACTATAACTGTAACTAAAAAACACTAAGAAGACTGCCTAGCAACTAGCAAGTAGCAGTTTTTACAAAAAGGACTGAAATCCCACCAAACACATTTCATGTAATATTTTTTTTTAATAAATAAGGGGGCAAACGAGTAAGTGAGTAACTACCGTCGCCCATGGACACTCGCAACATCAGAAGAGCTGCAGGTGCGTTGCCGGCCTTTTATGAGGGAATACGCTCTCTTCTTGAAGGTTTGCAGGTCATATAGGTCCGGAAATACTGCTGGTGACAGTTCGTTACAGAGTTTTACAGTGCGCGGCAGAAAGTTACGCGAAAAACGCACTATGGAAGAATGTTACCTCGACGACCGCAAAAGGTTTGCCCTGTGAAAAAGACATCAGATCTAATGTAGAACCAAACTTCTGAATCGACGCGGCCTAACTCTGATCCTAAGTCAAAAAATTCTACAAATCTGTAAGTATGTATGTCTTGGCTGTTTCGTTACTTGCTACAGAAATATTCGCCTCACCTCCACGACGCGACGGTAGCGAAACAGCGAAGCTATGCATACTTTCTGGTATATGTAGAACTAGATGTCCTAAGCGGCTTCGCCTGCGTAAATTAGGAATTTTACGAAAACCGTACATTTTCCTGCAACAAAAAAAAATTAAATGTCCCTTCACGTGGTCTTTTCTATATCTGTGCCAAATAATATGAAAAATGCTTCAGTAGTTCGTGAGACCTTTCTAACAATTTTCCCGGTTTTTTCAACATTTTCCTCTGTTTCTTCGATCTTATTAGTTCGGGCCTGTTTCACCACTTCCTGATAAGGCTATTCACCACTTAACTTGACAGATAGAGTATGGAGAATCTGTCAAATAAGCCTATCCGGCACCTTATCAGGAAGTGGTGAAACAGGAGAGTGATATTATACCTATAGCCTTCCTCGATAAATGAGCTATCTAACACTGATTTTGTTTCAACTCGGACCAGTAGTTCCTGAGATTAGCGCGTTCGAGCAAAGAAACAAACAAACTCTTCAGGTTTATAATATTACTATATATTTTTTTAATCGCTTGACAAACTCGAGTCTCCATCTAAAAGACTATGAAATGTATCAATAATAGGGTCATAATCATGGGACGATGCATGGTATAATATGGTAGTGATAATGATAATGATGATAAATGTAATCTGCATAGTAGCATTTGCTTTTCATTCTTAAAACAATACTAAAACTCGTATCTATAACGAGTCAGGAGTTCCCTCAGCACCTTCTGAACCATGATATACTTCGGTGCAAAATCTTATTTGTTGGTAGTATATACCTACTTCGAATACCCTTCGAATACTTCTCACGAAACTGAAGTCACCACAATATGTTTCCATGTAAATTTTGAGGAGTTCCCTCGATTACTAATGGATCCTTTCATCAGGTCACCACTTTTGTGAACGTGGTACTAAATTGGGATAATACCGTATACACCAAAAGAAAAATTTTGAAAATCGGTTCTCTAACGGCGGAGTAATTGTTATTAAACATAAATAAACGAACATAACGTCTCCTCCATTTTGAAAGTCGGTTAAAATTGTAGCCTATGTGTTATTCTGATGTATAAGCTATATTATTGTAAAGTTTCATTAAAATCCGTTCAGTAGTTTTTGCGTGAAAGAGTAACAAACATCCATACATACATCCTCACAAACTTTCGCCTTTATAATATTAGTAGGACTAGACGTAGGACTAGTAGGATTTGTTGGAGTTAGGATCAGAGTTAGGCCGCGTAGATTCAGAAGTTTGGTTTTAAAAAGAAACACTCAAAGGATTATAATTACGAGTACATTACAAGAAAGTTTTAAAAAAGCTCGAAAGAAAACTGAAACATGCCAAGAAGAAACGACGTGATTCAACATCGTCTTCGCTTCGTCTGAACAATATGACGAAATGTTATCGATTATTCCGAATTGCCGTCGGACACAAAAGGTACGATCACTAATTACTGTTACATGATGAGACTGTATTGCGGACATACTGTTACTTCTTCACGCCCAAACCACTGAAGCGATTTTGCTAGCTATGGAAATACTTTGTGTCCTGAGAAAGGACATAGGATTGCGGGCGAAATTAAGTTACTTTTATAAGTTAAGGGTGTTGGAATATAAATATCTCTTAGAACGGCGGAAACACTAGCTGCATTCATTAAACGCCTTACTAAATTACCGAGTGGATAATATCCGCATGCTTTTGCTATTCTTTTGCCTGTCTGGCTACTAAAATATACAATTATTTAATTAGCCCAGTAAATTTAAGTTTCATAGCGCTAAATCGTCCGTTAAGAACATTTATTACAACTCCGTGTAAGGCCGTATGTCCACTGCTGGCGTCACCGGGACGTCACAACAAAAATTCTAATAAAACCATAGAATTAGAACGTTTAAGAGCCCGGGTTACCCTCGAAATTCTCATACATACGTAATACCAAAATCATTTTCTCATACGAAAATATTTAACATGTTTGAGTTATTTTTCAGCTTAAAATAGTAATTACCAAGGTTTCTGTACAAAAATTAACTTCAAAATATTTAAACACAAAAATTTTTTTTTTGTGTATAATTTTTTTTTCTAAATTTACTACTAAATATTTAAACACTAAAAAATATATAAATAAATATTAAATTTACTACAAAATATTTCAACTCTAAAAAATATTTTTTAGTATTAAAATATTTTGTAGTAAATTAATAACTCAAACATGTTAAATATTTTCGTACGACAAAATGATTTTGGTATTACGTATGTATGAGAATTTCGAAGGTAGCCCGGCCCCTTAAACTAGCTGACCCGGCAATTGTTGTTTGCCGGGTCAGCTAGTTTTATTTTAGTTTTATTTGCCAATAAATTATTTATCAATCTGTTGACGAACGTACATGCAAAATTTCATTAAAATCAGTTGAGCCGTTTTGAAGGAGTTTGCGCACAAACACTGTGGTCTGTGACACGAGGATTTTATAATTATATTAGATGCCACTTTATAACCTAGGACCTAGGTCCTACGCTATTGTAGTAGGTTTCATTTTTTACCGACATTGGTCAAGCGACCTATAACACCACAGCTTGTAGTAGCGTAAAGCAAAATGAAACCTATAGCCTAGGACCTAGGTCATGAAGTGGCATTTTATTAGAATTTTTGTCGGTGACGGTGACGGTGGAGCAACGCCCTAAGTCAGATAATTCTTTAGTCGAGTTTGTGTTGAAACTATATTTCTTGAAAGTGCGGAGTTTCCAAGACATACGTTATAACTCTTAAACTACGTTAGCCCGAGTTGACACTGACGACGAAAGTTTATAAGTTTTAAAACGATACTTTTATTAGTACTTCAAATCACTTGCTATTTTTAACCCAGAAAGCGGGTTATGTTCTTCGAGCAGGGTAGCGCGAATTAACTTGGTACTAGGTAATTTTACAATCAAATGATCATCTTACTAACATAAAATCTACGTTTTTATATTTTCTAAAAAAATACTTATGTTGTTCCACTAGGCAGAGCTGACGAAGCTAATGTGGGTAGGGTTGTAACTATCCACATTAGCTGTGAAAGTATATAGTGCCTCTTCTCTAGTAAGTGCTAGCTGTTACCACAGTAGTACATAAGTCACAACTAGGTTGTGACTTGTGAGATTATCTACAACTAAACCGGTTTACAATATTTTTCTCGTTCGTGTCAATTTGGCCACACTCCCGTTATAATATTAAGTGGGTATAAAAATCACTCATTTAATGACTTACGAATACAGTTAACATTTATCAAGTAAATTATATTTTACTAATTTATGAAATTCAATAGTCTCGACTCTCGACTCTCGGTATTATAAAACTTTTTATGGTATTTTCATAAAAAAAAAAAACGCTTTATTGGTAATGGGTTAAAAAGTACTAAAATTTATTGTTGGGTTAAAATACCAAAATTATGGCTCTGTGGCAACAAATTGCAAAAAATTTTGATTCGTGGGAGAGCCATGCTTCGGCACGAATGGGCCGGCTCGACCGGAGAAATACCGCGTTCTCACAGAAAACCGGCGTGAAACAGTTCTTGCGCTGTATTTCGCCGACCGGAGGCCCAATTCCCTACCCTATTCCCTTCCCTACCCTCCCCTATTCCCTTCCCTTCCCATCCCTACCCTTCCCTATTACCCTATTCCCTCTTAAAAGGCCGTCAACGCACCTGCAGCTCTTTTGATGCTGCGAGTGTCCATGGGCGACGGAAGTTGCTTTCCATAAGGTGACCCGTTTGCTCGTTTGCCCCCTTATTTCACAAAAAAAAAATTTGATTTTGATTGTTGCAAACAAAACATTAGCGTTTATTATCTACGGACTACGACAGACAGTCAATGAACTGTGAAGTTATCTCAGTGTCAGAGTAGAGAGCGGCGCTTGCGCATGTGTTGTCCGTGATAATATAAAAATGTTATGGTTTTCCACACCTGATGGTAAGTCGTCTATTTAGCATATATTTCCCGCGTTGGAAACATGTTATTTCCAAGTTTGGTTAGGATAATGCAGGCTGATCACCTGATTGTCTGACAAGTAAGATGATCCATGCGTCGGATGGGCATGTAAAAAGTCGGTCCCTCGCCTGATCTCTCGCCAGTCGTGTCGGTCTGCCGTCCGACTGGGTTATGAGAGTAAACGAATAGAGAGTGCTCTTGTGTACTGCGCACACACTTGGGCACTATAAATTAATTACTCCTGCGTAGCTGGCCTGGTTTCAATGAAACCGGCCACCGTCACCGAAACCGGTGTGGGAGCTATTATTATTATTATTATTTATTTTATCAAAAATGTCACTGCTTTTGTGAATAACCAAGTAAAGAACAACCATTTCTTCATCAATCACTTCAAGTCTATTCCTATAGTACAAATTACAATTATTGTAACCTTTGGTTGCCGGCAAGTCAATGTAGGTACTTTCGACCTTAATTAAACCAGTCTCGAGTATAAGTTACTAGCAGTTTTGATGTCATGGACCATGGTACCAAATAGAAGTAATGGTATTATGGTACCAAGTTATCATAATGTTCATAATTGTTATTAAAATCATACTTCTCTAGTGTGAACTGTTTCCACGGCAAAACTTGTGCTTCCGTAGAAAATTTAAAGGCGTTATCAATATCATATTATTGTTTTTTTTTTTTTAATATTTATTTTAAGCTTATGTTGCTAAGTTGTTTTTGTTCGATATTTGTGTTCAAAGTTAGCTATTATCAACAAAGTAATGTATTTTTAAATATAGCTGTGTCGGTTATTACTTATTAGAGCATTTGGAACCAGTGACCTTATGAATTAAATAGTTACTAATTGTTTTTTCATGAGCTGCTCTTGTTTATTATTTTGTTTGTATACGACCAAATTAGCATTTATAGTTACATTTTTGCTTAAACAATCCGTTGCGAAATTGGCCAAGTGCGAGTTGGATTCGCGCACGAAGGATTCCGTACCATTTATGTATAGAGCAAAAATAGTAAAAAATGTGTTTTTTTGTATGGGAGCCCCCCCTGAATTATTTATTTTATTTAAATTTAATTATTAATTATAGAAGTTTAAATAAAGCTGAGTAATTTGTGTACATTTCAGGTGCCTACCTGTTGTCATCATTGATACCGAGCAAATAAAATGTGTGAAAAATCACGTTGTTTGTATGGGAGTTCCCCTTCAATATTTAATATATTTTGTTCTTAGTATTTGTTGTTAAAGCGGCAACAGAAATACATAATCTGTGAAAATTTCAACTCTCTAGTCTCTAGCTATTTACCATTCTTGAGTTACAGCATGGGGACAGACGGACAGACGGACAGACAGACAGACAAACAGACAAACAGATAGACGGACGGACGGACAGACGTCGAAGTCTTAGTTTTACCCTTTGGGTATGGAACCCTAAAAAATATGTACAACGAAATTCGTGATTTTTGACCCCTCCCCCGTCCTTGTCAGTTGTCACACGGCTAGTCGTTTCGCCAGTTTCGATTTAATAGCGAAGTTAGACTATGTCAAAATTTATCGGATTTGACATTAGCATCGAAAGTGTCATGACGCAGCGACACGTCTACGTCTACGTCGGATCGTGACACCACAACTACCATGCTATAAGTTTGTGTATTATTTAATAGAACCTATAGTGCAGTCGCCAGAGGTTTTAGCCTCCGAAAATTGTAATAGTGAATGGATTTTTGTTTTTGAGGTGTCATTTTCTTTTTTACACTATAACTTGCAAAGTTTACCAAAAATTTTTACTTAATTACTTAATTAAAAATTAATATTTAATTAATATTTTATAAAAACCGAACCAGAATTTTTTTTTCTTGTTCCTGTTATTTAATTACTCTTATCCGAATGTTTACGTTGAAAATTAACCAAATACACAATTTTTAAAAAAGAAAGTTTGCTTTGCTAAGCTAAATACAACTATAAGGTTTTAGCAAAGTTTTTAGAGATTAACACTCGTCGTAACCAAGATAAAAGGGTTTAGGTGGATTTAAGGGTTGTAACGAAAAGTGTGTTAAACTTACTTGTTGCGCGTATTTAATTTTTAGAGAAATGATAACTTTTAAGTACTTAAAAACGTTTGAATATCTCCAAAAATGTGTAAAATAGACCGAAAAGATTTTTCTATATTTGTTGTAGAATTTTTATAAGTGAGAGCTAAAACATTAAATGCATCGACAAATGAAAGACTTTTTCTAGTCTTTGAAATATATTTAAACTTCCTACTTAAAGCCAGAAAAAAATTGGGTGCTACAAATCTCACGTACGTACTAAAGACGCATGCTGCGACCTATGTTTGGAAAATGCTTACCTGAATACAAAAAATATCAGTTCTTAACCTAATTTGTATTTTTTTCCTTTAAGTATGTTTCAGCAAATATAATTAATAAAAGAAAATAAATAAAAAATAAATTTGATTCTGTAAAAACCTAACCAAAAGAAATAAAATACAGATTTTCTTCGAAATATCCGTGAAAAGTTTGTGCTACATTTTCAGAAAATTTAATAAAGTAAGTGCTAAAAAGTTATACACATCAAGAAATAGAAGGCTTTGTTAAGCCAAAAAAATTATTTTAAACTTACTATTTAACACCAAAGAAAAATAGGAACGCCATTTACCTCGCGAGGCACACAACAAGCAAATTTGAAGGTATGCTCATCTACATACAAAAATATTAATTTTAAATCTAAATTATATATTTTTTCAACTTATTTTATTTCTTTGGAATATAAGAAACGATATAAATCAAAAAAATAACAATATATTTTATTATTTTGTTTTATATTTAAAAGAAATAAATATGCAAATTTTCTTCAAAATTTTAGTTTATGAGCTTACTTGAAGTGGAAGAGAATAATAAAAAAATTAAAAGCACAACTTTTCAATAGGTAAACTTTATTATTTATGTTATCATCTACACATTTCTTTTTTTCTTTTAAATTTTCATGCACTATTGCAGAATCGGAGGTTTGCACGATTTTTACGCTCTGGGAACTCCACTACTACGAATAATAAAAACTAATAGAACCCTCTTTTCTCTATTTCAGCACATAGAGCAACTTACGTTATAGAGCGTCTAAATACCTAATTATTTGTTCCAGATAAATACAGGCTCGAGTCGCTGTCACCCGCTTCGTTCGCCGGGGCTCTACGAGTAAGACTCATTGAAATACCATACCCATGGAAGAGTAACAGAGTAGAAAAATGATGCCACGAAATGCACAGCATGACAAACTTTTCGTTGGTTGTCACACTAGGGCCAGTAATATATAATATATAATAATAACTGTCATAAAATGAGTCGTATGAATCAAAGACAACAAATCTGATGGTTTAAAGCAAAATAAGTTATTTATATGGCAACACGGTCACGTTAAAATATTCGTACTCATTTAGTCATTTTGATTAAAAAACATATTTTTTTAATTAAAATACAGGGTGGCAAAACTATAACATCGGTATCAAAAAAAAAAAATGCGTGAAAGGGTGTAAGTAAAGGTGAAATATTTTTTATAAATTACCACTAAACTAGTAAAAAGTCGGATTCTTGTATTGTTAGATTATTTAAGACTCTTTTTGTTGCCTTGGCTATGACGTGTTACCAGCAACTGAAGCCATGCTTAAATTTTGAGCGGTTCATTGTATGAGTTATCGTTCTAGACCATCGGTATTTCGATGGCTAAGACTACTAAGTGCCATAAGAGTATTAGTTTAAATAGTTACTGCTTACTGCATAATGCATTCTACTCAAAGTTTCGGGAGCGTTTCCTGATATTATATCTAATTAAATGAAAATCTTTCGTGCCGAGAATTTGGTGGAAATTGCGTAGGGACTTAAGCATTTGTAAGCTTTAGTATTATTATTTACTTTACCATTAATTACTAAGTCTCATAATAATAGTTATGTCGACATTGAACATTAATCGACTTAACTAATTTATGTGTGACTTCGTTTGCGTAAATCCTCGCTTGCAATGCTAAAAGATAAAAATCTTTACTAATTATCATAGTCTAACAGCGAGCATAAATTTTCATTTTATGAAAATAATAATTGGATGACATAGGCAGTGTACGTGTAAGTCTATCTAGTGATTTTAAAGATTCGGACTTTATTTCTTATTTCGATCTCACATCAAAACACCCTAATAGTTTGTACGCATTCAAATGTCGGGCTGTTGGTAGTTCAAGGTTCGGGTTCGAATCCCGCCGACGGAACAAAAAGTTTTCAAAGTTCCTGGGTCATGGATGAGTATTAAATATTATGTGTAAGTATCATATTATAATAAAAATCTTAAATACTTACCACGGTGCCAGACTGACGTGGTGTGAAGCGTCCATAAATATTGTTTAATAAAATGTATCTTAGACTACTTTTAAAACCTTTCTACCGAAATGCGATGCATTGTAAGAAGAGTACGTACGCGTACTTTTGTGTTTTAAAAACTTGCATTTTCCATTTTGTATGCTACTCTCCCTCAATACTTGTTGAGTTCCCGTTTTGTCTAGTTTTATGAAATAATAAGAATATGGCGGAATTTCTTTGTGGCTCTCGCTCAAAGAGTTGTATAAAATGTTTTGCAACACTTGCGAGTTCTCGCGGCCAATATTCCTAACTATTTTACTGCATTTTATACTTTTTCAAGTATTTCTGTTACTTTTCTAGAATCTGTAGAATACTTTTGTTGAGGACAGCGGCCGCGCACCCGAGAAACACATAGGGAGTGCATACAAACTCGTAACAGTGAAATATGAGATATAAACTCAGTGCAAAATCAGTGTTTTTATAAATAAACTTTAAAAAGTGAATTGTGATAAATCTGTGACTCCCTAAGAGGTAAAAATAGTTAATTTATTAAAGTAGTACGTCATCTAATAAATACAAGAAAAATTAATTGCATAAAATAAGTAGTTCGGAAAATATTGAGAAAATTGTGTGAAAATGTATGCAAATTGTATTAACTTTTATGTTCGCCTAGCCGTTATTATGTAAAATATAAGTTTTGATATTTAGATTAAGTTAAATATTGTAGAAAGATACCTAAATAAAGAATTTCCCGAAATGCGTTTCAATTACCTGGCTCATGGAAAAATAGGGAAAATAGGGAAAAATAGCCGCTTCCGATAGTAGAAGTGAGACGGAAAAACATACGAATCGGAGCGGCTCACTATACGGCATTGCCTTGAGCCGGGTAAGCGATGTGCATTTCGGGGTTAATGTTCTCCTCGACTACTCGTGTGTTTTATTTACGCCCCCGCTCTGTAAGATTACCGGTGTAGCCTTGGTCTCGAAGTCCGATCCGAGCCAGCGGCGAAAACCTATGGGCGAATACAGTCTCAAACAACTTTATTTCATATTTCTTATGCAATTGGTGCTGTGTTTACTGCGTTGTAGGTTTACATTGATAATAATCATAATAATTATATACTTACTGGATTTTGGCCGTATTGTAAACAATAATTTCTGCACTGGAATCTACGAATAATAAAAACTAATATAAGAAAGAGTAACTCCGTCAAAAAACATGCTCCAAAATACTTGTCAAATATGTACCTTAGGTTCACTTTTCATACATTTGCAATATTTAGGTGACCTTGAGCGGTTTTAAAGGCTGACGTTACATGACAGTTCGAATGGAACCAAATTTAAAACTGTATTAGTATGGGAGTTACGTTTGCTTAGGTTGTAATATTCGTAGACTGGAATCGTACATTTTTACAGTACCTTTGTTAGTTGCTGTAACTTGTATGATGTATTACATCACACATGTTAGTTAAGGCGACGCCTTGATAATTTGGCTGTAGCTATATCGATTTTTCTCAGCAATAACTAAAGCTAAGAATTTTAAAGTTCATTGTCAGTATTCATCATGTCTTTGTCTTTGAATTATCCATAGCATAACACGATTGGTCAACTTCTATATCACAGAATAATCAATCAAAAAGACCTCTGTAAAAAAGGGATTCCTATTTTGCTAACAGATGAGAGTGATTTAAGCTTCCAAAATTTGTACAGGTATTGATTCAAGCATACACTTTAATTTGCCCATAGCTTATATGAAATGTATTTATGGTTTTTAAATTTTTGACGTGGGAGAGCCATGCTTCGGATCGAATGGGCTCGACCGGAGAAATACCACGTCCTCACAGAAAACCGGCGTGAAACAGCGCTTGCGCTGTGTTTCGTCGAGTGAGTGAGTTTACTGGAGGCCCAATCCCCTACTATTTTCCCTTCCCTACCCTTCCCTATTTCCTCCCCTACCCCCCCCTATTACCCCTTAAAAGGCTGGCAATGCACCTGCAGCTCTTCTGATGCTGCGAGTGTCCATGGGCGATGGAAGTTGCTTTCCATCAGGTGACCCGTTTGCTCGTTTGCCCCCTTATTGCATAAAAAAAAACGCGACAAAAACCATTTTGTCGACAAACTATAATAATATTATCTTGCTGAAAAACTATAAAATATACTTTGATATCAATTTTCCCTTTAAGACTAATCAAAAGTGTTTTTTTCCTAATATCTAGTTATAGTTTAAGTAAAGAGTATTTTAGACGCTTAATCAAAAGATAGGACGTCAGCTACTCTTATTATGAATATTGATAAAACTATATTTTGCACAGCTTCGAACTACCGTTGTCTTGTTGTCCTAACATAGACATATAATTAGGACCTCAATTTCTCACGATTCACGAATATCCTCAAAAATGATTCCTTATCTATTCCAGGTGATACGAGAGTCCTTCTGTCAAGATGAGTACATCAGCAGAGGGTCTGAGGTGAACAAGAATCCGGTGGCCACGGAGGAGCTGCTTGAGCTGTGCGCTGATGCTGCACTGGATGGGGTATCCCTTGTCGTCATTGACAATGACACGGAGGAAGTCGTTGCTGTGGCCTTCAATAAGATACAGGTTGGGTTTTGCTGTTGAAGTGAATACTTTTTTAAGCAGCACTTGTGCAGCCTCTCTCAGGCTGGATTATTATTTGTATGCGTTCGCCCACGCAAACAAGCGGTTCAGCACAACATCGTGACTCGTGAGATCACAAGGAATATTATGTAATGCTTTATATAGCGGCGAGGTCGCTCTGTCATTTAAAAACAATAATTGCTTATGATCTCAAGGACCGAAGTGTAGCCGCCGAACCGCGCGTTCAGGCGAACGAAAAAAATTTTAACTTGCGTAATGCTCTAACAGGGGTCACCAATTAGTTTCGTTCAGGGTCCGTTTTAACAAATAAAATGACCTTCCCGGTCCACACATTTAAAAAAATTATGTATTATTTAACAAATGTAATTAATACGGAAATTACAAAGGCGTTTATTTGTATCAATGAGAAAAGTGATTTTTTTTGTTGCTACATGATCATCATACCTAATTATGTCGAGACCGAAATTAATTTTTAACGAAGTTCATAATCGAACATGCTTGGTCCGAACACAATGGGTCGGCGGTCCGGATGCTGACCACGGTCCGCCATTTGGTGACCCCTGCTCTAGATTAGAACTTAGGATGGCACAATATACGACTATATAACGACTTGACACAACTGGTTACTACGCCTACACGAATCCCAGATGTGAATGGTCAGAATCCTTCCTTGCTGGACCTCCTGCTGACTTCAAATCCTGACGGCTACCAAATATCCGTAACCGCACCACTTGGTTCATCGGATCATTGCCTTGTCAGGAGTTCTGTGCAACTTACGACGGTGTTAAGACAGCGTGCTGTTAAATACCGTCGTGTGTGGCACTACAAGTCAGCAGACTGGGATGGGATGCGGTCGTTTTTTGCATCCTATCCTTGGGGGCACGTGTGCTTCTCGCCGGATGATCCCGACACACTGCGAACTCTGTTGCCGATGTGGTGATGCAAGGGATGGAACTTTTCATTCCGTCCTCTGTAGTGCCAACTGGCGGCAGATTTCGTCCCTGGTTTGGTTCATCCCCCAAAAAAGCTTCTCGCCGGAAGCAGGAGGCTTACCAATCCTGGGCCAACGCGGTGTCCGCTCGGGATTTAAATACCAGCACATATAAAAAGGAGTAAAACCTTGCCTCTAGGTCCCTCAAGAAAGAGATTACTCGAGCAAAGCAACAGCACGTCAATAGAATTGGCAAGAGACTTGAGCGCCTCCCCTCGGGAACCCGTGCATTCTGGTCTCTGGCCAAAGCTATTGAAGGAAATTTCTGCAAGCCAACCCTACCACCCCTACACGTAGGAAATGGGTCGTTGGCCCAAGACGCAAAAGACAAAGCCTATTACTACTATTTTAACTTCTGATACTGTTTTCGAGTGAGATGAGTGTACGTGTATCAGTTTGGTCTTTTCACAATTTAGCACTAGTCCGATGTCATGCGACCAGCGGCATACATAATCAAAGTCTGTTTGCAGTTTCATTTCAGTCACCTTTGGATCCCTGTCAGCTGCCACTAAGCAAGTGTCATCAGCGAATTGATAATCAGAACAATGCTTTAAACCATTACTCATGTCGTTCGCGTAGGATGTGTAGTGTTGAGGTCCAGCGACAGATCCCTGAGCTGTGCCCTCTGTCACCAAAATCTCATCACTGAGAGTTTCGCCGATACGCACACGATAGGTCCGATTACTCA
Organism: Lysandra bellargus; assembly: GCA_905333045.1. Taxonomy (NCBI): domain Eukaryota; kingdom Metazoa; phylum Arthropoda; class Insecta; order Lepidoptera; family Lycaenidae; genus Lysandra; species Lysandra bellargus. The sequence continues at coordinate 7,903,936 of HG995343.1, forward strand.
GGTAATCCTTATTCCAGTCAAGAAGGGGACCACAACTCCCGTGTCGTCTATTTTATCAATAAGTGTGTCATGTTTTAACGTATCAAATGCCCGACTATAATCAATTAGTACAATGAGGACATGTTTTTTATCATGTAAATATTGATTAATTTCATCCGAGAAACGCGACAGCAGCAGATTAGTGCTTTTACCAGCCTGAAATCCAAATTGATTTTTAGATATTATTTCGTGTTCTGTGTAAAATTCATGTATTTGTTTGGTGATAAATTTTTCGACTATTTTATCTACAATTGGGAGCATGGTTATAGGTCGGTATTTTGAACAGTCTTTGGGGTCACCGTATTTATAGATCGGTCTTATTAGCCCAGCTTTAAGTGCATTTGGGTATATTCCAGATTTAACGCTAGTATTTATCAGGTGCGCTACTACCTGAGATATTTTGTCTGCTATTAGCTTCAGATCTATAACTCGAATACCGTCTAACCCCGGAGCTTTTTTACTTTTCATACTAAAAATGATTCTGATGATCATGATCTGGAATGAGTCGGCTTTTTTGAAACGCATAGATTTGTTAATCGGTCTTCGGTATAAGCTCTGATCTAACAGTTTATTGTCACAATTAGGTATTATGTTTTGAACACTCTCTTTGAACGATTTTGCAAATAAGTCTGCAATTTCCTTTTCAGAATTTAGATGTTTAAAAGAATTAATTATGTGGCCATTAATAGAAGTTGATATTTTGCCTGTAATTTCATTTAAAATCTTCCATAGTTCTCGTATATTACATTTGCTATTATATATTTTATTCTTGTAGTATATATTTTTCTGTTTTTGCACTAATTTATTTGTTTTGTTTCTTTGCTTATTATATTCTAACCTTTTTGTACTATCCTGAGTATTCTTTAACCACTCCTTAAATAAAGTATCCCTTTTTTTTACACTCTCTCGCTTCTTTCCCTAACACCCATGGTTCTTTATTTCTCTTCGAACAAGAGGATTTACTTAGGTATGTGGATTTTTTATAACATTCTAACAATTTTGTATTTAACAAATTATAAATATCTACAGGGGAATCTAGTGATTTATAGGACTCAAACGTAATATTCTGAAGGTGTTCCTTTAGTTTAATTTTATTTATTCTAGGTAAAATTGAGGGAGCATCCTGTATAAACTGTTCCTATGTTATGCATTAGGGTGGAGCGATTTTGTATGAAAAATTTTTTTTTTATTTTTTTTTAATGGCATAGCTTTAGAAAGTTGCCTTGTTATGAGTAAATTCTGCATACAAAATATGGTTTACATGTCTTGATGTTTTGAGGTGCCCCAACCCAATTGAAAATTCGAAAAATACGAATTTTTTGAAAACATTGGTTTAGTTTTGATAAATAGTATTTTTCTTTATTTGTTGTTCCTGGTAAAAAAAACTTAGCCAAGACCTTTTCTTTATCGCTTTTCTATAGAATCGCCGATCAAAATGTATGGATTTGACTTAAAAATTCGCGAATATGACGTTGACGTTCGACTCGTCTAATGTCAATTCTGTACATTTTGATCGACGATTCTATAAAGAAACGATAAAGAAAAGTCTTGGCTACAGGCTCTGGTTAGTGGTATTAATGTTTTTATCAAGAAAAAATAAATATTTATGATATATTATCAAGGAATGATCATCAGAAAAAAATAGATTGTTTGGTATTAAATTGTTGTTTTATTTCACAATTAGGCATTTGAAACAAAAAACTACTTTGTAGTAGTTTGTTAATTACTTCTTCCATAAAACGAATAACATCTTCTTTGAAAACTATATTCACAACTGTACCATCACAGCCACCTTTTCTACCATCAAAATAATTTCTGCGTATACTTTTATAATTGCGATCTACATCGTGTGTGCTGATCTGTTTTTCATTATTTCTCATCGCATTTTTAACAATCAATGAAAGCACTAGAATCCTTTGATGTAATAATACCAACAATCAACATCTTTTAACACAGATAAAGAAGCAGATAAAAATGATGGAAAATTGAATCTCTTTTTCTTGGGTGGCTGAGCAGCTACTTATTATGGCGATTGAATAGCTTGTAAAAGCTACAAGAAGAAGCTACAATTGCTTGAACTCGTTCTTTCGGTTGTTAAGTCAACATGCAAAGAACGCGAATAAGACGTCTGGTTTGGACCCATTATCTTTTTGTTACGCAGTGATGTTTTTTCTCGTAATTTAATTTTCTTCATATTTTTTCCAGACGCATTTAAATCTACACGGCCTATCATCATTTTTCTTGCAGTTCTTTAATCGAGTAAATAATATACTTCTTTTTTTGGGAAGCGACGCTTTTCGCCAGATATGTAAAATTTCCGTAGCCAGTCTTTGGGATATATCATGAACTGTCGGCTCTTTAGTTGTTTTGTCAAGCTTTGATTCATTAATGTGATATTATTTAATAAATGAGTAATTTTTGTAACAGAATTATGATTTGGTAGTTGACACACTGGTAACTTCGATAAACCAAAAACGGGACAACATGTCTCTTTTCGTGTTTTGACGACATAATATGACTTTAATAAAGAAAAATACTAGGTATAAAGTATATCGCAAATAGTATTTTATCAACAATCAAAATTATTACTTACAGGAGTTTATTTTCTTGTGGGTAGTGCTTAGAATCACTGTTTCTCACAAGCAGAATTACATTAATAGCGCGCACTTTATGGCGTTCGAACAACGATTGAAAAGTGCAACGAAATCACCTCTTCTGCCTCAATCTCCCCATCTATCTTCGCAATATTCAAGCTTAAACAGTTACGAACGTAACGGAATACACATAATATAAATCAGCGTTAATTTGGCAATATTAGAAGTTGGTGGTTTTTGACGAAGTTTTTCGAATTTCTCTAAAGTTCATGACGCTGGGGGCACCTCTAAATTTATTATGATTTAAATAAAATTTTGTACGTACATTTGTGAGCAGTAACAGCAACTTTTTACAGGTATGCCGAAACGAATATCAAAAAAAAGTTTTTTCGCTCCACCCTACTATGCATATTGCGATCGTTCTATGGTCTGCCAGTTTTGTACAGAGCGCAGCGCAGTGAACATCTCGTAAGCGGGATCTCACAAGTATATGATCTATACACGATTTAGTGACAATATTCTTTCTTTGTTCCATTCTTTTAAAATCTGAGATCCCACTTACCAGACCGTGCTGGCTCGCCATATTTACGTATGCCCTCGTTACAGGAATGTTTAACTTAGTGTCTATGTTAGTATCGCCGATAACAATTAGGTCTAAGTTCGAATTACATGATAAAATACGGTCTAATTCGGAAATAAATGAGTGTTTGTGTTCTTTTGGAGGTCTATACACTGCACATATAGTGAAGTTATAATTCGTAGATGTTTCGATATCACCGATAAGGCATTCAAAGTGTACAGTTGTTGCTTTAATCTGCTTAAATTTGTGTTTATTATGAACATAAATCACTATACCTCCACCTTTTTTGTTTTTTCGAAGTAGGGTGTGCATTGTATAGTATATATCGTAAGGTAGAAATATCTTAAATATATTAATTAATAATTATTAAGTAATAATATCCCGCTTTTTATTTACTAAGCGGCGAAAATGTAATATGCCTGCTCTATGCTGTTTCGTCTTCCACTTCCGCTGGCACTGCCAGAGTGGAACAATTTTTTTGTAACGGCGGCACTTAAATATAGATATTGCTAAATTATCATACATGCTATGATTACTAATTAATTGTTATTGTTCATAGTTAGCTAATCGTTACATGATTATAAATATTATGCATGCAACGTGAGACTTGAGTTTCAATACAAAATAAGAACTGGATAAATTAATTATTTGATTACATCGAAACATTGGATACATAAGTACATGTATTTAAATCGAACAATGCATACAATCACGTTTTCCTACAAGTACAATTTCCACAAAAATCTACTTCGACTAGTAACAAGATATGCGAAAATCATCTACCTATTTATGATTTCCAATTCACAAATAACTAGCTCGTATTTTACCCCTAACCAGACTAGACTGAGTAATCCAACTAGAAAACAAGATTAAAGGTGTACAAAAGAACCGAGTTCAAAACAAGATTGAATTAAAGTATTTGAAAGAACTTTCTTGCAAACAAAATTTTGATAGCTCCAATAAATTCAAAGGACATGCTTCAATTTTATACCGAATTAATGAAGTTTTTACAAATAATCTTTGGTTATTTTTATTCTTTGCCCACGAGCAGCCTCCCGGAAAATTGGATAAAAAATAAAAGCAAAGGGCATAAACAATAATGAATAAGAGATTGAAATGTATGAAGCAATTTATTGGAACTCTCTGGGATTTTTCAACAAAATGGAAGGTAAGTTTTTGATTTAAAACCTGCTTTTCATTATTTTTCGGTAGCCTGCTCGGTGCTCCCCTAAAGAGATTCTAACTATCTTCAAGCTTCTGCTGATTTTATGCTACTTGATAGATAAATTATATTATTATTGCTTAAATTTAATGCCAGATGATATAGGCGTAACGCGTGTTTACGCCTATAGCATTACATTGGCGATGTGTAAACATAAAATAAGTACCTATAGCAACAATAATTTAACGAAACTGTTATACCTAATTCAACTACTTACTAGATGACGCACGCAACATCGTTGCACCAAAATTCGATTATGGTGCGTGAACCGTACATTTTATAGGATCAAAAGTATCTTAAGTCCTTTCCCAGGACTCGGAGTATTTTCACACCCAGAAAATTCGGTTTAGCGGTTTGGGCGTGAAGAGGTAACAGACAACCAGACAGAAAGACTTTTGCATTTATAATATTGTATGGATTGTTATGTTACGATATTACAAGTTACAACCAATACATCCCAAAAGAAACATCGTGATAAATCCATAAGCGGCGCTGTAAATACTGAAACAAACACTATCTGTAACAGGTTAAAGCGGGTGATACGTCAGAGAAGCCGTTCTTCGAAATTTTCGCCGAGCAGCGCTGCACACAGGGCCCGTCGCGCTCTCTTATACAATTTATGGCGAACGTCGACGAGAGGTGCAATTTATTCCAAAAGTGAGTTTTTTAGGGTACCGTACCCGAAGGGTTAAAACTGAACCCGGTTACTAAGACTTTGTTGTATGCCCTGGTGTAATTTATTCCAAAAATGAGTATTTTAGGGTTCCACCCAAAGGGTAAAAACGGGACAATTATTACTAAAATGTCTGCCTGATTGTCTGTCTGTCTGTCTCCAGGTTGTATCTCAAGAACAGTAATAGCTAAAGAGTTGAAATTTTTAGAGATTATGTAATATGTGTTTAACTGTCGCCGCTATAACAAGAAATGATCAAAACAAAATTAATATTTAAGGGAGCTCCCACACAACAAACGCAATTTTTTTGGCACATCTTGCCCCGGGTGTCAATGGCAATATGCATGTATCTCTATAATGGTATGCACCCGGTCGTGCGTGAGTCCAACCCGCACTTGGCCGGTTTTTTCACCCATTCTATTCCAAAAGTGAGAATTTTCGCCCATTGTAGATTGATGGGCCCCCGTTTTAATAAAACGCATTCGAATTTCGAACTGACCAATTCGAAGAACATGGAATTGTCTGTTGCCGAGTTCCATGAATTTGGAGTGGATATTTTTTAACTGCTAGTTTGGCTGTACATTTTTTTTATAAAACTGGGGGGCAAACGAGCAAACACTTCACCTGATGGAAAGCAACTACCGTCGACCATGAATACTCGCAACATCAGAAGAGGTGCCGGCCAAATAAAATTGTATAGGGGAATTGTGCTTGATGACATACTTTTTGTTTGAAGGTAAATATGTAAAATAAAATAAGTCATAATATGAGATCAGTAACTTACTTTTATAAATAAATGATTCATAAACAACGAAATTAAACAGTTTGAGAAAAATCAGCTTATTATAACAGTGAAAAAAAAAACATAAATTGCACCCGGTCGACGAGTTTAAGATGACATATCGATATGGTAAGACGACATACTATGATTCCTTAGAATTTGATGGTATGTCGTCTTATACAATACGTAAATGCAAGCTGCATTATCATCCCTCTAGTTGTCAGTGGTGTAAGGATTCTTAAATTCTTCATCATCGTCAAAAATATACAATGCTTCTGTTACCGATTTAGCGAAAACATAAGTAACTATAGTATGTCATCTTAAGCCGACGTCTAGTATGTCATCTTACCAAATGAGTAAAAGTGGATACATTTAAGTTTTGTAAAAAATACTTAGCGTTAGAACACGCCTTTATTAATATTTGTGGCTTTTAAGAATCCATGTCCCTAATAACAATTTGTTATAAGAAAATATTCAGACCTTATACGTTTTTTCACCACAAAACAAAAGTGTAAGAAAATTTTTCTCTCATCAAAATTAGGAAAACCTTTATTACTTTATAAAGTACGGTCCCTGTCCGGCATACTAAGTTGGGCTACTAGGGGCACACTGAGGTGCTCCATAAAACGTCACAAGTTCACAGGAAGCACAATTATTTCAACGAATTTTGCCGATGTGTCGTCTTACCTAACTATGTCATCTTAAGCACAATTCCCCTACAATTTTTCAACCGCAAATCGTAATCAAGATGTTTAGTTACTTTATTTTATTTTCAAACTATTTACTTTAGTTTAATGCTTGTCGAGATCTCCGCTTGGTTATTTTCTTTTCATTTTCAAACTTTCTTTCAATATTAACTTATATAAAACGTCTTTCAGATACAACGCCGACTGCAGCTTAGAGATAATGTTCCTAGCCACGCTCAAAGAGCATCGGTACAAGAAACTCGGGTTTTACCTTTGCAAATATTCCATAGAAGTTGCTAAGAATTATAAGAGCGCTATATCAGAGATGACTGTTGACGATTTGGGGCCGCAATACAGTCACATAAAGGCAAGGCAGCCTTTTCTGGAAGTGCCGAAGATCTGTCAGGCCATTTGGACGTCGATTGGATCGCAAAAGATCGGCAAGGCGCTGGATTTTACTGTGCATTTGACAGTGCCACTTTCAGAGTTCGTATTCAACGGCCAAACTTATGCTGAGCGTCTCGGAGAGCCAGACGCGTATTGTGAGGTCGCCGCTTACCATTTGTAAAGGAATGTTGTAAGAATTTTTGAGAATGGACGAAATAAATTATTGTTTGTTGACAGTTTTGTATAATTCAAATGATACCATGTGCCCCTTACAGTCAAATTATCAAAAAAAAAGACGGGTTGCACTCCGGGAGTGCCGGCAGAAGTGAAAACTTGATTATTAACGTTGTGCATTTTTTTTTAAACCCTTACAATCGATTAAAAAAAAATATCGACAATCGAAAAAAGAAAAACCAATCGATTGTTCGATTAATCAATTTCGATTAAAATTAATTTTAATCATAACTTAATTTTAATCATAACTTAATTTTAATCATTACCTAATTTTAATCATTACTTAATTTTAATCATTACTTAATGTTAACCATTACTTAATTTTAATCATCACTTAATTTTAACTATTACTTAATTTTAATCATTACTTAATTTTAACTATTACTTTATTTTAATTTTCATTTAATTTTAATTATTATTTAATTTTATTTAATCCATATATATTTTTAAATATTATTTAATTTTAATCCATATTTAATTTTAAATGTTACATAATTATGATAATTATTACTAATTTTAATTATTATTAAATTTTAATTATTACTTAATTTTAATTATCATTTAATTTTAATTTCGATGTTACAACACTACTCTCCAACCGTCTTACGGTCTTACGCATTTTGTATGGTTTTTTGATCAACATGAAAATCTGACGCGAGTTTCAGTTTTTACCTATCCCACAAAAGTGCTCAACGCCGCTAAAGAAGTTTTCACTTCAAAAATCACGGTTTTATTTAGTTACTTCACTTACTGCAATGTTTTCACGCTAGAGGCAGCACCAGCATAGATAGTAAACAATAAGTGTTGTTCGTCGTTTGACAACGTGTCTGTCAATATTCTAACATAACATGTGCATTGTGCAACATGTCGGATTTTGGTTGGATTATTAATTATTGTGTGTTCTAGTAGCTCCTCTACTCCAACAATAATTCATAATATTAGTACTTACATGAAAATCGTATAATATATAAATAAATAAAAAGTATAGTAAAAAAAAACAGTCAGTACTTAGACCGTGTTCACACCAAACCGACTGTGAGCCGCCGAATTTGAGCGAACGTTACGCAGGTTATTATATTTCCATACATAATATTCACTTTTTCGTTCACACCTAACCGACAATACGCCATTACGCTATGCAAAGGCGTAGACATTCGATACCGTATATTTTGTATGATTCTCACGTTCACACTGGGGCTCACAGTGAGCCTGCTCACATTCGGCGGCGCGCGGCGTATGGTCAGTTTGGTCTGAACACGCGCTTAAGATCTCAGGACGCGGTTCGGCTCTGTGATTGATCCAAATTTTGACAGCCAACCAATCACAGAGCCTGACCCGTGTCATAAGACCGATATGCATCTGGAGTACTATTTATACGGGCATTAACCCGCCAGCACTCGCGCCCCTAAAAATTACACGAGCACTCGCGCGTAGAGCATTTTGCTCACGTTTATAAATGTCATTAACTATAGGTTTTACATAGTAACATTTTTACTTTTTATCATTCTATTAAATAAAGTACACTTTATTTGTTATAAAAAGTATATATTTAAAACTTTATCAATATTTATCTTTTAAATTCTCATTAAGATTCATGACAAGAATTTTTTCAGTCATCTAAGGCGGTATGAAAGAAAAAAAATCACAATCACAAATAAAATTTTTTTCAAAAAGAAAACTTAGATATGTGGGAAGTATTAATTTTCACTATATTTCCTAACTTTACACATATCATAAAATGTGTGACTTTGCTCAGTACATAAAAAATTTTGGCAGTAAATGCAGGCCTTTTTTGGTCTTCCGGTTTTTGCGTTTTGGGCAAACCACTCAGATTCTATTTGGTTTTTCTTGTCCCGGTAACTCAGATTCTAGTAATAAACATTTCATCACGTTAAAATACAATGTTTCTGTAGAGGATATACAAGGATTGCAAAGTGCTCTACTTTGGGTATGACCACACCAAAATGCATTCATCTTTTCGATCCCGATCCATCTATAATAGAAATACGTAATAGTTTTCCGTAACAGTCATTTAAAACTATTATATTACATAAAAGTAGCAGTAAAACTGTCGATATGATGTAAAATAATTTATTCATAAGGAAAAAAAGTACTTACGCCGATACCCGCGCGATGAGCAAAATGCCGCATGATGGTATACGGCGCAAGAAACCTCCTCGTACGAGCGAATAATGCATCCTGGCGAGAAGTTATCTGTATCCAGGGGTGGAGGATGAAACAAAACTCAGCTACTGAAGAAACGATGGCCAGAAACACAATTTAGACAAAATGGCACGTGTTTTAAATTTATTGTGAGCAAAATGCTCATAGCGCGAGTGCTCGCGGGTTAAAAACCAAATCTTAAGGCCGTGTTCACACCAAACCGACTGTGAGCCGCCGAATGTGAGCAGGCTCACTGTGAGCCCCAGTGTGAACGTGAAAATGTACGGTATCGAATGTCCGCGCCTGCGCCTAGCGTAATGGCGTATTGTCGGTTAGGTGTGACCGAAAAAGTGAATATGTATAGAAATACGATAAACTGCGTAACGTTCGCTCACATTCGGCGGGTGACAGTCAGTTTGGTGTTTTTACGAAAAATAGAACACGTGAGGCAGAATATAACAAAATATGTTTGTATAATTATACTGAGGTAAACTCATCTTTTAGATTACAAAGTCATATCTCTTGGGAGTATCCGACACAAGTATAGAATTAATTTGAATCAAGGAACACCACGTGTATCGCCCAGCGCTGGGCAAATTGATTATTGATTGGTTTCAATTTGACTGGGATGTGTACAGTCAGCACAATAGACAAAGGGTCAATACTACAAAGGATTTTCAATAAATACTGCATGCTCATCTGCCAATCAGGGAGTAAAGATAAGAGACTTCCAATTGAAGTAGCATTTGATTCAGGCCCAATTTCACCAACGTCTGTTAGTGTTAGCTTGTTAAAATGTCATATTATCTTCTCTTTTATTCATATGAAAAACGAAAGAGGTAATGTGATAGTAATTCGAGCATTAACTTTTACTGTCGTTGATGAAATTCGGCGTTAGTCGTTTATTACACATTGACATAATATTTTACCAAGATAAGAGTGTACTCAGCCGTTAAGACTCAAGTACAGATATTAAGGAGCCTCAAACTAGGTAGTCTTTGTAGCCGTACCTATATTATTATAGTTTTACACACTCTGCTGATGACTGTACCACAATATAATAAATATCTTCAGTAAGGTGACTCAGCCACTATCCAGAAATCAAAATATTATTCAGGTACAAGTTGGAAGCAGTCAGCAGACGACCTGAAGCTTTTGCAATCGACGCACGACGTCTTCTTTCAGCGCGGCGCCATTACTACTTAAAATTTTAGCAACAATAAACTAAGAAAACTTCAAAAAAAATTTATAAACATCGTCGCTGCTTACGTCGACAGCTGAATTTGTGGGGTGCATGAGCTAAGCACTCTGCGTTGCGAGTCTTTATGTCGCAGGCGGATTGTATAATCCGCCGTTTTACATTACGGCTAGCTGTTTTAAAAAACAGGGCCGTTTTGTAATGCGGCGATTTATCAATTAGCCGGATTGAATGCGGCTGAATTAAATAATATTATCCATTATTCTCGATGTAAAGCAGTAAAGAAAGTACCGGTGTCCAGTACGAGGAAAGTACGATGCGGCTAAACGTGGGCCGCCTTATTGAAGAACGTATCGCAATGACAATCCGGTTAATCGTTAAACCAACATTACAGAACGGCCCTGTTTTTAAAACAACTAGCCGTAATGTAAAACGGCGGATTGTACAATCCGCCTGCGACATTTACATAATATTGTCTTAATCTGCTCTTAGTTATCTGAAACTATGCTTATGTGTGTGTGCCCGGATGCAGTCTAGTATGCAGATGCTTTACTTTATATTATACTAGACTGTACCTGCACTATTCGGTTCTATTAGTGTGAAATAGCACTCCATTGTTTCCCCGTAGAGTATTCAAATTGATTGCTGTTGCTTTTTCATTAACGCGTAAGTAAATTGTAAGTAATTGACGTACTGTTGGTTCTACTGTTGGCTGGTAGCAAACTTTTCTGGGAGAAATAATATGGTGTTTTAACATACAATAATATAAAAAGATACATATTTTGGGCACATGATCTACCTACATAAGTAATCGCTGAAGCCAAAGTAATTTTAGATAATTATTTAGAACATCTTGAGGTAAGGTGAGATGAGGTAATTCAAAGATGGCCATTTAGCCGAAACGTTTTCGTTTTCGCTTCGTTATAGAATCGCCGATCAAAATGTATGGAATTGACATAAGACGAGTCGAACGTCAACGTTATATTAACGAACGCTTATTGTCAATTCCATACATTTTCATCGGCTATTCTATAACGAAGTGAAAACGAAAACATTTTGGCACACCCCCAAGGTCTTCTGTTGGACGGAAAAATCTTATTTCGCAACATTGCGACCGCAACATTACCTCAATTCCGGATCCCAAATTCTGCGATCTAAATTTAGGATGAGCTAAACGTGTTTTCGTTGCTGAATTTAGGAACCTGAATTTAGAATCCTGAATGTAGGACCTGAATCGCTAAATACAGATCCTAAATTCAGGATCCTAAACTCAGCAACAGCAAGTCAACTTTCGCTTTTTGCAATCATTACCATGAGGCTTTTGGAATGATCAGAGAAATTGATTCATAGGCAAATAGTGCATTGAACTACGATATTTGGTCGAATTATTGATATAATTCGACCAAATAAATATAATTTGTATCATTGACATGATAAATTGCAATTTGCAAAAGCCACGCAAACATAAAACTGTAATTTTATACATTGGTTATTATCTAACTTAGCTATCGTCGATTGCAATTTGACTACTAACCTATCTGCAAATCCTTGATTTGAAGTTAATCTGGTCGTGAACCAGTGATGCACAAACCCAAGGAATCCAATAACTTCAGCCAAACTTCGATCGAGAACTATTGGAATGCGGATCCAATCTCCAACTATCTAAGTAATGATCAATTAACCAAAGTATTTCCATCGGAAAGTATTCCATTTCTTTATCCAGGCCATGAATAATAAATGAGATACTTTTTGCACCCTGTTATCCTATTAGCTGCTTCCAATAAGACTCATCAAAATTCAATGATACTTTGCATTGATTTGGCGAATCGATTTAGGGCTGCATAATATTCTTGTACCTAAGTTTTGATGCTACCTTTTTATGCACGCATGTTTGGTAAGTTTACTACATCACGCTCATAAACTAACTTATGATGAATTGCATGAAGTTGCATTAATTTGCACGATTAACTTTTGCAAATCGGGAGTGCCTACTTCTGTTTTTGTTTTTACTTTCGTACGGCAAAGTGCATGTTACGTACATTTAACTATCTTTTTCTTCTAGTGACTTCCCAATTGATAGTGAAGCTCAATAACAACAGGCAAAGATGTAAGAAAACATTACAATAATATGCCTAAAACAAAATTCTGGCTAGTAAGGGATCTAAAATATTGAAATCACCTGATTATTAGTTTTGCAAGTAAAATATATTTTCTTTCCAGCTCTATTTCTTTAGAGTTAATATCGTTAACGATTTACCCACTATACCTAGGACAAAACTCCGTCAAGCAATCGCTGTAAACTCTAAAGTCTAGATTCCAGAAAGTAGTAATTACTTTTGCAAATCAGATGTTTCTTCCCAATTTTCTATGGTGCGTTGATTGCATCTGACTTGCCCGTTATGCCAGGGACAAAACTGTCTAGTAATTTGAGGCTTACGGCTGTCTGGATAGACAATGCGTCTGCCGGCTGAATAACATTAAATTGAACTGAATGGCTAGAGATCGGATTCACTTTGCATAGCTCTTCACATTCAAATGGCGCAATTCATATGAGCTAAGTGCCGACTGCATCGTGACGTAGACAGACTTAATGATTGTACATGTGAAGATAGGTTAACTTAGTTAGGTTGATTTATCAAATCAAATCAAATAATTTATTTCGGGCATCAAAGGCCCATATAACAGATACCTTAAAACTAACATACATTTTTTTTATATATATACTTAAAAACTAACACTGTCACGTTTTGCCGGCGACGTGACTCGCTTTGTTCCTGAGTCTCCCCCTGGAACCTACGATAGACTATATCCATCGGTCAGAACTCCGGCGCCTCGAAAGTCGACAGATTTATATGCGTCCGCGCGATAGAGCGGTTTGGCCGCTACACAATGAAATTGGCCGCTAATGCTACGCTACACATATTATCTCGTTGTGTAGCGGACAATCCGCTCTGTCACGCTGACGCATATGAATCGAGCCTTTAGTATTTTTAGATACCAGCTGACGAAAATAAAATTAATTTTAACCTAAGTTCCAAATATGTATATCTTTCCCAATCTTTCCCATTGGACTTCGTATCGGTCAAGAAGCTTAATAAGCTTCTTGGTATCGGTCAATGTTATTCCTTTTGCATCTTAAAATTTAATGGACTAAATGCGCAACTTACTGTAAAGCGTTGTTTATCTAAACTATAAATTATAAAATTAACGTGGAAATATGAAAGATACGATCGTGCCCGAATTTCACGGAGGTTGTTACACAAAATTTTGCTAATTAAAATGTTGCTAATTTTACATTAATTTATGCGCCTGTCGGGATTTGAAAGCGTGTTTATATTTTTCGTACTTTTTTGCCGTTCCTCCTCTTTACAAGAAGATTTAAGATAGGCTTTCACTTAAAATTAAAGAATACTTAGTATTTATTGATAGTGCAAAAGTTGAGAGAAGACAGACCATTGTAATACAAAATATTTGTTTGTGTGTTCCACTTCTTCATATGTTTTGTTTTATCTTATAATAATAATTATTGTAGGAATATCAATAGGATGTCAAAAGTAAGACCGCAATTCGTAACACAGTAATATTAAAAACATTGTGTTACGAATTAATCTCAAGGACTTATAAAAATATCCACAACCTTTTGGTAGTACAAAAAAAGCCATGAAAATATCTCTTGTAATATTTGCACGAATAATACGAGAAAGAAAATATGAAACTCATAAAAATGCAGTTTTTCCCCCAACTTTTGTACTGAAATAATACACGAGCATTGTGTTTGTGCAGGAAATTCGGCTGAAACTTTTTCAATACGATGTAAATAACTTGGGTATCGGCGCGATCGAACGACGGAAACTTGTATTGTGAGAAAAAGATTCATAACGATTGCTATCGACTACGTTTTTTGCAGAATACTTTAACTTGTAGTGGATAATTTTGACAATTTCAGAAATCAAAAATGTATGAGATCTATGAAAGGTGTCAGAGCATAAGATACCTATAGGTCGGTTAAAAAGTATGGGATTTGACGTAACGCGTCGTCGCCGGGCGTTCGCCTTACATAGGTACTTGAAGATATAGGGAAAACTCATAGCGACGTTACGCTAACGGCTAAAGGATTTGCCTTTGTGTTTTTAGTAAAAATTTCAGGGGTAGACAATAAACTGTTTTATTTAATTATTGATAGATTTATCATTAAAGGTCTTAGTTCATCTATACTTATAAAATTACATGTCCTGACTGACTGACTGACTGATTCATCATCGCTGAGCAAAAACTGTTAGAGCTACAGCCACGAAATTTGGTGAGTAGGGTTGTCTTACTAAGTAGACACCCACTAAGGAAGGAATTTTGAAAATTTTACCCCGAAGGGGGTGAAATAGGGGTTGAAAGTTTGAATGAAAGTCCGTCATTTCTTAAGTTAGGAACATGAAAGCCATCTCCGTTATTATACTTTGCTAACGCGGACGAAGTCGCGGGCAACAGCTAGTACGTAGTAAGATTTGCCAGTTGCCACCATACTACATTTTTAACTTATTGATAAGTCCAAGTTCCAACGTCCAACCATCATTAAATAAAATAGTTGTTTACCACTGAAAATACTAAAAGCACATACAGGATTTGGCAGGCGCAACGACGATAGGATACTTTTCGCCCCTAGAAAAATGTACGATTCTCACGCGTTAAAAGAATTGCGGGCGTCATCTGTATAAAAGTTCTAAGCTAATCGTAGGAAATAACAAATTCTTAGTAGAGGAAAACTTAATAGCGGAACTTTATAAAAGTCAGTGGCGGATTTAGCTATAAATATGGATAAAAGCGGCGCCCCGGTTAATGCATTGTCGAACGTTTCCACGCGACCCAGAACCCCTTTCATAAATCTGTATAAGGCGCACCTCTATACGGGCTTTTTTATTTTTTCACACATGCAACGAACCGGCAAAGTAACGTGGCTGTGTATAATAACTATCGAAATAGCAATATGAATGATAAAATACTATGGTTTGTTATCTTATGTGGCAAAAAAAGGAATGAACGAAGAGAAAAACGATTTATAACAATGATCTAGAGTTTTAAGACTAAGTTAGTTTTAAGATCATTATTATGAATCTTTACTTGCTTACGAGTAATTGAGAGTATACGTAGTAGAGTATATGTGTGACTCCCTAAAACTTCAGTTGGCAAATATCAAGGGCTGTATGAGAATTCACTCAAAATATCCGTTTACTAAGTTAACACGTTAAATTTTAGTTTAAAATTTTATTTAGAAGTGCGTAGCTTACCAGCAGTGTTATCATTAACATGATATCAAAATTAAAATGAATGATCAAAATAAACATGAGTGACATTTTAACATGATAATATAAAATATTATACAGCGTGCTCGCTTTTCCCCAGTATTTAATGTAAGTAATTAGAAATTACCAACTGGTGTATGGTTGTGCAATACAGCCTGTCAATTTTCTATAATAAATTGACATATCAAGAATTATTATTTATTATGCTGGATATGTCAATTTATTACTCTATAGTCTATTGAGTAAGAGCCAGTGGCAGCCACTTTCGAAATTTTATAAAGTCTGTAAATTCTCCTTTATAATATTATGACTCCTATAGAGGTAAGAATCGACCAGAAATTATCAAGTTTCGGTCGCGGTTATCTTAGTATAGCTATCTCAAAATACAGATTCTGCGAGCTAAATCTAGATTCTTGCATCTGTCATGTTAACTCTTCACGCCCAAACCGATTTTGCTATTGGTATGGAGATACTTTGAGTCCCGGGAAAGGACATAAGGATACTTTCATCCCAGGTAAATGTACGGTCCCCTCGCGATAAACAAGTAAAGCAACGAAGTTGCGGCCGTCATCGCCATGCCAAATTTCAGAGAAGAGGACAGACAGACACACTTTCGCATTTAAAATATTAGTATGGATATTATAGTATTATTATAAAACGGTTAAATGAAGGTTTTTCGTGAAACACTTTGGGAAACCTTTCTAAAAATAGCATTAATCACAAAACTTTCGAATTTCGAAACTGGATATAAAAGGGGGTATTTTAAAAGAATTTTAATAAATAAGGGAGCGGTAAAAGTTGAAGATGCGCGTAACTTAGCGGATTTTGCTCTCATCCCCCTACGTAAGTAAGGATCAACCCTTTTCAGGGTTGTGATTTGAATAATTTAGGAAACCACTTTAGATGAAAGCAAATATTGAAATACGCCGTGATATATGCCTTTGGCTAGCCCAATATGTTTGAACCGTATTTTTAACCTACATTTTACCTTTTAACTCAACCTTACAAATGCTTTACTAAGGTGATTCGTATTTATAATTTATTCATACTAATATTATAAATGGGAAAGTGTGTCTGTCTGTCTGTCTGTCCGTCTGTCTGCCTGTCTGTCTGTTACCTGTCCACGCTCAAACCGCTGAACCGACTTTGCTGGAAATTGGCATGCAGATACTTTGAGTCCCGGGAACGGACATAGGATACTTTTTATCCCGGAAAAATATACGGTTCCCGCGCGATAAACGAATTTTGGCGCAACGAAGTTGCGGGCGTCATTTAGTTTGAAATATATTTGCCTAATGGTTCAACTCATCTGTCCGTCAATCTATCAGCAGTCTGCCTAGATCATCTCCTTTCAGACCTATGCTGTCTGTCAGCAGTCTGCCTATGCCCTAGAGGCTAGAGCATCTCCATTCAGATTTCAGATCTTGTGAGGGTATTATGACTTATGACGCGTCTAAGACATTGCCATGAAAAAAATACACTAGTAACATATATATAATAATAATATAATATACCAGTCATGTATTTGGTGATTGGTCACTTTCCATCCTACTCAAAATAAGCTACAATACAAGAGAACTTTTACAAATTACATTATTATACTCTATACGAGATTAGAATACCCACAAATAAAATATATTGAACATTTATTTTCAACTCGAAAGAATCTCAAATTGAAAGGTAAGAAAAATACGATTTATCCCCATTGTACCGGAATATATTTCCGGGAAAAAACGGGACTCCGTTTTCGTTTCATTATATTGACTTTCCTTTAAATAAAGGGTGTTTTAATCTCGATTTTTTCCTAAATTCCGAAAATATATTCCGTCATTGAGATGGAATGTCAATAATGGATGAAATTATTTTATATTCGTTATTGGATACGTATTAGCTACCTTTAGCTTTAAGCCGTGTTTTCACTAGGGGACATGTCGCGGATATAAGTCGTCCGACATTTACGTAGTTTGTCCCTGCAACAGTATTTTGATATCGTTGTCTGCAACACGTAGTTTGTCCCCTGCAACTTGTCCCTCGACATATGACTTGTTCACGCTAGTCAGTGGTGAACAGCATGTCGCCAGCGACAGGTCCCGCAACCCGTAAATGTCGCTGCGCGGTCGGGCGATATGTCGCGGGACACGTACATTTCGTGTCGTGCGACTAGGTCGCGAGACATAAATGTCCCCTAATGAAAATGCGGCTTTATTCTACATACATTATTTGCTTTTTAATACTGTGTTAATATTCTTGAGGTCTGTTTCTTTTTTAATTTCTCCAAAAAATGGCTGAAGACGCGTATGCAGCCTAAAATTTAGACACATGATTTGGGGGTCACAAATTACAAATAGTTAAAGACTCAGAAACTATGTCAGAATAGAAGTTTTTATATTGACTATCTAGATTCTTTCGTTTTCTACCAAATACTACTTTTTATGACATTTTTAAAATATGCAGCTCTTAGTGCTAGTTAATAGGTCTAACTGCAGCACATGTTGGATGTCTAAATTTGTTTTTTCTCTTGCAATTCGGAACAGGCAGTTTCGTTTTGCGACTTTAATTAAATTAGTCGGCTAAAACGTGCCGATTAAAAAGCCTTTTCCAGCAACGAAAAAGCGATTGGATTATTTACAAGAGCTTTAATGTTAAACTAGGGGAAGTAACAGTTAATCACCCCCTCTATAATAATAAGGTACATTTACACTCGATTTTAATGAAGAGTGATCTGCTGCACTCAGAAAAAAAAAGTTAGCTTCACAACTTACTTTCCATTTGTATTTTTGTTTTATGTTAATCGAAAATTACTATATATTATTATTTCCAAAAATTACAAAATATCTAAAAAGTGCTCGTGATATTTTTAACTTTTTTTAAACTTTTTATCACCACGCGATGCAAGTTTCCTTTATGAATTTAATGGGAAAGTTAAGGTATTAATAAAGTAGGTATATGAGGCCCAGAGGGATCGTAGAACTTTGTTTTGTAAAGGTATAGATCCTAATTGTCTTTGTGTTTATTTAAGCTCTGGCATTGCGTAATGTTGCCTTCATTTAGTACATAATATTACCTCCATTATTTTACCCCTTTCATCTAATAATTAATATACTTTAAGTAATAAATTAGCTCCCACACCGGTTTCGGTGACGGTGGCCGGTTACATTGAAAGCAGGCCAGCTACGCAGGAGTAATTTTATAGTGCCCAAGTGTGTGCGCAGTACACAAGAGCACTCTCTGTTCCTTTACTCTCATAACCCAGTGGGACGGAAGACCGACACGACCGGCGAGAGATCAGGCGCAGGACCGACTTCTTACATGCCCATCCGACGCATGGATCATCTTACTTGTCAGACAATCAGGTGATCAGCCTGCATTGTCCTAACCAAACTTGGAAATAACATGTTTCCAACTCGGGAATCGAATCCACAACCTCCGAGTCAAGAGCCGCGCTCTCTACCACTAGACCACGGAGGCGTCAATATACTTAGTAATTACGCAGCCTATAACATAAGGCATATTGGGAAAGTCATGCTATAAGAGTTAAGACATAAGTATGACAGACAAAGAAACCAAAATTGTTATAATAATGAATCTCTATAGTCCATTGGAATGTTACATTTGCTTTGCATTTATTAGAGGACGCAATTTTATTTTTGAAATATGTTGGGTGGGTCAATAGAAGCTTAGCCTCAAGTTTGTGGGGTCGCCACTCTTGTCCCCCGGCAGCCATCTTGAAATAAGGGGTGACAACACTATTTTCGTGATATCTCGGAAACTATACGTCTTACAAAAAATTTGTCAGAACATAATTTGTTGCAAATTATTTTGCCTACAAATATGCGTCTATAACTTTTTACCCTAAATTAAAAATTTAAAAAGTAATAAGCAAAAAAGTGAGAAAAATTTTGAAAAGGTTTATTATCACTTTTTAACTTTGTTTAACACATTTTTCAAAAAAAAAAAAACCTTAGACCAACCTTGTAGATGATCTTTTGACAAAAAGATCCCCCGATCCCATGAAATTAATTTTCTGCAGATACAAAGGAAACTGTGGAACCATGTGTGGCTGCAGAAAAGCAGGCCTGAAATGCTTTATAGTATATTAGGCATGTGCAGACTAGTGAGTAGGCATACTATAATATAGTTTGTATATATTTATGTAGTGTAGTAGGCATACTGTAGACTGTGGCTGCAGAAAAGCAGGCCTGAAAAGCTTTACAGAATATTAGGCATACTGTAGAGCATTTTGGGTCTGCTTTTCTGCAGCCACACATGCTTTTACAGTTTCCTTTGCATCTGCAGAAAATTAACTTAATGAGATCGGGGGGGGGATTGAGGGATCTTTTTCTCAATAGATCATTAACGAGGTTGTTCTAATGTAATTTTTTTGTAAAATGTATTAAACAAAGTTAAAGAGCCATAATAAAACTTTTAAAAAAATATATCACTTTTTTGCTTATAACTTTTTAAATTTTTAATTTAGGGTAAAAAGTTATATAAACATATTTGTAGGCAAAATAATTTGCAACAAATTATTCCGAGTTTCCGAGATATCACGAAAATAGTATTGTCACTCCTTTTTTTCAAGATGGTGGCCGGGGGACAAGAGTGGTGACCCCACAAACGTTAGGTTAAGCTTCTATTGACCCCCCCAACATATTCCAAAAATAAAATTGCGTCCTCTAATAAATGCAATATTCGGTCCTAAAATTGTAACATTTCAATGGACTACTAGTGCAATGTTAGAGACGCTAGAGTTCTGCACCAGCAAAGACAGTAAACTAAAAGTTTGGCGTACGTCAAGTTTAGATTCAATTTCTTACCCACCTCAGCCTTGAGGTAACAATTTTCTCCCCATCCGAAGTCCGAACGCTCATGAATTCCCACCTCCCGTATAAATTAGTGTAAAAAACATGAAACAGAACAACAGGGGGGTTATTTATGTATCAGTCGGGGTGAATACACTAGGGCCTATAAATCGAGAGAATCGTAAACGTCTTAGTAGGGCGCTTAATGTGTTTTCAATTGGCTAAGTCGATGGATTAGGGAGATAACCCCGTTGCGAATTGGAACCTCATTTGACTAAAACAAGCTACCCGTGTTCCGAATGGGTCGAATATTAAATAGGGTATTATCGAGGGCCCGGTGAAAATTGAGAGTGTAATCGTTTGAAAATTGATATCGCATTGTTTCGTTCTTTTGTTAAGAGAATAGCAATGCTTTAAAACGGCATAACTACTGAAATTAACATTTCAGTAGTTATGCCGTTTGTAGGCTTTGTCCACTTTTGTATCATTTTCGCGTATCAAATCTCCATCGCGTAGCATCGAAGCGTATCATGTTCCCTAATGTGAACGCAAAATGATCGCGATCATGATACACTTTGTATCCTGATACACCCCGATCGCTATAAGCCGCGTATCGGATACGTGTCGTATCGGATACGCGTATTATGATTTGCAGAATCTAGTGTGGACGCATTTTGATGTCTGCATTCTGGGAGTTGATTGAATGAATCACTAGATCGATACGAGGATCGGCGAGACGATACGCGATCAAAATACAGTATCTATACTTATAGACGTGGACGTCGTTTTTTGGCCGAACTATGGCTCACGCGATAAAAGATACGCTATGGTCGAAATAGGCGTCCACAATCCACATGTTTACGTTAAAAATGAAAGAAAATAATAAACCTTACTCCCTACTCTAATGTTTAATACTGTATAAGAAAACTAAACCATTTCACATTGCCCATATTAACACACTACAACATGTTACATTCAGTATAACACAACTTGTTAACTCTCCGAGCCATTTGTCTTCTCAGTTAATATTTCAGCAGAATCAAATTACGTAACATATTGAGGGACGAATGCAGGGCAAGTATGTATGCTATGTCACATACTCAGTATATCACATACAGTAGAAGCCTTATGGGCCGGGAGCACATTTCCAAGAGTTATTTCTAACATAATGGTCGTACGCAAATGTTAATTTCGTGTTGTTTACTTGACACACGACAGAGGAAATTACTGAGTTCACAACTAAAATTGAGCCTCCTCAAATACGTGCTCGAGTGGGATGATATTTTGATTCATATAAACTATGAAAATGGTATTTATATTAGGATAACTATTAACTATAAACGTGAAGATATTATGTTTATCTGTCCCTAAGCTCTTCGCTGAGACCTAATTATCCGATTAAAAGAATTTGGGACCCACATAGTTTAACTTCTATAAATAATATTGGATAGTTATTTTATTATGTTCTTACATATCCTGTGATCTTTATTGGAACTCAAAATAATCGGCCAAGTGCGAGTCAGACTCGCGGACGAAAGGTTCCGTGCCGTTATAGAGCAAAAATAGGCCAAAAATTGTGGTTTTTTATGGGAGCCCCCTTACATTTTTATTTTATTTTAATATTATAATTAAATATTAAAGTGCACATATTATAATAAAGGACTTTGTGAAAATTTTAAGTGCCTACGTGTAGCCGTTATTGATATAAAGCAAAAATGCCCAAAAATCACGTTTGTTTTATTAGAGCCCCCTCAACTCTCTAGCTATCAAGATAATTTCAGAAAAGTACAGCAACAAACCAACAACTTTTTAAAAATGTACTTCAAAGCAAGTTGTAGACTTTAGTAACTAAAGTGATACCTTTTGTATAAAACTGTGATTCCTATTGGAAATTGCTCGGGCTGCCGGCTGAGTCTCTTTCATTATTGTAAGAGCTATCGCCACTGCCTTTAGTTGAAGAAATAATTCAGACAAAGCTATTTGAACTTTTATTCCTTAAAACATCATCATTGCAAAGTCACGTCTGATTTTTGTATTTTTGTCAGTAAAAGTGCGCTGTAGCGCGTCGGGTATGTTTGCCTCTGCTCGTACCGACGGTTTTAAAGCGGTTATACGCAAGAAAACAGCTTCTCTTATCCAGCGTCTACGAAGATCCAACAACAGCATTCTGAAAGTCATTGCAGATAGATTTGACTGTCCTATCCAAGAACATTGGATAAGGATAGTCATAGGAGTAATTTAAGAAGTAATTTAAGTAAAATTATTACTAACATCACTAACATATTTATTATATTTTATACGCATTTGTTATTATTTATTATTATCACTATCATTTGTAACTAACACACTAACAATAATATGGGCACATTGTCTGAAATAAATGTTTTCATTCATTCATTAATTCATTCATAAAATGTTTCAAATTTTACCAGTCAAATTGACAGAAACATCCCGGCTAAGGCTTTAGAACTATGGGCTATAAACCTACCGCGTAGAGTGGCGAGCCTCTCCATACTTCCACACTTAGCATTATAAATGCGAAAATGTGTCTGTGTGTCTGTTTGTCTATCTGTCTGTAACCTTTTCTCGCCCAAACCGCTGAACTTTGGCACTTTGAAATTTGGCACGGAGATATTTTGAGTCCCGGGAAAGGATATAGGATAGTTTTTATCCCGGAAAAATGTACGATTTCCGCGCGATAAACGAATTTTGGCGCAACGGAGTTGCGGGCGTCGTCTAGTCCATAATAATATTATTAAACATACCGTATGCTCAGCCGAGAGCAGTCTCTCCACTATACTCTGTAGATATCAAAACGTTACAAACGTATACCATACCATAAAATGCAAATAAAACTGCTCTTTGAAATAAAACTTCGCATTGGCGACATGGAACCATCGGCTCAATAACATTGTACATAAATTTCCCATAAGACATTATTACTTACTGTATCTACTGCAGTTTTTATTATAAATAACCACCCCTGGAGAGCAGTGAAACCTTTTATGCGAATTTCTTTTCATGTTAGAGCGTCTATTGAAAATTTCTTATACATTAATACGTCGGACCCCGTCGAAAGGAAATTTACCTTTATCACAAAGAAAACGTTTTGTGCCACTGCCTGGCCCTTTATCGTGGTTGAAATATCTTCCATAATATATTTGAATAAGAGCGTCCGTGGACTATTGGGTAGAACTTTGGCACTCGAGAGGGTGTAGGTTCGATCCCAGGTGAAGGCGTGTACCAATGAGACATTTTCAGATCTAAAGTACTATTTGAGAAGTTGATTCCTATGCAGATGCATATTTAGTTTGGTCGCGTTACGTCAAACTTGATATGATCCGACCAAATGACGTTGGACTGTCAACTACCTAGAAATCAATTTCCTCGATGGTACATAATATAGACGCTCGTACGGTGAAGGAAAACATCGTGAGGAAACCCGCACATAGTTGGTCCCAAATGTATTCCTTTAGCTAGTCTAAATAAAAATTCACAATCTTGTCCCAAGCACTACAGTATTTAATTTTAAAGAGTGATTACTTCGCTCAGAAAATACTGTCAAAATCATCCACAACGGATGCCAAAGCCTTGTTTTAAATATAATAATAGTGATACAGCATGACTGGTGAGACACGTTCAATACTTACGAGAATAAGTACTCAGAACTGATTTTCATTATAATTATGTTTTCATTACATAAATTAATCACTACCTATAACTTATGTTTCCCATAAAATAAAATATGAATCACTACCTATTTGCCTAGCCCCGTAATTTACTTAGTGTCCCTAAGTAAATTACGCGGCTAGGCAAGTAGGCAATAGGTATGTAGGCAAGTGGGCAATACTACGGCATAACTATGCGGCCTTCGGCCGGTGCAGCGCAAAAAACAAACCCTTGCGCGCGCGGTGTCCATGCGTTGGGTAAATAATCATTATTTAACATTAAGCTACATATTTTACTTAGTGATCAATTGATATTATATATATATATATATATATATATATATATATATATATATATATAGAAAATATAAATAAAAAATAAAATATAAATATATATATATATATATATATATATATATATATATATATATATATATATATATATATATATATATATATATATATTTTTTTTTTTTTTTTTTTTCATCTAATATAATAGCCAAATATCACGTCCTCGAGTGTAGAACATACCAGCAATACCGTAAATAGCCTTTTTTGCGCCCTGTGCGAGCTTCTATAGCTGTGCCCTGTGCGAGCTTATATAACAACGCCCATGGTTTTTTTTAGAAACTATAGACCGTAGGTACCGAAAGTTAACGCTATGTTTAGGCCTATTTTTTCCATTTGGAGCACTAGGAGCGCAGCGGGAATATATCGGGAGAAAACAGAAAAAATAATAGTCCTGCCTAGTCTAGTCATTCTTGCGCCCCCTAGATTTTACGCCCTGTGCCTGGGCACCGGTGGCACTGCCCTATTTACGGCACTGAGTAAGAGACACTAGACATTTCGAGGTACAAACTTATTTCAAAAAAAAATGTGTTGGCAGAGAGACGAATTGGTTAAAAGTAAAAATTTGGAAAATGTTGGATTTCAGGTCAGGACTGGTGAGTCACCAGTCATGCTGTATATTATAATATAATTTGGCTGTTTCACGATTTAGATAGCGAAGTTGTGGTCAGTAGAATTGGAGCGGAAGCAGTGTGAAGTTGGTGAGTTTTCAACGAACTGAACTTTGTGCGAAGTTCGGAAAACGGACGTTGTGTTGATTTGAGTTGATAATGAATTACTCCTAGATAATAAAATAAGAATTTTGAGTATTGAAAAAGAAAACCAGAAATATAAAAACAACATTCAGTAAAACACATTATGATATTTACATGCGTTTATTTAGTTTTAGTTGGTACAAAACTATTATAATTAAATTATTTGGAGATGCTTAAATTTGTGCTTATATTATCTGCAGTAGCAATAAAATCTAATTAGCATTATATAAAAATATTGGCACGTGCCCGAAGCTATAAGAATAATATTATTTAAATTATACATACCTACTATACAAAGCAATGCGCGTACTAATTGGCTGAACTATAATTTTTTATGTATTTTACAAATTGTATACAAAGTAGTATCGTAATTTACAATTTAAACTTTAAGTCCAAATATAGTAATTTATTAATATAAATCATGATTATCTTAGGCCATAAATATTACTTCATATAAAATTGTCGAGCCAGTTTGTATGCATTGAGAAAAGAGGGGAATAATATGGACCCCTTTGGACCCTTGTACCCATAATATTTAGTCTTCCGCCAGCCATATGTCAGATGTGCAGTCCCCTCCAGGATATCTGAGAAGAATCAGATTAAGTTTAGAAACTCGCTAAACTGTAACATTAGGTACCTACTGAAGAAAAACTTAATCTAAATTAACTAAACGCAAAATGCTTTTTCAAAACAGGAAGCTGAAAATTTACTACTACAGTAATCTTGAGAATTATTGACGAAAATATGTAAATTATGATAATGAGTTGTGATCATGATGCACTGCTTTCTTCACACGTACCTAATGGTTGATATACATGGGTGACTAAAGCCGCACGATTTACGCCGCACGGCAAAAATCGACCCGTCTAAATGGCAAGTCAACTACGCCGCATGCGGCTAAAGCCACAAGCCCCAAAGTCGTACGGCCAATGGCCGCATGCGGCTGGTGACTAAAATCGACCGTGCAAACGCTCAGTCGCAAGCGATCGCTTGCTGCAAATATATTCGACCTGCCTGCCAAGCATACGCCAACGAGATATCTCACTCTACATGTTTTCTCGATGTCTGATGGTTTGTCTCTTCATCTCTATTGACCCTAGCATGACAAACATTTTTGATCTATCATCGAAATCACATATTTTATAGAGTTTTGTCGAGATGATGTCGAGATTTTGACATTATGAGACGAGTAGTTTTTAATTATCTCGAGAGTGAGATATCTCGTTGGCGTATGCTAGGCAGGCTGGATCCCAAAAGGATAAGACATAACTTACTTTCTGATGGATGAAACCATAGGTTCTTGGTAGTGCCTCGTGTACTTAGAATACCTGCGAATTTGTGTAGCTCTAAGTGTGACCCCTGGTCAGGTACCAGGTACCAAAGTGGACAAAAAATGAGTCTTACTTTACTTATTTTCTGATGGCATTTTTCCGTTGTCGTCATCATCTAAGGTAACAACCGCGTTAAAGTAAAAAACCGTGTTGGATACGTTTGAGATTGCTTGTTTTGTATTGCGGCCGGGCCGGTCTCTCATAGTAAACAAGCAATGGAACAGCAAAAAATGGAAAGTGCGTAAGGGACAAAATGGTTTTTGTCGCGTAATTTAAAAACTATAAATACATTTCATATAAGCTATGGGCAAATTAAAGTGTATGCTTGAACCAATATATTATGTAAAAATTTTGGAAGCTTAAATCACTCTCCTCTGTTCAGAAAATAGGAATCCCTTTTTTTACAGAGGTCTTTGTGATTGATTATTCTGTGTTATAAAAGTTGACCAATCGTGTTATGCT
This sequence comes from Lysandra bellargus, assembly GCA_905333045.1. Taxonomy (NCBI): domain Eukaryota; kingdom Metazoa; phylum Arthropoda; class Insecta; order Lepidoptera; family Lycaenidae; genus Lysandra; species Lysandra bellargus. Next base: position 7,931,153 of record HG995343.1, read on the forward strand.
ATGGGCAATTCAAAGATAAAGACATGATGAATACTGACAATGAACTTTAATTTCTTAGCTTTAGTCATTGCTGAGAAAAATCGGTATCGCTACAGTCTACAGCCAAATTATCAAGGCGTCGCCTTAAGCTAAAAACTTATCAGTATACTTTAACCCCAGGGTTCAAAGTATATCTGTACCAAATTTTAGCAAAATCGGTTAAGCGGTTTGGGCGTGAAGCGGTTACAGACAGACAGACAGACATTTTTACACATTATGAGTGAGTGAGTGAGAGTGAGTATAGCTCCATGTAGAGCTTCACAAATTCGAAGGTATTCTACTTAGAATACCTTCGAATTTGTACTTACATAAGGAACTACTAGGAACCTAAGGTTTCATCCATATTGTGATATGTCATAATATGTGTTATCGCTCTGGGATCTGGGTCTAACAGGTAGGCACTTGACTAGGTATATGACCAAAAAATACTCAATTGTATCCATACTTTAGACACAGTCTGGATATGGACAGACAGACGGACAGACTGAAATGTCTTTGATATCGGGTCCCGTTTTTACGCTTTGGGTAAGGAAAGAGGGGAAAATTATCCATCTTTGTTATTATACTATGCAGTATGCTGACACGGACAAAGTCGCGGGCAACAGCTAGTAGAAAATAAATTCTTGCAATATCGTATTGTTTGCTAAAGTTTTATATTAATTTATAAAATAAAAATTAACACATTTGAAAAAAAATAGCAACAAAGTTATTTTCAAAACGTCTGACAATAGTTTTGGTCATTTAAAAGTGTCTTACACTACATGATACTTGTTCAGAACAATAATCTACAAATTATATATAAATATTAGCCATCATAAAATAAGTAAAGTAAGACTCATTTATTGTCCACTTTGGTACCTGGTACCTGACCAGGTGTCAGACTTAGAGCTACACAAATTTGCAGGTATTCTAAGTACTACCAAGAACCTATGGTTTCATCCATTAGAAAGTAAGTTATGTCTTATCCTTTTGGGATCCAGGTCTATATAGTTTGTCGGCACTAGTCACAGGCGATTTTTGTAGAATGTGTAAATAGAGTGGCGATTCGACTTGGACAGGCGATTCGACTGGTGACTTGCCGGGCGACTAAAATCGACCCGTTAGTCACCCGTGTAAATCGACCATAATGAAAATAGTTGACTATTTTCATTACGTGTAGTAGTGCATCATGATCAAATTGATATTTATATGCATGGTAAACTATTTTCAATACCCCGATCTTATCAGTTAATGATAAAGCAAACAACATGCCTTTAACGCAAATAAACGACAATATCTTTAGTAGTTACTTCGCAAAAAGACTGTGTAGACATAAATATCTACATGTATATTGGTTGAATGTCACAATGGGGGAAAAAATGAAGAAATAAACGACGTCAACATGAACCTCTTAGCAACAACGAATTTATGGAGTGAAATGCGTTGACAGTAAAGGAATGTTACTAGGGTAAAATAACTCTCCCATGTTAGTACTCATATCGATTTCTCAAGGTTAGGTAGACAATTAATTTAACCCGTTGTTTATTTTAATGATAGCAATTTTCTTATATTTATTTTAGAGACATTTTTTTTCCCATTATCGATTCGAAAAATGGACTAAAGGCCATTAAATTTATACAATGCATGGTACGTAGTTTTTGACGTTAATCATACTAGTATGATTAACGTCAAAAAATGCCCACTTGAACGATCAATTTCCCTTTGAATGATCCCAATTAGTTTCTAGCTACTTCTGCTAAAATTCCTACTAGTAATATTTGAACGCATTTAGCAAAACGTATGAACCTCATCTCGTGGGGTAGAACAGGCCCATTTGGCTCACTTCCAAAATCAACCAGAAAATTAGTGTCTAGATTCATTCCTCCATTGACTGTGTCGACGTCTAGTTTTACCATCCAGCCGCCCTGGAATTAAAGAAATTTGTCTTAGTAATTGTACGAGACCTGAAATTACATTCACGTCTTTCCAGTTTAGGGAATGAAATGTGGAATAGAGCAATTTTGTACCTTAGAGTTATGCAATAATAACGCTACAGTCTACATTTTACAAAAACAAAAGAACAACGAATTCTACTGACATAAGTTGAAAATGACAATTTACATCAACATTTTTATTTTCATGATCATGAGATACATGACATCTACGAAAAGCGATAGCCAATCTTGTAATATAGAATGGACATTATTATATCCGCAACTTTGTTATAACTTATAAGTTAAGGATCTTTTGGCTCGTCTGTCAAATTCGTATTTTTGACTACCTTTGAGGCACAGAATTAGATCGTGAGAGGTCGTCTAGACTCTAAATATATTTACATAGGACGATCCACGACACAAAGCTGCCAACCAAGCTGTCTATACAATCCCATACTTATTGAAAACCGAAAGCAATTATTGAGACACTCTCGAGTCGGCAGCAAATGAAGTGATAAATACACGGGGAAAACTGATCTGTTACCAACATCCGCCATTTAACACTCAGCGGAATGAAAAATTAGGGTTGGCGACGTGAAATTAATGTAGAGCTCGGCGCGGGCTCACTCCCTGGCGCGTGTATTATTTCATCACGCGGGGTATAATTTACCCAGTATGCCGTTGGGGGGTTGGAGAGTACTCACCTGTTCTGTCATTTGGGGATAAAATTGCTTATCCCAGGGGGAATAGAGTGATGAGGATACGTATAGTCGCTTCCCGTCTAATGAAAGTTGTAACATCTGCGGGCTGCCGTGTAGCCTCTTGCCTTTTATGAACACGGGCTTTAATTCCTCCTGTGAATAAAATTTTTGATTAATTTTCAAGAGGATTTATGCTGAAATTAAAATGTACGTGTCAGAGAGGTTAATTTCTAGACAGATGGTGGACCTACTTAATTTGGTTGGATTGTGTTAATCTCAGGCGGCACATACAACATGTATTATAATTATTTATAATAAATATTTCACGTATATTGGTTTGACAGAACTCGACCAAATGACGTAGGTCATCTGCTACCTGCGTATGAACCAATTTCCTGATGGTACATTCATAAATCATAATATCAGCTATCATTGACAGTCTTCAAGTTATGGCTACGAATAATAAAAACTAAGGAAGAGTAACTCCCTCAAAAAATATGCTCCAAAATACTTGTCAAAAAAGTTTACCTTAGGTTCACTTTTCATACATTTGCAATATTTAGGTGACCTTGAGCGGTATAAAGGCTGACGTTACATGACAGTTCGAATGGAACCAAATTTAAAACTGTATTAGTATGGGAGTTACGTTTCCTTAGGTTTTATTATTCGTACAGTTATGGTATTAAATCTACTAATAGCTTGTATCGAATAGGTTTCGAAACTGCTGGATTGATCCTGATAAAATTTGGCACAGATAAAATAAATGTTTGGGAAACTAAAGCTAGTTTTTACTTCTCGAAAATGTACGATTCTTATGGTTACTTTTGCTATAATTAAACAGTGTTATCAGATGTTTAAAAGAAAACCTATAAAGCATATTTTAAGTGAACAATCACGATATTATACTGTAGGTATTGACAACATCTGACAGTTCATTATCAATCGTGGTATATGTAAATATGACAAGTTTTTGACAGGGAGTCAATGACCGCTACCGCCATGTTTCGCCGAGTACAGTATAGCTAAAATCATATATAATATTACAAGCAAGGACGACGTACACTAAGCCTGCAATTTGTATAGATCCAGGAGTTATCCATCAGGTATGAGATATCCATCAACATCAAGACGGCTCGCTCACTGAAGCCATTTGTTACAACAGATTAACATGTTTACCAGTTTAAACTAGTTTTGGCAGGATCTGAACTATTCGACGGCTAATTTATTAACGGTTCACGTATTGAACTGAGCTACAGAACCAACTTTACAATGCAGGGTAGCCATATCCATTTGCACATTATTATTTTCAGAGATTTCAAATAGAGAGTAGAAAGATATTGTGCAGGTAAGTATAAAAAAAACAAAGTTACTTATACCCTGAGTACGGATGTTAATTATTTCACATTCATCTTTTTCATGCGAGTTTTTAATTTTTACATAACTTGACGACCTCTGTGGCTCAATTGGTTGAGTCTGTGGCAGCTCAAGCCGGGGGTCGCGGTTTCGAATCCCGCCGACGGAACAAAAAGTCTTCAATGTTCAATGTTATGGGTCTGGATGTACTTATATCAAATATGTGTATGATATAATAAAAATCTTAAATATACTTTTGTAGGTAGGTATAGTATAAAAGTATTAAATATTATATTTCCGTTGTCTGGTACCTATAGTACAAGTCCTTCAGGTACTTAGCACGGGGCCAGACTGACGTGGTGTGAAGCATCCATAGATATTATTATTATTATTATAAGACTATTAAAGTTAATGTCCGCAAATCCATTGCACATAAATTCGTCTATCGCGCTGGAATCAATCATGTACTTAATTTCAAAGTATGCTACATCCTTTCCCGGGACACAAAGTATCACCATACCAAAACTCAGCAAAGTTTGTTCAGCGGTTTGGGCGTGAGGAGGTAAGAGACAGACTGACAGACAAATATACTTTTGCATTTATAATATTAGTTTGAATATTCGTTTGAGCACTTTAATATGAGATATGGTAGAGCAAATTCTCATTCACTTCTTATAAGTAACTCATATAATAAATGTGAAGAACGTGTGATCCCGAGCACGTAATTCAGTGATGAAATTAAAAGCATGATAGTGCAAATAAAGAATCATGATATTATTATCTCCACGTGAGAGAATGGTATTACGTCGGAAAATCCTCTATTTGTCTCTAAAATTGCTTACAAAAAAACAAAGATTCCAACGCCATGCGCCAAAATTCTAAAACCAACTAGCGTCAGTCCGTTTAATGGTAATGATATTAACTGAATATCATATTAAATATTTATATTTGAAGACCACACGTGAAAAACAATGAATGTCACCTTTTTTGTGAAACTGACTTTTTAATGCCATCTGTTAGCTTTTTAGGGAAACGTTCTATTACAGAAATCAGAATTGGGTAAAATCATCGTAGTCAACCACAGAACAATAAAAACAACTACGAATAATAAAACCTAAGGAAACGTAACTCCCATACTAATACAGTTTTAAATTTGGTTCCATTCGAACTGTCATGTAACGTCAGCCTTTATACTGCTCAAGGTCACCTAAATATTGCAAATGTATGAAAAGTGAACCTAAGGTACACTTTTTTGACAATTAGTATTTTGGAGCATGTTTTTTGACGGAGTTACTCTTCCTTAGTTTTTTTATTCGTAGAAAAATAATAAAAACTATTTTTATTGCTCTGTGTAGTCATCTGTTATAGTTTTATTTGTATATTTTGTTTGTCCATGGCAAGAAACGGAATCTGAACCGTAACATAAAAGTTATTTAATTAAACAAATCAAGTTTTAGAAATACAGGCAAAGCATAATATGTTAACATATTAACAATAAGTTGTTTCAATAGTTCATGTTCAGTTTAAAATTTTGGGTTCTTAATATTTATGAAAGAGAATGCATAATAAGCGTGCAACAAGTTAGATTATTATAAATCTTATACTATTCGGATTCCGAAGTAAATAATTAATAAACTTGCGATGCGCTTCTAAACAATTAACATTTACCAATAAAACGCGATACGATTCTAAGCTGATAAAGAAATAGTTTATAGAATCTTTATTAGCTAATACAATATTTCTCAACATTTGAACACCAACAAAAAAATCCTTTTTTACGCTTACCTCATCTTTAACTTTGAGGTTATGATTAACGGCCTGTCCTCCCAAGGTGATATTTGCAGTGAGCCTGGGATGCTCCGGGTCAGATATGTCATACTGGCGGACGTCGCCGTGGAGCCAACACGACAGGTACAAATACTTGTCGTCCAGAGAAATGAGAATGTCCGATATTAAACCTGCGGATAATTTAAACGTCAGAATGATGGCGAAATTTCGGGACGCTTTTTAGGACTTGACTAGCTTTAGTAAATGGTAAAAGATATTGTTCAAGTTACTGATTACTTCTAGTTATTAATAGCTTACATAATAATATATTTTTTATTGCAGTGTGTATACTGACAAAATAAAGAAAAGCTGCTTTGCATTTGGTTTCATATGTTGCTTTTTATCCTGCTATGCCATGTTAAAATAATGATTGCAAATCACAAGTGATCGTATCATGACATGACATATCTCCAATATGGAAATAAAGGTTTATTATAATCGGATCAGTTACGCTATTGCGAACAATCGCTAAATCAATCAATTAGTAAAAATCAAACATCACTTAAAACTAGACAATAGAAATGCATCGTAGGATCAAAATCATCGAATTAACAAAACTTTGAATAAATAAAAGTAATTGATGTCTATTTTTAGCTTTAATTAGTGGGCTCTCCGTTTAAGTAATCAACAGTAAATTGCAAATGTTGGCATTTAGAGCCGATTAAATAGTATTCGGGAATCCAATTCCGGCATCAAATCAGTCAACTTGCCAATTTTGATAGTACCGGGAAAGCCGAATTGTTTTAACGGAAAGCCTGTTTATGCTTCATCGCTATCGAAGTAACAATTATGTTTCTATGTATTATAATATAATAACTGATTATGGTTGTCCGTTCGTCCAAAAATATCTATCGTTCGTGTAGGACGTTAGTAACTAAATGGTTATTTTGGAGTAGTTGAAAAGACTTCGCGTAAGAATTACAATGCCAGTCAAAACTCAAAAGCGTGCTTCTGAGTGCATCACTCCTCGTGTCACCATTCACCAAAGAGATAAAAATAAAACTTCGCCTTCCCCAAAATATAAATATAAATTTTGCTGAGAAATTTTAAAATCGCGCGCGTCGCTAAATTAGAGCATTGAAAAATTAAGACAATTTTTATATTTGAATTTAAATGTACTTCTTCTACAAAAAACTTATAAGCTCAACATACCATTGAGCTTTGATTCCACACCATCCTTCAGAATTGTTTTCGCTGGGATATCAATAACCTTTTCAGCCTTCCAGCTTTGGTCTGCTGCTTTGTAGAATCTAAGAGCAAAACCAAAAAACAACATAATTATAATACATTTTTTAATTTTTCAAAAATCAGCTATACCACTAAAGTGCCTACACTATTTGTAAAAACTCTATAAGTCTCTATAAGAGGTAAGACACGTACTCCTTTAAAATTGTGTAATTTTAAAATTCCACCGTTTAAAAGCGTGAATAAAATTGTAAATAATAAATAAATAATATATTAATTCATGCCATGCTAAATACTAACCTAAAAAAGAATATTTTTCTTTTACTTATCTATAGATCACTTAACTATCTAGATTATATTGATAGAGAATCTAGGTTTAAAACTGAAATAACCTGTAAACATTGGCTTCAACTGCACACCCAACGAAACCTTGCGAGGACTTTGGGTTGTGTAGAAACCTGATCTCCAGGGGCGCGCAGCCTTCTGGTCCCAGGTCTATAACCTGCACCAGTTCTCTGGTGGACCACTTGTACACGTTGAGACTCGTCCCATACTTGGTTTTGTCTGCTATGTGGGTAGGATGAAATCCGCTGAAAGATTATTGGCACTTTACTTATTTGCTCCAAATGTTATGTAAGTAAAAAGGTTGGATGCATAATTATGAGGAACGAAACAAAGAGCCTCTGAAAGCATAATGTTTCTATGTGTAAAAAAGTCTGAAAAATGTGAGGAAAATACTAAAATGTGTGTCATGGTCGAACGATATTGAGATTTGCCGTTTCTAGCTCTAAAATCCCTAGTTCTTATCCCTTGACAACAATTCTAGGGTTGTGAGATAATGCAGCCGACCTAATTTTCTCAGATAGTATTTTTTCAATAAGCGACATATTTTGATGTCTAAATGCATATTTTAATTAACGAAAAAGACAAAATAATTGCAGATATTGCAATCGCACTGAACGTACACTTTAGTTGGGAATAATAATATACTATTTGCCGAGCAAAATTCCTACATAAAATTTCATTAAAACAAAATGAATTGTGTAGGTATAACAACCTGTATAGTGTCTGTATACACTATACAGGCCAGGATAATAATATTATGTTGACTACTGTCATTATCCTTCCTAGTACCCTGCAAACGATCAAATTGTTTGTCAAATTTTACGTGTTTGTCAAACAGTTTGATAGTGTACAGCTTTGTTTGAAGCGTTTGTCAAACAAACTGTTTGACCTGTTTGAAGAAAATTTGGATTTGCGTAGCGTTTGACAAACGTGTTTGAACACGTTACGCTGTATTTGTCAAACAAGATGTCAAACAAGATCTCATGATCTCAAACCGATTCTAGCTAATTGTTTGACAAACTTGTTTGATGCACGTTTGTTCGTCTGCGCTGCTGTTTGATGAAAACGTAAATTACATCAAACATGTTAGTCAAACAATTTTGATCGTTAACATGGTACTTACTCGTATGACAAGGCATTAAGACTTAACTTTACGTTTCAAAGTAGATGAAACTTACGTCTTAAAATCAATAGGGCTGCCCCATTCAGAAGCTACCATCACGTCGTGATAGGGCTGGTACCAGAAGTCGTACCCAAACGCCGCTGTCTTCCCTTTCGTCCATGTCCCTAGAATCAGAAAATATATTTTTAACAATATTCAAGTGACTACAAAATAACTTCTATTATGCAAAAATTAAATACATTTTTACAGTTATTCAAATAGGGTATAATGAGATTTAAAATAACAATGTCTTTATCCCTTACAACGCATTACCATACACTAAAACCTTAACCCTTACGCCAACGACCGGAAAATCTACCCCACGTCAAATCTGTCCGAACCACTTACCTGTCACTTTCAAAGTTTTCGCGTCGATGAGCACGAAGTCCCCTTTGCCGTTTTCGTCTTTGTCTCCCATGGTGGATATCATGATCTCTCCCGTCGCCAGGCAGTGCGCGGTGTGAGGGAACGTACAGTTCACTGACCTCATTTCGGACCCCTCTAGCACCTGATAACGACATTGGGGATCAAAGAGATTAAGTGACGAGTAAACATAAGTTGAGTCGTTTGTGCTAATAGAGGTGGTTCAATTCGAAGGAACTCTTTGCTCTTTAGTCTTAATAACTTTAGCTGCTAATGTCATTCATTAGAAACAATATTAAACTTCTTCATACTACGCAATTGTACGTGGGTTTAGACCCCAATTTTAGTTTAAATTCTTGGATAATTCATATTATTTTAAAAAAGTCTTAAAACTAATTGTTTTACCTATAGTACTTTAGAAAATTGTGTAAAAAATCTAGCACGGTAGTAGTGACAAATTCTTAGCGAATCATCATATTGCTTACATCTATTTATATTTCTAGCCAAGCAACTTCTAGCATATCAGCGCGGTGTAAAAAGAAAAAAAAAGTATTACAAATGATTTCCAATCAATCTCGTTTTAAAAACATGTGTAAGTCGGAGGCAATAATTCAAACACCGTTCAGTGTTAAAAGTTGGTGCGCAAATTCAGTCGAATTTGGAGAGGCTGCGATCGACGGAATAACAATTAAGCTAGCGACAAGTGCATTGAATAATTCCCGACATAGCTCAGGAACTATTCCCAGGGTTCAACTTTAGCGACTATCGATGGAAAATTAATCCGCAATCACGGTTAATAACGGTAGTTTAGTGTAAAGCGAAGTCAATTTAGATAATAATATATATTTCGAACTTGATTTTTAATTTTTTGTATAATATAGAAATGCAGATTTAATAGTTTAACTTTAGATTTAAAATAGGTTAAAATTTTGAATTTATATATTTTTCATAATCTTGGAATCTGTAAAAATAATTGACGAATTAAAAAAAATAAATAAACAATTGAAGTGTTTAACGCTACAATTTATGAAGCAACCAAAGTGACTGACGAAATGAAGAATTTGACAGGGCAACAACAGAATGTAAAACTCGATTTAAAGTTAAATTAAAAAAGGAATTGCAAAAACATGAAAGAAAATGTAACAGCCAATTTCATACCCCATTTAATTTCATCCAACAAGCAATACTTACATCTATTTTATATCGGATAAATGAAAAAGGTGAAATTAAAAAAGTTTTGGAACTCCGTTGACATAAAAATTCAGTTTTACGAGTTTCATACAAACAAGATTCTTGTACCCGGGCGGAGTCAAGTTTTTAAGTAAGAGACCGCTATAGAATTTTTATGGCTCGGCGTAAATTGCTTCCTCGTAAACTATCAAATAGTTTTGCAGGCATTTCGCTCGTTTTTAAGGCGAATTTAAAACTTATTCGGATAAAGGTTTAAGCGTCTCCCAGACAGACGCGGCCTGCGGTGGCGGTGGCTGTGGCGGTCAGTCGGATGGCTTGGCCGCGTGGCCGCGTGGCCGCGTGTGTCTGTGTCGTTCCTAGAACTCTCAAGTCATCCAACTGACCGCCACCGCCACCGCCACCGCAGGCCGCGTCTGTCTGTGAGACGCTTTATGAGACTATTTTAGGACTTCATCACACTTACCGAGTAGAGTGGCGAGACAGTCTTCTCGGGCCTCGTCACTCTACTAGATGTAATATTAAGGCAATTGTGCCACAAAAAGCATGCCTTTACGTTGGAGCCGATTCCGAGATTCCAATTACCTATAATCTTCTTATATATAAAATTCTCGTATCACAATGTTAGTCCACGAACTCCTCCGAAACGGCTTTACTGATTTTTACCAAATTTTATATGCATATTCAGTAGGTCTGAGAATCGGCTACTGGGTACTTTATATATTGATAAGTGCATTTGTTGAATAAATAATAGAAAATTATTACAACCTGAGACTGACGGCGACCATTGTTTGTGCGACGCGACGGGATAGCGATTGACGTTGCCTTGGTGACATACTTATTTAGTCACTTCAATAAAATAATATGGCAAATATATTATGGCAAACAATGATGCCTTTTTTATAATATTATATCTTATTATATCATAGATGGCAAAGCAACGTTTGCCGGGACAGCTAGTATTATTATATATACAAGAATTGCTCGTTTAAAGATATAAGATAGAAAAAATTACAAAAACACTAGTGTTATCATGATTTTATTTCAGGGAAATTAATCCAATGCAATGGTCTACCTTTCATAGCAGATACAACCTACAAAAATACAGCAAAGCCTTTGATTGAAGGCTTGATTTTAGATTTAAAATCCAAATGTAATCCAGAAAATGGGACTTACTTTATACAGCTCGGGTTTTCGAGGTTCGCTCCCGACGTCGACGACAAATACTTTGGTCGAATGAAGGCTCGGTAGTATCAGTAGGTCCCTTTTCAGATCGGCTCTGTCGTGGCAACTGGAGCAGACATTCCACCCACTGTGGTGCAACTCGTCACCCGATGAACCCGTATACGTCCGATGTATTACCTGGATAAATCCAATTATCCGGATTAAAATTGATACTACGGAAAGATTTATTTAATCCGTGGAAGTTGACGGAAATGTTTTTGGAAACACTTTCTAAATAATAATTATTTTTTATTAATAAATTATTTATTATGGTAAAAATTTGGTACCTTATATCAGGGTTCACCAATTAGTTTCGCTCTGGGTCCATTTTAAGACATGAAATGACCTTCGCAGTCCACACATTTTATGAAAAAAATATTTACTAAACAAAGGTAATTATGGAAATTATTAAGGTATTTATTTAGGTATCAATGAGGAAAGTACCCATTTCTGTAGCTAATTATCTCTCTGAAGTTTGAAGTGAAATATTGGTGCAATTATTTAATTAAATCCTGGAGATGTTGAAGTCCTGAGATAAACGAAGATCATCTTCGAACATGCTTGGTCCGCACACAATGGGTCGGCGGTCCGGATGCGGACCGCGGTCCGCCATTTGGTGACCCCTTATATAATGCTATCAACTATGTAATGTTATTAATACGAAAGAGTCTGCTTACTTCTTACACAAATATCGTTGTTATTAATTTACCTCTAGATAGCGTTAGCTTAAAAATTCTTATCCAAAAATATTAGGTACAATTCTCCGCAATAAAGGTTTAATTTATAGAGCTTATTCATCCTTATAGCCTGTTTCACCTCTTACTGATGCCCAATAGCCTATTCACGTCTTATCCGACGGATACTCCATACTCTATCAGTCACTTAACCCATCGAGCCCCATACGAGCACCGCGCCGGTGATCGCGACAACAATAGAATACAATAGCATTTCCAAGAATCCCCGATCGAAGGATTAAGTAGTGCAGTGGTAAAACAGCCCGTAAGACACCATTCAGCTCATCGCGAACAATATTTGGAAAATTCATATCAACCTCGAGCAATATTTCATGAAACGATTTTATTTCATGGCACGATAGTTCTCTGGGAAATTTATGGTCGCTTTGTTGAAAGTATTTTGCAACGGCATGGCTTACGTATTTGAACAAGATTCAATCATACAGATGCAGACCTGCACAGTTTCGGTGTACACTTTGTTTATCTTCTTCCTCATACGGATTCCTCCTGATCCTGAACCAAATAAAAGTCTTTGAAATAAATACGATTACCTATCTATTTCCAGGAAAAATTCGGTTCGGATTTTGTCGTGAATCAAGCTTATTCGTTGCAGGTCAGCGTCAGGAGAAGTACGACAAATGCAACAAACAAACTCTATTCTTAAGTAGAAATAAACCCTCTTTATGGTCACTATGCTGACAATGCTGACATTTTGCAAACCAAACGAAATTTCCAACTAACGTAGCAACTAATCAAATAAAAATTGCATACCTCGTGAGAACAACCTGGGCTAAACAGTACAAAAAAGATTGTTCATAAAACAACAAAACTAACAACATGTAAAATGCAGATTCTACTGAAAGATTTACTTAAGCAAAAACTATGATACCGGGTTAATTTAATTTATCTAACAAAAGGTACAAGCTCGTAGATGAATCTGGCGGATTACCGGTACGTTATTGCCTCAATACGACAGCGCCAACCTAGACTGAACGACAGTTATTGTCCCTGACTTTTATCCAGACGTAATAAGGACCATTTTTGTATAACTCGAGGCAAAATAACTCTGAACTATACTAAATATATCTTAACTAATTTATTTTTATTGCCAGTTTTATTTTTTCAGAATATTTATTACGCTGTTCTTCTTTATTGGCTTTATTCAGTTTATGTTGCATTTTCTGTATTGAATAAACTTTGTGTCCTAAAATTATGTTTATTGGAAACGTTTGCTTTGTCTCTGAGATCTATCTGCACTAGTAGAACTTAAAAGAAACAAAAGGGCTAAATCTTTCTAGCTATTTATTATTATAGAGTTATGTAAACTTTATTATAATTAATATATTTTGTATAAAAATCGTTAACAGCTGTTAAGGGCTAAGATTTGATTGTTTATTATCACCCTCATAACAACTAAAGTGCTCATTGAACCAAATACGGTCATATCACTGCGCTAGCTAAAGAAATTCCACGAAAAATACATAAAGCTATTTCAGTCTAATCTTAACTTTACAACAATCGTTTCAGCTTAACCCTAAAATGTATTCAGTATTCAGATGTAAACACTGAATACATTTTAGGGTTAAACTGCAGCTGAAATAACGTGTGGTATTTTTCTTAAGTCCAATAGTGTTGAAGTTGTAACTCAGTTCGGCTTGTTCAAGCGGCTGTTTACTCTGGCTATCCACGTTTGGACAGTCCCGAATATGTCTGAGACTAAATTTATTATGAATGTAAGCGAAGCTTGAATGTTATTTCAAAGTAATTATTATTGGAGGAAGAGGTAGATGCTCTATGAAATCATTTGCCATGATTAAAGACTGGGACTATTTAATTACTTTTATGTAAGTAGAATTTAACTGTATACTTTGACACTCGGTATCCTTACAATAAATAAGCAAAAATTAAATTTTGTTGAAATCGTAATGACCAAGGTATGGATTCATTTTCACCCGATAACGACGAATCCAAAATGAAGGGTGAAAAAACTACAGGCAAACATGAAACCTTCTCCTTTTAGGAAATTGTAACACATACCTGACTGTACGTAGGGGAATCTGGATCAACATCCACAGTGGCCAAGTAGTCCTGCTTGGTGAGGTCCGGCTGGACGCACACCACGTACATCAGCTGCTCACGTGGTCCCTTGTGGAATGCCTCCAGCGGGCTCTTGTAACCGGGACCTTTACCTGCAAATAAAATATACTTTAGAATAGGAGAAAAATATTCATATCTTTTTCTATTGAAGATCTTAAATATTTTTCTATTGAAGATCCTAAATATTTTTCTATTGAAGATACTATATATTTTTCTGTTAAATAATTTATATATCTTTCTATTAAAGAGCCTATATCTTTTTCTTTTATAACAGGGGTTCCCAATCTTTTTCAGCCTGCGGCGCACTTACAAGTCAATATTTTGCCACGGCGCGGCGCCCTAAAATATAAACACCTTTAATTAAGTAAGTAAATAATAATAAACAAATATTTAATCATCTGCCTGCTTTGTACAATAATCACTGACCTCCATTATACAAGTACGCTGGACAGATGATACCCAGCTGTTTTGTGTCTATTTGAAGCGGAATTAGCGCCCCCAAAATCGGGGGAAGAGAACTAAATCTGATGTAACTTGCAAATGGCCGCTCAATCGCTATTGGTTGTAGAAACCAAAGATAATATAATCACTACGGTGGTAGAAACTAGTATTAGTTCCAATTTCTCCCACTACTGCTATCAGCGCCAATATGGCGACTTTTAACGTCATGTTTACCTACGTCAGATTTAGTTCTCTTCCCCCGATTTTGGGGGCGCTGATTCCGCTTCAAATAGGCACAAAAACAGCTGTCATTTCAAAGGGTATCATAGGTCCAGCGTACTTGCATAGTAAAAGGAGGGGAAGTAGGGTAACTCCGGCCCAATCCGCGATTTAATTACCTACTGTCTTAGGGTTGTCAATTCGGTGCGTCCACATTTGTATCATTTGCGCGATCAGATCTCCGATCAGATCTCCGTCGCGTATCATCGAAGCGTGTCAAAATGATACGCGTATCGTGATACGCCCCGATCGCTATTAACCGCGTATCTGATACGTGTCGTATCAAATACAGGCATGATCGGCAGAATGATCTAATAGGCGTCCACACTATGATACGCATACTTGATACGGCACGATGATCGCGCAAATGATACAAACGTGGAAGCACCCTTAGGCGGCGGCGCGGCGGCGTTGTGATGTGGGAGCGGCAAGCGGCTGTCCACGCTTCGTTCGCAACCGCATGAACAGCGGCAACGTCGTGGTCTTCCGACTTTTAATAATAATAAGTGACTCTTGATTGTCGCATATTATTTTGGCCAATTTTCGTGCATATTTGCATGCATATTTCGGTACTTGGATCGTGCATATAATCCGATGTCTAAATAAAATTATAAATATACCCTTTAAAACAACATTAAAAACTAACGCTCTTATTATAGGTACCTACTATAAACAAATCTGTTGTTATGATTCGAACTTTGCTTTATGTGTATAATTAATATCTGATTTACAATTATTAACACACAGCAATATTTATTACTCCTGCGATTACGATCGGACATTTTTTATTCGTTTGGCGCGGCGTGGCGCGACGCGGGCGTGCAGCGTAAAGTGTTAGCCCCGACTGATATGGTCCGAAAACGGTCCGAGATTTCAATAAGTGTGCGTGCGGCGACGCATTGATACTATGGCGCACACATAAAAGCCGCGCGCGGTGCCCTTGTATGAAGATAACTTACTTCCCCTCCTTATACTATGGTACTTGTATAATTGAGGTCAGTGACAGTCATTCATATTATAATAATTTTATTTTATAATATTTATGGTTATGGTCTATGGATAATGGTGGAGGATTGACTCACGGCGCCCCTCTTGCATTTCCACGGCGCACCAGGGCGCCGCGGTGCACAGTTTGGGAACCCCTGTATTATAATTTATAGATCCTGTAATTATCTTTTTCTATAAAACTGTAAGGACGCGTCCACAAAGTATGCGAGGTATTTAGGGTGGCGGCACGGTGGTGCAGCCAAATCTCATCGAATGTGACGTGGGGGAGAGGGAATGTCAAAATAAAATGAAAGCCATCTCGCGCAATTTAAGGTCGCAAGTTGGGCGCAAAAACAAAAAAAAAAAGGAAAATAAAAGGAATTACTTACTATAATTAAATCATCGGTATTTACGATTGGTTAAGTTTCTTAACTGAACATTACACAGCATTTTGTTTTGTTATTAAAAATAAATAATTTGGCGTTTGTTATAAAATTGTATTTAATACTTCAGTCGGAATTTCCAGGAATTGCTATTGTATTCTTTATTAAGGCCGTTCCCCGAGCAAACGACCTTGGCCATCCATACATTTGCCGCGTTGCCGAGATCGCACCAAAACCCTATTTTTTTACTTATCTTAGTTCAAAATTGACCTAAAAAAATTTGAAACGGGGAATATGTAGTTTATGATATTGTCGATCTATTGGCATGTGTTTCAAATGCTTGAATTTTAATAAATTGGTATTATTTTGGAAGCTGATATCATGAGTATAATAAACAAAAATAGAAATTTTAAAACGTGGAAAGGAATGGTGATATACTGAAGATTATTATTGTATTTTTATTATAATTTTGTGCTTTCAGATTATGAGTTTATAAGGCTTTAAATACGGTAAATTACGGAATCTCCGTATGGAATGCCCTTAAGTACCAAAAACTGATTTAAAATTTTAAGTCACGACTCACGACAAAATCTTTTATTATTGTTTTGGTCTCTAAGTAAATACGAAGGGGCCCAACCCCTACAAATTAAATTTCAAGACAGGAGGGTTCGTCACTACAATAATAATCATAAGAAAATTAAAATTAATGATTATTTTGCGAAGGCTTTGCCAACTTAATTTTTATTCGTTTTCGTTAAAAACAAACTGTAAAGGTGTAAGCATCATCAAAAGAATTTAGCAACAAACACCGAGACACGCGAATTTTATGTTAGATACGATAATGTCAACGCTGATTAAAAGATCAATTCGTAAAACATGCAAAATAAACTTTCTGCGCTTGAAATTAGGTTCAAAATAGTTTGCACACTTGCCAAAATCCTGGGATAATGTTATGCAAAACAGATGTAATCGGCCAGCATCACGTTATCGCAGCAACAGGCGCGTTAATAAAATAGTGATAACGCCATTGTTTGTAGAATTTGCATACATTATCCCAGGACTTGATCAATAAATTCAAATGCATAAACATTATATTCTAGCTCAGTAGTCAGTGATCCACAAACTTTTTGTATTTAAGGTAATTATGTAGAACAATAACAATTTTTTGAGGTACTTACACCACAAAGTTTCGATAGCGAAGTTCGATATTGTTTAAAGTGTATGAGATGAAATTAGATATAAAAAGTGTATAGAAAGTGTGTGAACTATGAGATGTAACTAAACGCATCGCAAGCCCCGTAATATTAACAGAGTGTCACAGTGGCGAGGGGTGAATATTTTGAGAAGGGAAGCCGGAGTAAAAAATCTACTTACCAATTTTGGTAATTTATAATTGAATGACATGCTTTTAATTTTCAAAACTAAGTTTGGAAAACAAAGTTTCCTTCGACAGCAAAATATAATCTGTCAGACAACAGTCTTTCTGAATTAATGCCATATTTTCCGAACTACACGATTACGTCGTACGACTCACAATTCACAAGTCACAATATAAATTAATTTAATTCACGACACTCTTCTAAGTTCTAACGCTAAAACAAAATTTAAATTCGACAAAACAAAACAAACGACATGTTGTTTATAAACACACTATCCGCCATATTAATATGTCAATCTAAAAACCAGCAAAATAAAAATGTATTACGCGCCTGTCATATTTAGTACCGCTAAAGGCATTCTTAATAAAGTCGTATTACAAAAAATCCTACCAAAATAAAATGTATTACGCGCCAGCAAAAGTATAATGTCGCTACATTCATTCTTAAATTCGAATCATAACAATTTTACTTCATGACTCATCTATCTCGCTTGCACTTGTGCGTTGCTAATTAACCTTTCTCCGTAATAACTCGTCGGGCATCGAGTTATTTCCAAGTATATATCGCGCGTGCTAGAACGAGACAGAACATGACGACCAGTTCACAGGAATGAAAAGGACAGATGCTTACTATGAACTGTCGTTGTATGGAGAAATAAGCCGCTAATCCTGCGGCTTATTTGATTCTCTGCGCCCGCACATTGCATTGCCTTTTAAAATTTGTAGGCGATAGTTATTAATTCAAACTATGTATTTCAAGTGAGAGAAAAATTTATTGCATATAACATTGTGAATTCAAAGTTTTTTAAGTAGGTATGTAAAATATTTATTAGATAAATATGTCGTTGGCCCATATATTCGATTTTTCTAAGCCCTAAGGGAAGCCGATGGGAATCGGGTTATATGGACGCTTCGCCACTGGAGTGTCACCTGTTAGAATAATATTATGAAAAAATCGGCTAACACCTATTTTTTAGGCTGTCCGTATTCGATTTCCTTATAGAGCGGGAGCTGAGTAGAGTTGAGTGTGCAAAATATGAGGACCGCATTCTATAAATAGTTTTGAACTCAGAAAAGCTTGCAGATTATGATTCTGAATGTTGCCAGGAGATTTATTGGTCCGATTTTTTTTACGCCACCTACACATTTTGCATACCTACTCAACTTCCTTTGGCGCCTGCACTATTATGTGGAATTACGATTTGGAATACTTACCGTGAGACTAGCGCAAACGTTCGATTTTTTCGATTGAACGTAAATACGTGCGGTATTCGTTCCGTCCGTTAGAAATTATTTTTAACAAAAAATTAAATCTTCATCATTTTGAAGTCGGTACCAGATGAATCTTCTGTTCTCTGACAGAATATTTGAAACTTTTGGAACTGGCACCGACTTCAAAATTATGAATATTGAGTACAGAAATAGTTGAGTTTTAGCCGAATTCGGAAAAAGGCACTATTAGATAGGAATAATTATTTAATACTTTTTAGTTTATATTATAAGGATGTTATTATTGTTTTACCTTGGAAGTCGGTTTTAATTTTTTGTTAAAAATAATAATTTCACTTTTTTTAGTTACCTAGTAAGCAAACGCGTATTATACGTAGAATAATACACCTGTATATTATTCTACGTATCTTATTACAGTCACACTTACAAAATATTATAATATCAGCTGCAGTCTGCAGATAATTTTAAACAATACATTAAAAAAATCGAAGTGAACACGTGTGACGTGCTAAGTAGCCGGTCACCGGACTAGTTTCAATAGGCTGGCACTCGTTCGACATGTGCGACAAGCACACGCAGCGCACATAGTACCTCCGTGAGTAATTTGTATTCTATGCATAGTACCCGGCCCGCGCCCGCGCCGCCGCGCCGCTTGCTTGACAGCCCTGGCAGATATGCGATGCGATGCGTTATTATACTATGAACGCTAAACGCAATGCAAAAGGTTGAAATTAGGTTGTTTTCCAGATTATCTCGGCGAAGTGAAACAGAATGTTACATTATCGAAGCAACTTTAACTTCTCAGGAGTAATGTCAAATGTGTGCCTTATGCTCTGGAGATAAGGTTGAATTTGGTGACATTGGTGACCCTGACGTGGTAATGATGATGATGATGATGATGAATGTAATTTGCATAGTAGCATATGCTTTCAGTTCTTAAAACAGCGCCTAAACTTCCAAACTTGTATCTATAAGGAATCCGGAGTTCTCTTAGTATCTTCGGAACCATAGTATACCTCGGTGCAAAATCTTGCGTTTTGGTAGCATATGCTTAGGATGCTTCTTATAAAACCAAAATCACCATATGTTTCCATATAAATTTCGAGGAGTTCCCTCGATTACTCATGGATCCCATCACCAAATTGGAATGAAACCTAATACAACAAAACAAAAATTTCGAAAATCGATTCACAAGCGGCGGAGTAATCGTTGAACATACAAAAATTAAAAAAAAAAAAATATATATATATATATATATATATCCACAGCCGAACATATAACCTCCTCGTTTTTTGGAAGTCGGTTAAAAAGCGGACAATTGTGCGCCCCCAATTCTAAATCCGTAATTTCATAAAGCAAATAAAAACGACAATTGCAACGAGTTAAGTAATAAAATAACATACTTACTTAATATCATTTCACAGAAATATAAATTGATTAAAATACAAATTAAAATTCGGAAGCGCATAATTATGAAAACAATCAGCTTATTACTTGCATTCTGTAATTATTATGGCTCAATTAAAAATAACATGAAATACTCGACGCTATATCCGAATTCAATTCCGCTTCGAAGCAATAATTATTAACTCAAACTCATTAATTAGGTATTTTAAGTTGACTGTGGAGCAATAAAAAAGAATTACCTAGATTAAAGTTAAAATGGATGAAGTTGGTAACAGCGGTAATATTACTATCTAGTATCATTACTCAGTCCTATGCTTAGTACGCAAAATACGATATCGCTCTTAGACTAGAAACATCTTTCTGTTCATTTTCAATTGCAGTTTATATAGAAAACGATGAAATATTATAAGCTTTCGACAGGGAGTCAATAGCCTCCAGATCAGTCCAGATTATGCCATAGCCCATAACGAACATAGATTAACAATTAACATAATAATTATTATCAACGTTTGAAATTAAGCTATAAATAACTAACAAAGTAACGTTGCCCAAACATAAATAAAAAGTACCAGTAAAAAATTCAAACACTATAATAAAAGTTAAAGATTTTTTTCTTAATTTCTTAATTTAAGAAAGTAATTGGTTACCTTAATAAAAATAATTAAAATATATAACAATATTATTATTGTTTCATTATGTAGCGGACTTGGGTAGAGCTCAGAGTAAAACACACGGTGAAGGTGATAATAACAATGAACGATTTATTCACGATTCTCAGGTCTTATATATATTTACGTAAATTAGTTCCAACGGCGATCGTCAGGGAGCGCTGCAGTCGTCGTCCGGTTTGCGCATGCGCCGACCGAGGATATAAGTATTTTAATTATATTGCATTCTATTTGTGATTATTTTAAGATTTAATTATATTAAATAATATTCAATCACACAATTTACTTAGAAACGACTACATTACATAAGGTAGATAATTAGTATACCATTAGTCCATGTTATGTTATGATTGATTTATGAGATGCTGACTGCTGAATGTACCGAAGAAAATTTTGCTTATACAGCTCAAAACTCTCCAGTAGTAACTGGGATTGTCAAATAGAACCAAAATAAATTATATTATAAGTACATCTTAACCCATCAAGCCCCATAAGCTCACCGGTGAGCGAGACACAATAGAATAACAACAGATTTTCAAGAATCCGTGCTATATTTTGTTGCAAACTAAATAAAAACTCAATCGAAATTCGTTTAGTAGTTCAAGCGTGGGGAGATTAGACATACTGTCATAATGTTAAGTTGATTAAATTCAGTATTTTTTATAATCAATATCCATACTTCCATACTAATATTATACATTTATAAATTGTCTGTCTGTTACCTCTTCACGGCCAAAACGCTGAACCGATTTTGCTGAAAGGATGGAGATACTTTGAGTCCCGGGAAAGGACATAGGAAACTTTTTATCCCGTAAAAATGTACGGTTGCTGCGCGATAAACTAAATTTGGCGCAACGGAGTTGCGGGCGTCATCTAGTTTTTTTTTCATTTTTTTAAAATAAATATGACATTTTCTTAGAACAAAAATTAATCTAAGTACAACCTACACAACCCTCGACCTATTTCGCACTTGCATTCAATTTGTATTTCACTCTACTAATGTTATTTGGCATATTTACAGAAGGGTATCCAACAGCGGTAACACAGTATTTATCATACAGTAAGGTAACTCAGCCATGTCATTGAAATCTGGTTTAAAACAGAGACAAGTTTTATGCATGAACGTGATGCTGTATTTTTACCTAATATTTTATCCGACATACACATTACAAACACTATGCAAGCAAAAACAATGTCAATCATCCTGTTAGATTTCAAGACCCGTCCCGTTATTATTTTTAGTTATTAAACAAACTTGTTTCTTCGTTTTTGGGACTCTCTTTTAAAAATGCTTTATGGCGTTTAAAATACGTTTTATTTATATTTAAAAATCAGATTGGTATTCGACATTCTTTTCTTAATGGCTACAAAAAAAAAATCTAGCCCTCCACAGTATAATAATTGGTCACCCCTGGTCTACTATATCATTTATAATAATATTTTGGCAATAATATAGTAGTAGAGGAGGGGAGGGTGCTAGCTATTTATGTAGTCACTCGAGCGTCATGGAGACCTCGTAGGTTTTGTACATTAGGTAAAGCTGATAAAAAATAATACGAGCGTTTTTTTATTTCAGAGGTAGGTTCAGAAACTGCAGCCATTTTAAAGTTTTAAAAAAGAAAATATATTCAGAAAATTGCTTATTTAGTTAAATTATAAATATATTTTAGACAACAAGGACTAAACCATTTAGTTTAGACCAAAATAAAATATCTGTGAAGCTTAGTTAAGAAAATATGAAGCTCTATTTTTTATATTTTAAAATGTCCCTATAGGCTTACCTAACCTTTTAATCGTCAGTGCTTTATATGGAAGCTTCTTTGGGGTATACTAAATATCCCCTATCTTAATCTGACAGATCCGACGACATTTCAATATTAAAAAAAAAATTTTACCCACCGCGTGAGAAATCTGATTTCTATACCATGATAATTATTACAAGACACATGTCAGAAGACTATGCAAGCTTAATCTGACACGATTGATCGAAATCCCCTCTTCCCCTCCCCAACTATAGCGACATTTCATGGTTTACAATATTGGACACCCCATATTGTCTACTATACATTATTTATATTGTGGCATAGCGTCCTAGGGCGCTGGGCCCCTACCCTCAGTAAGCGTCAGGTAATACCTACACATAAATAACACCTTTGTCTGGTAATACCATCAATTTAGTGGCGTTTGTTTACCTGAGGGTAGTTTATGTCTGCGACATACAGATAACAAAGTAAATCTTGGTTTACGCAAATTGGTCGAGTTGACTTTCAAATTCCATGTAGAACATAAAAATGTAGCTGTATTATATTTTAACGTTCTATTTTAGTCACGTTTAATCAGAAAACTTTTGACTTTCGTCCAGCTATACATCTAACCTATAGTTTATTACATTACTTGATGACGCCGACAATAGGCATGATGACTATTTTTTTTTCTTATTGGTAATTGAAAGACCTTTCAAAAATAGAAACATCGCTGAAAGAATGACTCTGATAGCTTAAAAATTCACCAAGATATGACAATTTCAAATATCTCATAAAATAGACCTGCTCGAAACGCTCCATACAAAGTGCTACGAAAGACTGACGTCACTCTTTCGTAGTTTGTACGGATCGGGAGAGAATTTTGTTCGGTAGGTATATTAAATATTGCGTTTATGAAAGTGGTTTTATAACAAAAGTTGCTTTTAATTGAATAAGTTATGCAATGGTATTATACAAATATTAAGAATTTTAATTGAAAAAAAAAATCGACTTGATTATACAAATTTGAAGGCGCATAACAAAAAAAAAATACAAACGCTATCAAGCTGAAATTTTGGGAACACTTATTTTTTACCGCGATTTCTTTATTTTATTAACAAAATTCGCTAATCTTGGACCTTGTCATCATCCCTTTCCGTTGTACTGAAATTCATTTATCGCGCAAGAACCGTACATTTTTCCACAACAAAAAGGATCCTATTTCCTTCTCTCAAGGCAGATGCCTTTTATGGAGATCCATAAAAAATCATTTAATTGGCCATTAAAATGCCCTTCATAACGTCCTCTCAAACGGTTATTTAGATAATTATTAAAGTTAACATTTTTATCACTGACTGAATGATCTATAGATGGATCCAAATTCTAACCCAGTTCCAGATGACCAGCTAGAACGATGAAATTTGGAATCCTGCTCTTATGTCCTTTCTTAGGGCTTAAAATATAGTAATACTAGCGACCCGCCCCGGCGTCGGACGGGTATAAAATATATAGCCACTGAAAAAATAATTAAAATCGATAGCCTATAATATGATCCTTCACGTGGTCTACTTCTTATCTGTGCCAAATAACATAAAAATTGCTCCAGTAGTTCGCGAGATAAGCCCTTTCAAAAAATTTCCCCCATTTTTTCCACATTCTCCTATTAGTCATAGCGTGATAAAATATAGCCTATAGCCTTCCTCAATAAATGCGCTATCTAACACTGAAAGAATCATCAAAATCTGTTGCGTAGTTTTAAAGATTAAAGGGAAGAAATCCCCATGAGGGAAAAAAATCGACTTTATTTTTTAATAAGTATAGAAGATACAGTAATGGCATTAATCACTATTTAAATTGTAGTCTAATCATGACAGTGTAGCTGCTACTTAACAACTCCGAATGAGGTAATATTATGACACTAACAAACCCAGAGCACAACGGCTGCATACAAAATGAATGCAATTAATGTTACTCGCGTTTTGGCCCATGTTAATTGTTCTTTGGACCGCTTCATACAATACATTGTGACTATTGTTCTTTATACAAATAGTACAGTGCATTTTGTTACTGTATATTAAATTTACCACTGCTCTACGTAAAGTTGCGTTGCCGGAAAGTGACTAGGATATCCAGTATCCAATGAATACCTAAGTTTGTGGACAGCACAAACTTAGGTGTAATTGTTTTCTAAGGTTTTTTGACTGGTGTTTAGTTCAATAGGCAGCGTTGTTAGCAAAATATGAAAAGTGCCACTTTGAATCAGGTTCTAGTCATGTAGGTGTGTAGGTTATAAATATTATAAGGTCAGAACTTTTAACAGTCGCGAAAACTTTATGTTGTTAATTAAGTAGATTATATTGTAGCTATACATAATATTATTACTTATTGTTTAAGAATAACGTTTTTGAAAAGTATATTTTTTATTAGCGACCTGCCCCGGCGTTGCACGGGTATAAAATATATAGCCACTGAAAAAATAATTAAAATCGATAGCTTAAGATCCTTCACGTGGTTTACTTCTTATCTGTACCAAATAACAAAAAAAAATTGCTCCAGTTGCAGTGGTTCACTAGATAAGCCCTTTCAAATAATTTCCCCCGCTTTTCCCACATTATCCTATTAGACTTAGCGTGACAATATATGTATAGCCTATAACCTTCCTCAGTAAATGGGCTATCTAACACTGAAAGAATTTTTCAAATCGGACCAGTAGTTCCTGAGATTAGCGCGTTCAAGTTAGCCCTTACAAATAATTATCCCCGTTTTTTCAACATTTTCCTCTATTTCTTCGCTCCTATTAGTCTTAGCGTGATAAAATATAGCCTATAGCCTTCCTCGACAAATGGGCTATCTAACACTGAAAGAATCATCAAAATCCGTTGCATAGTTTTAACCTTTAACGTCACGGGCGGGGTCTACGCAAACCCCTCGCGCTGTTTTTTGACGATATTTTTTTAAAATTGGCAAGTTACGATCGCATGTTTTCGGCTAATCTCAATGCAACGCGAGGTTTTTCAGTGAGTAAAAGTAAGTCGCTCCTCTGATAAGAGAAGTTACATTTTTGCTTATGTGGGGATACCTGCAGACCCCACCCGTGATTTAACGTATGTACTTTTTTCACATAACAGAAAAACAAATTGCTTAAATCATATTATGCAATTTAATGTCTCTGAAAGTTTTTGGAAACATTTTGAAAGAGATTTTTTTTGCTATTATTGTCCAAGAACTAATTATTATTGCTCGTAAGCCTTATTATAAAACTATTTGCAAGTCTCATTCAGTAAAATTATTTATTACTTACCTAGCTTACTCAAGGAATAATTTTAGTTTAGGGTCGTACTTTTCAAGGATTGTCAATTATTTTTCTGTAAATTTTAATGTTAATTTTTTTTTTGATTATTTATTTCTAAGTCCTATTTTATGAGAAAAAAAACAATGAGCTAGTCAGAAGTAGACATTTTTGTTGAATTTTAGTACATTAAACATGTGCCCTACAAATTCTATGCACGAGATTGGTTAGTTCATAAAAATGTTCTTTACTGTCTAAATAATGGTTAGTTTATTATTTATAAATGCTTTTCATAAATAAAATAATATCTGTACTTATAATATAAAACGGGTTTTAAAAATTATTAAACCATTCTGAATTTATACGTATATTTATATTGGGGTACCTCTAGACCCCACGCGTGACGGTACGTTACCCAAAACAACGCGTGTACTTAAAGGTTAAAGATTAAAGGGAACAAAGGGACATGAGTGTAAAAATCGACTTTGTTTTATAATATGTGTAGAATAGAATACATAATAGGTATTATATTATTGTTCAGAAATAACATTTCTGATAAGTATATTTTTTATTAAAGTAGCTTGTTAAAAAGCATTAGCATTACAGGATGAAAGACAAGTACTCAAGACAGAGACACTTGCCGTTTCAACTTCAGATTTCAGAATGAGTCTCAAGATGTACTCGAAATGAAGATAAGAATACAAAGTAATTTTAACAATACACGAACTGATAATGTTTTAAAATCCACTAAGTAAAATCCTCTAGATGACGCCAACTCCGTGGAACCGTACTTTTTTCGGGTATAAAAAGTATCTTTCTTTTCCCGGGACTTAAGGTAGATCCATAGCAAATAGGACATATGCGACCTGCAAACCTTCAAGAAAAGAGCGTATTCCCTCTTAAAAGGCCGGCAACGCACCTGTAGCTCTTCTGATGTTGCGAGTGTCCATGGGCGACGGTAGTTGCTTACCATCAGGTGACCCGTTTGCTCGATTGCCCCCTTATTTAATAAAAAAAAAATCGTTTCAGGGGTTTGGGCCGTGGGCGTGAAGAGGTAACAGACAGACAGATACACTTTAGCGTTTATAATATTAGTATGATATCATTGTGCTATAATTATTACATATCAGTTATCACCCTAAAATGTAAATTTAAAAAAATATCACTGTACGGTCTATACAAGATGTATGATCTGGTTTCAAAGCCTACTACTAGTATTATCATAAAAATAATAAGAAGAAACGGGGTGTAAAATAATTCTAAACGAATTCAAAATAACCACAAATTATGTACTTTATTAGTAAACAAAACGCTTGCCGGCGTCCTCTAACTCTTACCGACAATAAAAACAACCTTGAAAATTACAAAACTTATTACAAACAACTAAGAAATTGATAAGCTAATAATACTTTCCATATTGTTTTTGTGTATTATATTATTATTATAAAAGGAATAAACAAACAATAGTACTTACAACACGACATTTTAGCACTGCAGCACTGATACTACTGAGGACTGACTGATGCTAACTTGTTTATCGACGCTGTCGTTGACTTTATCAAGGTCAATGGTACAGTTAACTGGTAATAAATACAACATATTTTTAAAATACAAGAATTTCGATTGGTCGAGTTACTTCTTAATTGTTTATTGTTATTACTAGATGACGCTCACAACTCAGTTTACATGCCATCCTCATAACCTTGATGAGTTGCAGTCTTCCACAGTGCGTTTTTCGCGTAACTTTCTGCCGCGCACTGTAAAACTCTGGAACGAACTGTCACCAGCAGTATTTCCGGACCTATACGACCTGAAAACCTTCAAGAAAAGGCCGGCAACGTACCTGCAGCTCTTCTGATGTTGCGAGTGTCCATGGGCGACGGTAGTTGCTTACCATCAGGTTACATGTTTGCTCGTTTGCCCCTTATTTAATAATACAAAAAAAAATCGTTTAATAAGAACTGCATTTCTCTGGAACAAAAAGTATTCTATCTCCTTTTCCGGTACATAAAACAGCCATTTACATTATTATTTAATTTCGTTTTACTATAAACTGTAATTAAATAAGATCATTGAAGCACTGCCTACAATCTTTGTATTCATGTTATTTTACCTTTAATACACTTGCTATTTTACACAAAAATGGTAAACAAAATTATTGTTATCATAATATTATTATATTTACGTAATCATTAAGGTAAGTTAATAATATCATAACTTAATTTATTATTGTTTGATACTATCAGAAAATATGTTCATTGTTCATACCATTTTTAATGACCTTTCTTATTTTTAAGTAGTTTAAAAAGTAAAGTTAATTTAAACATAGTAACCACCAACAATAACTTATCTGTGATAATACTTTTCTATTCTATAAAACATATATAATTATTAATACACACAATAATGAAAAGCTACTTATAATTTTTAAACATAAACTATAATAAGATAAACTTACCTTAATCCAATCGTAATCATCGTCACTTTATAATAAAAAAAAAATTAAAAAGTTTCAGTTATATCATTAAAATATTCTTTTCTCGTAGCTCTTATCACTATCACTGTCCTGTAATATCCTATTCAAGCCGGAATGTCTGTGGAACTCGTGCCGGATTGTTATATGCCGGCTTATATTTTTGAACAGGATATGCCAGAGCGCCTTATCTTTATTCTTCCATAATAAATCTGCCGTCCTCTCCTTAATCCTTCGCATATTTTCCTCGAGTCTCCGCGCCTTTATTTCCATCTGTATGAGCGAGTGGGTAGTATTCGTGAGGAGCCGGTACAGATATTCTTTTCTCCTCGGCTCCGTGGTATTTGTGGTCCATTTGAGAGGCTTCTCCTTTGTTTTCGACCGTAATGTTATGCAGGTGAGTATTATGATGAGTATGAAGGTGAGGAGCATCAGTAGTTTGGCATGTTTGTTGAGGCTTGTGGATATAAAACTCATGGCAAGTCGGCATGTGTTGTGGAGCAACAAGTCGCGCGTGGCGCCCTCCCCCGGCAAAAGCGCTAATGCTACTGACTCACAACACGACGCACCCCTTGAGTTTTCACAATGACTTACTTTACGATGTTAGAAAGCCTTCAGAATTAGATACGGCACATTTGAGACTTTCCATTTTGTTGTAGGTTGTTGCTGGTAAATATTGTTTCAAGTTCATGTTCCTGTATTTACTTTCCCCCTAGCAAACTTTTTAAAAGTAGGCAATTTTAGAGGCTTTGTAATATTATTATACTGAATGAGCGATGAAAGAAATATTAGAATTATTACTTTCTTTTTAAATCTGTCATTTGTTTGTCGATCTCAAATGTTCACTATGGCTAAAAAATAATAATAAGTATATCAAATAAAAATGAACATAAGGGGAAAAGTAAATAGAAAATGTAAAAAATTTTAGCAAGCAAAATTATGTTATAGTAGGGAAAGATTGTGGGAAAGTTAGTATTATATGGGTATGCAATAAAAAGCAAAAAAACCTATTTCAATCCACTGCACCCTCCGCCTGTGTATTTTACACGGAATACCTGTACTTGAATATTTGAATTTGAATTTTAAATAAACGCAACCATTTTTTTTCATTCCCTAGTCCCCTAGGTGTGTTAGGGAGGCGACGCGACGGTATCATCACCATGTGCATACTAATAGTACTTTTTGTTTTAGAATGCAGACTAAAATGTCCCTATCCAATTCAATTGAAAACGACGTGAATTTTTTTTCCAAAATAGATGATATTTATTGCGGATCTTGCGGAAGTCTATAAGGCATATAAATTATAAACTGTCGTGATGAAGAAAATACAGCACTACATAATACTTTTATAGCTGTAACTTAGTAATTGTTGATTAGTTATTACTTAATTAATACTTTCTGAAAAAAATTCCTTTCTAAAAGCATCTTTTATCGATGTCAAAGTCGGAACAAATATCACTAGATGTGTCACTCCAAAGACAGTAATTGTTATTTGTTTCACACTTAACCTCCACTTAATATCATTCAAGTATAATTTTGAATGTCACGCTGGTGTCATTTTAGTGACAGCTGTTTTACATCTACGCCTCCATAATTTTTCCAACAAAATGCCACTAGGTGTATGACTTTTTCCCAGTAAACGTATCACAAAATTCCTATTTTCAGCTTTAAAGTATTTAAGAACTAATTCCTGTTGAAACTAGTTTATTACTACAAACCTAGCTGCCTAGGCACCATTCGTAGATGACGTACCTAACATTAATCTTTCTCGTAATTTTCTCCGCGCGACAAAAAGTTCAACAAATTCGTTTCTACTTTCCTCGTTATTAGTTTTTTGCTAGGATTTTAATAGCGCTCATTATATTTCATTCTTTTTAATAATCCATATCTACTAATGTGATAAATACGAAGGCTGTGCATTTATCTGTTGTTATGGCTAGTTGACAATTTTCTGTACTGTCTTATGTCTTCTTTGTCATGGCTTTTCTAAATATTATTTGGGCACCTGCACATGTAACCGCACTGTTTAGGTACTTATTATATAAGTAGTTAATTGGTTGTAGAATATATTAAATGAAACTAGTATGCTTTATTAGTATGCTTATTAAAACCCAGTAGAATCAAAAAATATATGAAATTTTGTGCCACGATTTGCTTTTTGGACTTTAATTTTATTTTATGATAATTTGGATTGATATAATGTAATAACTAATAGTGCCCAGTATCGGGTAAAGTTTTGACGCAAAATAAACTGAGGGCTTAGCCAGCTTGTCTTCTTTATCGTCTCTTTATAAAATGGTCGGTCAAAAATGTATGGAATCGACATTCGAGAATTTGAAGTCGACATTCGACTCATGTTAAGTCAACTCCATACATTTTGATACTTACTATTGTTGACCAGAGGCTAAGGGCCAATTCAGACCGCAACGCGACGCGTAGAAGCATATTTTCTGTAGTTATGGATTTGACTGAATAGTCGTGAGAGGTCTTGAGAATCTGTCAAATCCGTATACAAATTTACATATCTACGCGATGCGTTGCGGTCTGAATTGACCCTTACTCGTATAAGGCTGTACCTAAGCAAAACTTATCGGTGTATTTTAACTTCATATCTGCCCACTTAATAACAGCTCGGGGAAGCTAACCCTTGGTTAAAAGGGTCCTGTCAGAGGCCCAATGGGACTCAACGTTATTTCTGATTCCGCCGCAATCCTTTTTGGGACCATTGTCTTATTTTTCTTTGTTTTCTTTTTATAAAACGTCAACTCGGCAATTACACTCAAACGTGATAGCTTGGAAACTTAATTAATTTAGCCTGGCTGAGAAAAAAGGGTTGATAAGGCACTAACGAAATGATAAAGCAAGTAACAATTAAAGTCATTGCTATTAAATAATGTCAGGAACTATACAATATCTAAAAAAAAGTTTTAAAGGATGAGTTTTGAAACAAACACCAGTAGCCCTAGCATGGCCACCAGCTGTAGAAATGCGAAAGTATAGACAAACTGTGGAGATAAACTTAAGGTGCCGTTCCAATCTTTTTTCGTTCCGAAAAATTCAATTAAAATGCCACTTTATGATAGACTAAAAATTCAAATAATATCTTACTTTATGACAAGTACTATAGTCTGTCATAAAGTGGCATTTTAATTGAATTTTTATCGGTCGCGATTAGCCGCGGTAAAGATCGGAACAGCACCTTAAGCTGTTTATGTCCACAGTTTGTCTATAGGTACTTTCGCACTGGTGGCTATGCTAGGGCTACAGGACACAAGAATTTTACAAGTTTTTTGACGCAATTGTATTATTTTATGTAGATTCTAGACCAAACGTACCTAGAGAGGAAAGATTTGGTTATTTTATTGGACAGAATATTATGTTCCTATGTTACTGGCCCGATATTTGAGAGATGCAATTTGATCCAATTAGTACATAGCACAAAAAAGCTAATATTATGTAAGTAGTCTATGTCTTACAATTATTATAAAACCTAGGTTCACGAAGGATTTGTGTGCACTAAACCTGGGATAGCACTACTATCTAAAAAAACACATTTCAAGACATCACACAGAAATATTTCGAATTATATGAATTCTAAATTTAAAAACAATATAAATATGTAACGGAATGTATGGAATGGAATGTGCGAATGAATAATTTTGCGCGAACGTTTGTCTCCCGCAGCTGACGGGAGGCGACCCTCTAACATCCCTTAAGCCCTGAATTGATTTAAAAAAGGTCCACGGATAGGTGTGCCGACCACAGAACTAAGAACTGGTAGAAGTGGTAAGGTTATAATTAAAAGGCCCTATGAGCTCTGAGGTGGATCTTACTTCGTTGGGATTTTCTCAACACACAGGGTGTAACATTACAAACTAATTAGATCAAATCAACCAAATCAAATCGAAATATTTTTATTCGGAGTAAATTTTTTTACAAAAACTTTACCGAATGTCGATGTAGTATCGCCGTTGTGTATTCCGCCGTTTCGGGAACTAAGCCGGCGAGAGGAACCGGCGTAAGAAACTCGCACGGGACCATCTTTTACTAAAAATATGGAAAATTACAATATAAAACAAATGCAACAGTACAACACGGTCACATTAACCTGACGCACCACTGGAATGTACTATCAGAGAAGTTGATTCCTATGCAGATGGCGGACCTAAGTAATTTGGTCGTGTTACCTAAAAACCAGCTAACATTGAATTGACATAAGCTGACCACACGACTTAGGTCCGCCATCTGCATAGGAATCAACTTCCCTGATAGTACAAGCAAGCTAACTAAGCTAAAGCTAACATTAGTGATTATTATGGTGTGTCTGATTCCCGGGTATAGAGTTCACGGTGAAAGTACCAGCGCTGAAAGAGTGTGTCCCTTATATTATAGACGAGCTGTCCCGGTAAGCGTTGTTTTGCCATAAGTATAAAGTATTTCCGATTTTGCCCATATCATTTTATTGAAGTCAGGGGCGTCTTTCCCGTAGGTGCTGGGTGTGCGTTGCACACGGGCGCTACGGTCCTAGGGGCGCCGAACGCCGCTCGCAAAGGAGCCCCACTCGGCGAGGCCGGCCGCCGCGCTTTAATGACCAACGTAAAAAGACCTCCAGTTTGCACACATTTTCTGTAGCATCTGGAGCTCTTCTTAGTTCTTATATTTGTCGAATTACAGCAAAGCAAGGCGCGCCACGAGCGGCTCAGCTTTTGCAATATATATATTTAAAATTTTATTTTTCAACGTGACTTGAACCTTAAAATACATAAATGTAGATTGTATTTGTCATCAAGATGGGCTCCAAAATGAAAGCCGCGCGACTCACGTCAGGATGGATTTATATATGTCCGCGCGTTAGCACAGTATCGCCGCTAAACCATAAGATCATAAACAAAATGTGTACTTTTGACGGCGCCCTTGCGGTCGCACCGGGAGACGTGCAGCCTACGCTCTCTGTGCCTCCTTCTCATGGGATCTGCGTATTAATTTGCTTCCCGCTCTCTTTATGATGCCAAGTAGTAAGGTTCAATCTAAG
This sequence comes from Lysandra bellargus, assembly GCA_905333045.1. Lineage (NCBI taxonomy): Eukaryota > Metazoa > Arthropoda > Insecta > Lepidoptera > Lycaenidae > Lysandra > Lysandra bellargus. The sequence goes on from HG995343.1 coordinate 7,964,593, forward strand.
GACGGCGCAAAACTCAGCTCATTTCTCAGCCCAAGCAGAGCGTTCAATGAGCGTATGCTGCGCCGTATCGTCTTTCTCACGCTGTGGTGGCACCTAGGCGATAGTTTCCTCCTGTCCGTATGGTCCAGGTAATGACCGAAGGTAAGTGCGCCCCTTGAATGTGCCATCTACTCTTGTAGTATCGACCGGATAGTTTTCAAAGTTCGGCGGCAGGCAGTTGGAGACGCTATCTGGTATTGTCAGTGCGTATTGTAATGACATGCGCCTGGTGGCGCTATCGGGTGACCAGGTCTGGTAGCAACCACTCTCTTCGCTTTTTAAACTCGGCTGTGTGTTGATAAGCCCTCCGACAACACGCGAGCCTCCAGATCCCAGGAGGGGACCCTGTCAGCTCCAACGCCACTTCGTCAGCTAACGGTTCGATAGCAGCATGCTGCAGGCTACTGAGCAGTTGTCTATTCCGGACGCCTGTGTGTTCCGACTTCCGCAAACAGGACTGCAGGACCCCTGTATAAAACCGTCTGCAGGTGGGCCCTGGACCACATATTTTGGCAGAAGGCGATTCAGGGCCATGGCCATCTTCTTCAGTTTTAGTGCCAATCGACGATCCATTCAGAATCCAGGACCAAACCCAAGTACTGCTTTTCAGCGCCGATCGGCACACTCTCTTCCACATCTCGGCGATACGCAGTTATGCTTCCGCGGGGGCGGTGCTTCTGGGGCCCACAGGAAAACATGGCATACGTCTTGAATTGCAGCTCGGGGCTGCGAGTCACAGTTGAAAAGACGCTTCTATAAGCGCCACAACCTGAGATTCACCCACTTTCGCCATGCGTATTGTCTGGATTGCAGACCAAACGTAGCCCACGGAGATGGATCGCTCCCACAGAAGAAGGCCTAGTGCCGACTCCTACCAGATCAGACCTTGTGGTGGTGGGTCTCTCAGGTGGTCTTAAAAAAAGTATTAATTTTTTAAGGCATTATACGGGTCTTACAGCTTACCTGATATAACTTTGTTCTGGTCATAGACAGGTCATACATAGCATATTCTCTATGCTATTGAAATTCTCAGATTATGTACTTCTGTCGCCTCTTTAACAAAAATACTTAAAACAAAATAAATTAAATATATAAAAATACAATCCCATACAACAAATGTGATTTTTCGACCATTAAGGTGCTGACAACTGCCAATGACCTTGAGGATTCGCATGTCTCGCATCACTCTCGCACCTGTGTCGATTTTTATGCCAGAGGGACAGAGATGTGAAATGTTCACTCGGTAGCGTAGATACATTTTTCGTTTGTTAGAGGAAAAAATAAATATTATGGGAAATCTAGATGTCAGAATCGAAAATTAAATCTTACAAGCTTTGGATTTTTGTAAAAGGCATCAAATAAACAAATTTTTAAAAGCATAGCTTGTATATTATTTTAGTTAGAACTGTTTAAAGTGCCTGGAAGATGTGACTTTAGTATTTTTTTTCATCCAGTAGAAATACATTATTTTATTATTTAAAATAAAAAAGCTTTTTCAAATATAATAAATAATCACATATTTTTTTTGTGCCAATCAATGAAATATATACGTCTACAAAACTGCACAAAGATGTCGAATTGGCAGCTGTCTTCGCCTTAAGTATATCAATAACGCCTACACGTAGGCACTTGAAATATTCACAAAATACTAAATTTAGTTCTCTTTATGATGCCAAGTAGTAAGGTTCAATCTAAGGACGGCGCAAAACTCAGCTCATTTCTCAGCCCAACCAGAGCGTTCAATGAGCGTATGCTGCGCCGTATCGTCTTTCTCACGCTGTGGTGGCACCTAGGCGATGGTTTCCTCCTGTCCGTATGGTCCAGGTAATGACCGAAGGTAAGTGCGCCCCTTGAATGTGCCATCTACTCTTGTAGTATCGACCGGATAGTTTTCAAAGTTCGGCGGCAGGCAGTTGGGGACGCTATCTGGTATTGTCAGTGCGTATTGTAATGACATGCGCCTGGTGGCGCTATCGGGTGACCAGGTCTGGTAGCAACCGCTCTCTTCGCTTTTTAAACTCGGCTGTGTGTTGATAAGCCCTCCGACAACACGCGAGCCTCCAGATCCCAGGAGGGGACCCTGTCAGCTCCAACGCCACTTCGTCAGCTAACGGTTCGATAGCAGCATGCTGCAGGCTACTGAGCAGTTGTCTATTCCGGACGCCTGTGTGTTCCGACTTCCGCAAACAGGACTGCAGGACCCCTGTATAAAACCGTCTGCAGGTGGGCCCTGGACCACATATTTTGGCAGAAGGCGATTCAGGGCCATGGCCATCTTCTTCAGTTTTAGTGCCAATCGACGATCCATTCAGAATCCAGGACCAAACCCAAGTACTGCTTTTCAGCGCCGATCGGCACACTCTCTTCCACATCTCGGCGATACGCAGTTATGCTTCCGCGGGGGCGGTGCTTCTGGGGCCCACAGGAAAACATGGCATACGTCTTGAATTGCAGCTCGGGGCTGCGAGTCACAGTTGAAAAGACGCTTCTATAAGCGCCACAACCTGAGATTCACCCACTTTCGCCAGGCGTACTTACTTAAGTAAAAATTAAAAAATAGAGTGTAAAAAAGATTATAAGAACTTATTTGAAGCATGTAATATCTTACCCATTGATAAAAAAGTTGAATATTTAATCGGTATTCAGTATTACTATAGTAGCGAGTATAAGAAAGCAATAGATAATAAATATAATACTAAAAGGGCTAGAGAACAAAGACTGATAAAACCTAAAATTAAAAATTACTATGGAGAGAGAACAAATAAGTATTTAGTACCTGAAATATGTAACAAATACAATATATTAAGGGATGATGAAAAATTGTCACCGAAGCTTATCAAGAAAAAGCTAAAAGTCGAAGTGCTAAAAGATTGAGTTTGTTAAATAATATCGTATAAATCATATAAATGTGTAGGTTAAGATAATATGTATAAATATATTAAATTTTCTATTTTATGTTCTATGTATTTTATTTTATGTTGTTGTTTTATTTCTTTTATTGTGAACACAACAATGACAAGGGCTGCATGGAACATTTAGAAAGTTACGTAGAAATCGCCACATGTACGTTTTTCACTTAAAATAGGTAATTATTGTGTAATAGGTAAAGAAAGTAATATACAATTGTATATTTTAATCTTAAATAAACATTTAAGAGGCTCCCATAAAAAAAACATAATTTTTTGCCTATCTTTGCCTTATAATCGTACGGAACCCTTCGTGCTCGAGTCCGACTCGCACCTGGCTGATTGTGTTATTTAGAAGGGCGCTACGTTTTCGCACCACCTGAGACAAGGACCAGCAGGACAAACTGTACTTGTACTCTGTACCCGTTTCATTTTGACCGCGCGCTTGCTAGGGGGCGCTAGGATAATATTTGCACACGGGCGCCACATGGGCTAAAGACGGCCCTGATTGAAGTGACTAAATAAGTATGGCACCATGGCAACGTCCATCGCTATCCCGTCGCACAAAAAATGCATTCTGTCAATTCTATGTCAAATGTTACATTAAAAAAGTTTATAAACTTCATTTATTGTCCAAAGCGCTAATCGACGGAGAGCTGGCGACCAACTTCGTTATGTAGCTTCAGCTGTATTAAAACTCCGTTAGCTACTTCCCTGAACAACCCTTTCGATAATCTGCATGCTGGCAGGCCGTGGGCGGTGTGTGTGGAAGTAGTGGGGTGGGGAAAAAATGAAAAAAATGTAGGTTCAGCTGTAGTTACTCTCTCACTCAGTTAGCTACTTCGCGGAACAAACCTTTCTGATAATCTGCGTGCTGGCAGGCCGTGGGCGGTGGGTGTAGTAGGGTTGGGAAAAATTGGAAAAAATGTAGTTTCAGTCACGGACGTTAAAAAATACGGACGTAACCTTGTCTAATTACGAGTGAAGCATAGTAATGGCCGCTCGTGTAGGATGTGTGCGTGTCATTGGCGCCGTCACTCAATGTACAATGACAGCGGGATGTAGTACCTAGTTGCGTTTGTGAGTGTCGGTCACGTGTATAATAAATGAAACTGTTGTACCTTGCATGCTTCACCTCTTTATAGTGTAATGCTCCGTCCATATTTTTTTACGTCCGTGGTTTCAGCGACTGAATAGTGTTTGCGATGATAACTTATAATTTTTTCACATGGATAATAATGAATAATCGGCCAAGTGCGAGTCCCTCGGTTTTCGTTGGGGGTTAAAGAGATGTGTAATCTAAAACGAAATACGAATGGAGCATGTACTTTAAGAGTACCTATAAGGGACTATTTCACCACTTCCTGATAAGTGCCGGATAGGCTATCCACCACTTAACTTGATAGTGCACCGAAATTCGTTTATTCCAAGTTAAGGATGCGTAAACTTTTTGGCAACTAAAACTAGCCTTTGTTCTTTCCCGTTTATCAAAGTATCTCCATGCCAAAATTCATTATAAGCTGGAGAAGGTAACAGACTATACAAACAGGGAAACAGGCACACATTCCTATTTTAAATATTAATGGAATATCTAAGATTCTTAGCTCTACAGAAGGAGAGAATACGTTGAAACTTGAAAGTTATTTCGTCACTATAATGCTATCGATTACGGGATTGGCGAGGCTTTGGAACATTGGCTTGTACAAGGATAATGTCTGGACTTGTTCGATATCCCATGTGTTTGAGACAGTTTTAGACAACCACTCCAATCCCGGCCGGATTTAAACGTCGATGAGTGCGCGGAAATTATGACAAACACATTTGTTTACTGTGCCGATGTAGCCTTGGGTCGTAGACCTCTTAAAAAAGATCACAACTGTAAATGGTGGAACAGTAACCTTCTTAATCTTCGTCGGGAATTTAGAAGGGCCAGGCGAAAAATGAATAATCTTCGTAAATCTGGCCACGATCGTTCGGATAATAATTACATAGTTAGTTTAAGTAACCTACGCATTTCAAGGTCACGCTATCGCGCCGCCGTTACGTTAGCGAAAAATAATATGTTGAAGAATGCCGCGAATAGACTGGATAAAGAGGGCCCTTGGTCCTCTTTATATTACGAGCTTAAACCCGGTAGTAGTTATGGGCCAAGCTTTTTCTCAAATATTAACCCATTAATTCCGAAGCGGCCGGATCCGGCCGCCACAGATTATACTGCAGCTATTCTGTCTACACCCAAGCGGCCGTATGTGGCCGCGCTCTTTCATTCGATCGAGTTACGTATTTCGTCGACTTAGAGACTACTTTTGTATGAAGAAGATTGGTTAGTTATAATCTATGGTACATTTGCCACATTCTGAATGCAAAATATTATACAATCTGTGGTCGACGAATATTTTTCAGTCATTAGAAAATCGTGAATTGTTTCGTGTGTGTTCTGTCATTTTGTGTGATTTGTGTGAAATAATAATTGGATTTATCGAATGTAAGTAGTAAAATAGTTTACTTTAATAGTATTTAGTAGTTTTAGATAATCATTTGCAAGAAATACATCGTAATAACTTGTGAAAGTTGAGAAAAAAGTTGTGTGTGTTATAAGTGTTTTGGACGGAATTTGCTTCATATAATTGTAAATTAATTACGTAAAAGGCTTATAGAAATTATTACACAACGTCTACATGACTATTTTATATCGATAGTATTTCTTATATTTCCAAAACAAAGAGTTAAAAGTCTACAGTTAACGGTCATATTCTGCCGGCCGCAGCCATTTTGAACTTTATTTGTAAAGCCATAATGACGAAGTTTGCTTGTGGTAATACGAAACGCATTTTTTTCGAGTGATATTTATAACCTGTTTTTGTAAACATCTCAAGCTGTGACGATAAATTATATAAACAAGGGTCTATTCTTGGATTCTGTCGTGTAGAATATAACAAAATATTAATTTATTTCATGTGAAATAGTCAGAAAAATATATTTCAAAATATATACTTCTAAAAAGAATGTTAAATCAGACTAAATACTATATTATGATGGCTTGATTGATAGAAAATTTATTAGATATTATAAAATTCTTTACAAAAACATAAAATATGGTTTGGATGTAAAAATATTATATTATTTGTAAAAAGGGGGTAAGGCCGGGCGCCATTTTTTTTGCACATTCCATACACTACTCTTTTGCAAATATTTTTGCACATATAGAAGGGTTAAAATTAACAACTCTTACACTTGTAGCTTAGACGAAACGGCGAAGGCATATCTAAACGTCCTCATCCCAGACGACGAGCCCTCCTTGGATGATGAACACCACCGCGACATTAGGAGTAGAATGCTAGACCCCATTCATACACCGGCCTCAGATTTACCAACTTCGGAAGAATTTAGTAAAATAGTAAACCTTTTGCCTATAAAAAAATCTGCGGGCGAGGATAAAATATCGAATATTATGATAAAACAAGCGTGCTTAACGGCCAGTTCATCGATTCTACATGTTTACAACAGATGTATCGCAGAAGGTATATTTCCAAAAATTTGGCGCACCGGTTGCTTAAAATTAATACCTAAAGCGGGAAACAAACCTCCTGACGACCCAAAATCTTACCGTCCGATAACGTTACTGCCTTGCTTAGGTAAATTACTAGAACGTCTCATCGTACCTCGCCTGCTACCCGGTGGCCCTAAATTTCATAGTCATCAGTTCGGTTTCACCGCCGGGAAATCGACTGTTGACGCGGCTATGGAAGTTAGAAAAATAGTAAATCTTTCGGAATCCAAATACGTGGTCGCCATTTCATTAGATATCTCAGGCGCGTTCGATCATGCTTGGTGGCCGATGTTATTATTAAAACTAAAAAATCGAGGTTGCTACTCTAACATTTATGCCATAATACGTTCTTACTTTTTTAACGGTCAAACTAAGCTTCGACTTGGCCATTGTACACACGCCAAAGATTTAACATGCGGCTGCCCTCAGGGCTCTGTTATCTCGCCAAAACTATGGAATTTCGGATTTGATGATTTATTAAGTCTTCCCCTCCCACCGCTGTGCATACTAGTTGGCTACGCCGATGACGGTTTTCTCATCGTTCAAGCAAATTCACGTTCCGAAATTGAATCTAAAGCCAATGATAGCTGGGGTAAACGTAATCGCCTGAAATTCGCCGCGCATAAAACTTACCAAATTCTTTTAAAAGGGTCCCTTATATCTTCCCCTAGCATTAAACTTGACAATATTAACGTGAAACGCAAACAGTCACTCTGTTATCTTGGTTTTTACTTGGAAAATAAATTTACATTTTTAGAACATATAATTCAAACCGGTGAGAAAGCGAAGCGCAATTTTTACTGCTTTACCAAAATATCTACGTCGACATGGGGCCTCTCCTTCAAAACCCTTAAATTAATTTACACTGCTACTTACCTAGGCAGCATTTGCTACGGGGCCCCCGTGTGGGCCGACAGAGCAACAATCGGCGCGGCTCGTCGCAAGTTACTACAAAGCCAACGTCTTGCTCTTATATTCTTATGCAAAGCTTACAGGACCACAAGCACCGAAGCCTTACCTGTGTTAGCCGGAGTTTTACCCGTTGACCTTGAGATTCAGCGTCGTGCGACAATGTACTATCATAACAAAAACATTGACAACCCGTTCTTTTTAAGCGCTCGCGATAAAATTAAAATAGCAAGATTGTTTGAACCTTTAGAAAACTCTGTGCAAAGCTTAATCTCCGAATGGCAGTCACGATGGGACTGTTCCACCAAAGGGCGACACCTTTATAATTTTTTCCCTAATATTCGTGAACGGCTATCCAAACATTGGATGGATATTGATCACTGCGTTTCTCAATTCCTGACCGGTCATGGAAATTTTAAGGCCAAACTTTACGGATTTAAACTAGTAGCATCACCCATGTGCGAGTGCTCGACCGAAGGCAACATGTTTGAACAAACCGCGCATCATGTTCTCTGGGAGTGCAGTCTCTGGCAGGATGAAAGAACTACTATGCTAAACAACCTATTCTGTACATCTGGAGTCGCATACTACGGTGATCTCGTGGACAGCGCTAGAAACTTCCGTGCCTTCAAGCGTTTTTGTCACAATTATTATTGGCAACAGTCAAACACAATAAACTCCAATATTAACTTAGCTTTAGCTTAGGAGTCACAATTATTAACCTTATTTCCGTTGCTCCCCCTTAAGTTCTTTGACTTTCGGTCATTGCAACTTTGTGCTGTCTCCCGCTTTTATGGGGAGGGAAATTGGAATCTTCCTACTCCTCCTATTTTCTTCTGATTAATTTCGTTGCGGGTCCCAAGACAGTTTTAGCATGTCCCTCGGGCTCCCTGAGATCATATCAAAGGGTTTTCGTGGTTGGATACCGCTGTCGATCCTGGCGACACAGGAGATACAGTGGTGGGAATGTGTGGTGGGCCAAAGCCCGTTTAAAAAGAAAAACCACTCCAACACAATATTCCACCCAACGACTCATGTTCGAGTAGAATTTAAAAAATATTAGTTTTGTACCGAATATACAACAAAAAAAAGTTAGAATACTTTTCGACAGATGCAAAGCTTATTGTTAACTAGCTGTTGCCCGCGACTTCATCCGCGTGGACTTCAGTTTATATAGCGCGCGGTGTCAACAAAATTGGTGTCAAATTTAAAAGCTTTTTAAAACCCTGGTACCCCTTAAATCAAAATACCTAAAAACAGCTGTGCATTGTGCACATAATATTTCATTTTTTAAATTAAGTAAACTTTATTTATACCAAATTTAAAGCTTATTTAGCCCCCCATTACACAACTTTAGCTTTACCCATAAACTATTTATCATTGGTAGGTTTAAGGTTACGTCACTGCATAGATAAAGTACTGAGTAGTGAGTTATTTAGGCCCGTATTTTTGGTCAGTACTTAAGATGCATCTCGGTCTCAAGACACGGTTCAGGCTCTGTGATTGGTTGGCTGTCAAAATTTGGACCAATCGGCAATCACAGAGTCGAACCGCGTCTTGAGATCGGGTCGCATCTTAAGATTCTTAAGTACTGACCATAAATACGGGCCTTAATGACGTGTATAACATACGTAAGAATCGAGAAACACTAACTCAATATGGTGCCACCTCTTATAGAAAGACTTATGAGCAAGCGATAGCGAGATGTAGGCGAATCTTAGCGCCATCTGTTATGAATTTTTGGAACTAACTTAATTTGAACAAATTTACGCATTTTCACCCCCTTACAACCCCTTTTTCCAGTTAAAAAGTAGGCTATGTCCTAATAAAAGGTGAAGGTGGCTTTCGGATCTTTGCCGCGAGCAACCGCGGCGACGAAAATTCAAACGAAATGCAACTTAATATCTATACCTCAGACGTATACAACATTAACCGACAAAATAAAAATTTTACAGGACAGGCAAAAATGCGCGGAGCGAAACTTTGAATGCAATTTTGACATAGTAGCTTTACAGATATTACAACAAACTGAACATTATGTTTTATTATTATTTGTTGAAATCATATTGTAATACACAATATTATATTAAAGTTCATTCTTGTCTGATTTTGTGGACTTGAGGTTATTTACCTTGCAACATAAATGAACTAAGGTGTTTTAAGTGAGCATTAAGATATCATACTTCTGTTTACCTCTAAATAAACATTGTGGATGTTATTGGAATTCGGCATTTAGAAACATTATGTCTCTAGTCAGTATGTAGCGTGATGGAATTATTATAGGATTTCTGAGGGGATTACTAGCAAAATGAAACAAAATTTGCTTCACAAAGCTAAAATCAAAATACAATTTATTTTACTCCGTAGCACCAAAATTCGCGTATCCTGCGGGAACCGTACATGTCTAGGAAGACAAAAAGTATCCTATGTCCTTTCCCAGGACTCAAAGTATCTCCATGCCAAATTTTAGTAAAATCGGTTCAGCAGATGGGCATGAAGAGGTAACAAACAGACAGACTGATAGGTAGACAGACAGGCACAATTTCGCATTTATAATATTAGTTTCAGCAAAATCGGTTCACTGGCTTGGGCGTGAAGAGGTAACAGACAGACAGACACATTTTTGGATTTATAATATTAGTATGGATATGGTCTACGGATATGGAAGTATGGATAACCAACACAGCTACTCGCACGCTTTAGGTAAGTCCAGGGACATTTGCACAAGGAAGATTCCTATAATAGTCGTAGAACATGGCTGGTATCCACTGCAACGATTTTTGTAAGTCGTTATATTTGAGTCTCTAAATAGGCTTTTGTGTTTCCCGAATAGGTTTCGGCGTGGGTACAGAAAATCCTCTGTTTGTATCGTATGAAACTAGCTAGTACCTCTTCGAATGTTTCCTGGTCAAAAGAAGTTTTGTAGAACATCAAACCAATCTCATTTTTTTCTGTATTGCATCCATACAATAGCAGAATATGGTACAGTCCCTCAATAAATTTTTTCTACACACAAAAGGAGCTAATGACCCATTGCAGAAGGCAGAAAATCCATGAAATCCATAGTCAATTTCGGGCAATAGCTCGTTATTTACAACATAGAAAAACAAATCCATACTAGGCGAGAAAGATTATTTTTCATAGCAGAATCTAATTAATAAATTAAAGGATCGCAAGCATTATAATATTTATTCGTTATAATACTATACTAGCTGTTTCAACAGTTCCACTGTATATTAATAGTTCCACCCGCCGCAAAGTATTCTATCACCATAGCTCATACCATGTCTAATGTCTATAACTATATAATAAAATTTAATCAAAATCCGTTCAGTAGTTTCAGCGTTATTGACGGACAAACATCCAAACAAACAAACTTTAACATTTATAATATTAGTGTGATATCTGAAGCTAAAAATAAAGTAATACGGGCCTGTTTCACCACTTCCTGACAATGCCGGTTAGGCTATGCACCACTTGACTTGACAGATTATGGAGAATCTGTCAAATAAGTTGTGGATAGCCTATCCGGTACTTTATCAGGAAGCGGTGAAACAGGCCCTAAACATGGTAAATATCCCGTTTTAAATCCTAATGTTAGCTTAGAACCTACTTTAATCACACTTTATTTATGACACTTAAAAATGAACCTCGATACACAGTATTAAAGACAAGTAATGCACTTATTATTTGTATTTAATAAAGAAACCTAATATGATATGTAAACGAGAATCCTTGTAGTAATATTTTGTTAGGTAATTACCATTAGTTAATACTACCACAAGAATCATGTGAACCAAACTACTAACAACTTTTGTCATTGTAAAAAGTATCTTAACACCAAGAAATAAAGATCAATGGCATAAGACGTTTTAAGGAGATGCTATTGTTTACCTCTCGCTGTGTCCAATGAAAGTCCAATGAATAATTAAGTTCGCGCACAGCGTAGAGGTAAATAATCTTATGGTCATTTGAGGTCATTTACCAGTTAGACTTTTGTGGATTTAATGTCATATACGATTGGGTCTTTTTTTTTCTAGATATAATAGGATTTAATGTTGTATACCATTAAGTAGAACTGGTTCTTGCGATTCTAATGGTGCAAAAAGCATATTTTCAAAAAAAGTGGAGTTACTTTTGTATACCTCTGGGGTACAGATATGACCAAGAGCTGGTACACATTAGGCGTTTTGAAGCGCGCGATAGGCGCGCGCTTTGCTAACGCGCGTTTTGAGAACCCCGGATTCTATTGAAGCGTACACACGCAAGCGCGCGTTAAACGCACGTTAAACGCGCGCTTGCGTGTGTACGCTTCAATCCGGGATTCTCAAAACGCGCGTTAGCAAAGCGCGAGCCTAAGTCCTAACGCGCGCTTCAAAACGCCTAATGTGTACCAGCTCATAGGCTCTAGGTTTCATTTTACTCTACCACTAGTTTTTACGCTGCTGCCGGCGGCAGCATAGGTCGCCACGCAAATGTCAGTAGAAAATGATACCTATATTCAATATCATAAAGTAGCATTTTATTTAAATTTTTACCAGTCGCGGTCGCTCGCGGCAAAGATGAAAGCCACCTTTTGACGCAATTCGGTTGCAGCTCAGTCGCAATTCAGTAACAATTCAGTCTCAACTTAGTCTAAGTTTAGACGCTACGCCACACTTCCTTTTGGCTATGCCATAGTCAGGTAATAATAATAATATCATTTACGATAAGATCACATAGTAATAATACTATAATTTATATTCTGTAATATCAAATAGACATAAGCAGTAGTACATTCGAATTTCCAATTATAATATCTATTTGAACCTGTCCTACGCAAACATTCCTTAAAACAATTTACAATATAATTGATGCCTTTGAACGGGTAGAATAAGTATGAATATTATATTAATTATAGTATTGGTTGCAATTTATTTATTGCCAATCGGGATAAACTAGGGTAAAAAATGTTTACAATGAAAGTGATATAGGATACCTCTGACTAAAAAGGATCGAAACGGGTGGACCGATTTTGAGCTAGTTTTTTTTGTTTGAAAGCCGACATGATCGAGAACGTTCTCATAATTCATCATCCTGAAACCCTCTTAGTGCTGGATAAGATACTACAGTCTACATTAGTATTTTGAGCGGGTGTTCTGTTGTGGTTAAGACTGGATTTTATAAGGAAATTAGCGACCCGCCCCGGCGTCGTACGGGTATAAAATATATACCAGTCTTAGCGTGATAAAATATAGCCTATAGCCTTCCTCAATAAATGAGCTATCTAACACTGAAAGATTTTTTCAAATCGGATCAGTAGTTCCTGAGATTAGCGCATTCAAGTTAGCCCTTTCAAATAATTTCCCCCGTTTTTCCACATTTTCCTCTATTTCTTCGCTCCTATTAATCTTAGCGTGATAAAATATAGCCTTATAGCCTTCCTCGATAAATAGGCTATCTAACGCTGAAAGAATCATCAAAATCCATTGCGTAGTTTTAAAGATTAAAGGTAACAAAGGAGGATTGAGGGAAAAAAAGCGACTTTGTTTTATAATATGTATAGATAGATTATAAATTGTTTCGTCGTACTGCTCACAAGTCACAGAATATAGGAACGTCACCTTTCTAGGGTTAAATTATAATTGCAATTTTTTTCATTTGTATCGAGCTTACGTAACATACATTGAAAAGTGATATCATTTCAACACGACTAGTTTCATGCACGGACCACTACGAAATTTGAATGAAAAAGTAATTATAGTTCGTAAATATCCCCGCAGGGTTAAAACAAACTCTCCCGGATATCCAACATTTACCGGATATATTTCAGTTCAGGAGAGCTTGTCATTTTATAAGAGCTGTGATATAACCATTATATAACGGGCCCCTTCTGTCACTGAGATTGTGAAATAGATGGTTTGGAGCGCTTTTCACTGCATAACTGCAATTTTAGTTTATATTTTTCCTTTTTGTACGCTTTTGAAGTTGGATTTGTTTTGCTACGCTAAGGGATTTTCAAAGTTACTACTGGACATAAGGTTGGTGGTGAAATCTGGGGGCACGGCAGTGCCCCAGCCAAGCTTTTTAGCAAAGGCACGGCCGTACCATACTTTTCTCGAAGCGGTTCGCGGCTATTTCACACCCCCTTTATCTTCGATGTTAACAAAGCTAGGGATTTAAAATTTCGGTCACTAGGAGCAAGTATTAAAACTAGCTTAACGTCCAAATTACATGAAATTTCGATAAATAGTTTAGTAGTTACGGATGGTCAAAGTTACTACATTTTGTCACTGACTGACAGATCATCAAAATTCTAAGGTACTTCTAGCAGACTTAGAACCTTGAAATTTGGTACCCGGATAGGTCTTTATTCACAATGAAAGGAAAAATTATGAAACCGGCCAAGTGCGAGTCGGGCTGGCGTACATAGGGTTCCGTACCGTAAATTTGTATGGGAGCCCCCCTTTAATAATAAGTTTATTTAATTTTTATTATTAATTATTAAAGTTAACATAAAATTGAGCGTTTTCTGAAATTTTTAAAAACCTTTGTCTTACCATTATGGACATAGAGCAAAAATAGGGGAAAAAATCTTGTTTGTTGTATGAGGCCCTCCTTTAATAATTTACTTTATTTTGATTAGACTATTATCTTTTATAACGACACCAGAAGTACATAATTTGTGAAAATCGCAACTATCTAGCTATTGCGGTTCTCGAGATCCAGCCTAGTGACATACTAATGTACGACGGACATACAGCGAAGACTTATTAATAATAGGGCCCCGTTTTCATCCTTTGGGCAGGGGAACCTAAAAACTGGAATTGAAAAATAATAATATAATACTATATGTATTAAATAAAATAAAAGATTTTTATGTCTGTAACATTGCAACAACAGTATGAGTTTCGACTGCATATTATTTTGTTTGACGTACAAAAGGCTTTAAGTTAGTTATGAACTTAATGAAATGGTATTAATTAAATAAAAAATGAAACAAAGTTAATAATGAAAAAATAATTAAATTCGATTTAAATATTATAAATGTAATCACTAATCATCAATCAGTACTGAGATATACAATCCTTACTTGCTCGATATAATTTGGGAGTTTTAAGTTATCGCAGGTGTGCTCTTTTCCTGCGAAGAACAGTACGTATTACAACAGTGCTGCTATGTATTCAACGGTAATGCTAAAAATGACTACCTTCAAGTATTAGCTTAAGAGTCAATTATATATTATGAACAAAATAATCGACTCAGAACTCAGAAGTATTTACGTTACGTTGTCCACCTATAGAACTAACGAAGCCTCAAAGAAAAAATATATTAAAGGAGATAGGGAAAGGGTACTAAGCTACATGGAGCGCTGCATGCTCGAGAGCGACGAGGCCTGGCAGGCGGCGGTCTCTTTCTGCGAAATAGTTATGTCGCAGAAAGAGGCCTCGGAGCGGGACAGAGAGGACGATCCCACTTCTCTGCCGCTCCGCCTATGCGAACCTCCTAACTCTCGTCTAACGGGAGAGGATAGGAACCTCCCCGGCGTAGCCAGTCCCGGCGCCGAGGGGAACGCTTATTGCCTAACCGTTCCCTTACTTTGGTGGAAGTCCGGTCCGAGGTAGATCGGCCAGTCGTGGAGGGAGTCATGTGCTTGTTAGATCCGGGATATCTCTCCTCTATACGGCTGAAGGAAGGAAGGGAAAAAAAGGGTACTAAGCTAAGTACAGAAAAGTTATAACGTGACCTAAAAAGAAAAGAAAAAAACCTTCAAAAAAGAAATGAAATCCCACCAAAACATGAAATGTAAAAGGAGCCAAGCAAAATATTGCATAGCTATTCAATACTTCTGTCGTAAAAAGTTTTCAGATCACATTCAAGCCAAGCCTTCAACTTATTTTGTAATTTAAATCAACATTCAGTAATTAATGTATCAATAGATTTCTTTATTTTATAATTATTATAGTGGCTTGGCAATGAGCACAAAAGAAACAAATATAAAACTGCATATTGAGAGGAGTGATGGTACCCAATAAATCCAATTAGTAACTGATTATTTCTCTAGTGCTCATTGCTAAGCCACAATAATAATTATAAAATAAAGAAATCTATTGATACATTTACTGAATGTTGATTTAAATTACAAAATAAGTTGAAGGCTTGGCTTGAATGTGATCTGAAAACTTTTTACGACAGAAGTATTGAATAGCTATGCAATATTTTGCTTGGCTCCTTTTACATTTCATGTTTTGGTGGGATTAAGCTTAGAGTTTACAAATATCATAAGGAAATGTTTTAAATACAATTATATTATCATACATGCGTGTAAACTGTAAATAATCGAAATTTGCGGGTACTTTATTATTGAGGCATTTCAGGCATACCAAAATTTAATCCTTAGATCGTGGATTCTTGGAAATCTATTGTTATTCGATTGTGCCTCGCTCACCGGTAAGCTTATGGGGCTTGATGGGTTAAAGTACTCTAATTTAAGATGTAAGATTTTGCATTTAAGTATAATATTTAATCTATATCCATACCAATTTAATAAATTTGGAAGTGTGTCTGTCTGTCTATTCGTCTGTCTGTCTGTATGTTACCTCTTCACGCTAAACCACTGAACCAATTTTGGCACAACGGAGTTGCGGGAGTCATCTAGATCATAATAAATAGTAACATCTTAAAATTATATATTTTCGTAAAATTCCTGCGGCATTTAAAGAAATCAATAAACTTAACCTTTAAGTACACGCGTTGTTTTGAGTAACGTTCCGTCACGCGTGGGGTCTAGAGGTACCCCAATATAAATATACGTATAAATTCAGAATGGTTTAATAATTTTTAAAACCCGTTTTATATTATAAGAATAGATATTATTTTATTTATGAAAAGCATTTATTAATAATAAACTAACCATTATTTAGACAGTAAATAACATTTTTATGAACTAACCAATCTCGTGCATAAAATTTGTAGGGCACATGTTTAATGTACTAAAATTCAACAAAAATGTCTACTTCTGACTAACTCATTGTTTTTTTCTCATAAAATAAGACTTAGAAATAAATAATAAAAATAAAAATTAACACTAAAATTTACAGAAAAATAATTGACAATCCTTGAAAAGTACGACCCTAAACTAAAATTATTCCTCGAGTAAGCTAGGTAAGTAATAAATAATTTTACTGAATGAGACTTGCAAATAGTTTTATAATAAGGCTTACGGGCAATAATAATTAGTTCTGGGACAATAATAGCATCTTCACCTCATTTTTGGTGCACTAGGTCTAGCTACCTCTAACTCTTTCAAAATGTTTCCAAAAACTTTCAGAGACATTAAATTGCATAATATGATTTGAGCAATTTGATTTTCTGTTAGTCGGTAACAAATTTTCCATTTATACATAGACAATAAAAAAAAAAAAAAACAAACAAATAAACACATAACCAATGTGAAAAAAGTACATACGTTAAATCACGGGTGGGGTCTGCAGGTATCCCCACATAAGCAAAAATGTAACTTCTCTTATCAGAGGAGCGACTTACTTTTACTCACTGAAAAACCTCGCGTTGCATTGAGATTAGCCGAAAAGATGTGATCGTAACTTGCCAATTTAATAAAATATCGTCAAAAAACAGCGCGTGGGGTCTGCGTAGACCCCGCCCGTGACGTTAAAGGTTAACAACAAGTAAAATGTTACCGTCGAATATTTGAACTAACTTCCAATAATCCGAAACGCCAAAGCTTTAGAGCGCGCCGGATTAACTAATAATAATTTCAATTTTTAGGGTTCCGTGCCCAAAGGCTAAAATAGGGACCTTAAATATTATTAAGACTTCGATTTTGTTCCTCTGTACTTTTGATTGTCTCCAGGCTGTATCTCAAGAACGGTAATAGCTAGAGCGTTAAAAATTTCACAGATTATGTGTTTCTGCTGCCGCTATAACAACTAATACTAATCTACGAATAACAAAACTACATACTAATAGAGTATAAGAACTAAGAGCCGGCGACGGTCAGACCTTCCTCAGTTTCGGAAAGCTGAAATTTTTTACCTTATATTTTTACCTGTTTGTGAATTGTGACCTTTACAGAGGTAAGAACGACCAGCAACTATGGAGTTTCGGTCGCGGTTACTTTAGAAGATATCCAGTTCTGGAGGTCAACCTGACTTTCTAGAAAGAGTAAAGCTCAATTTCATAGCTTATATTCTTCGTGGTAAGTGGAGGAATGTCGTCTTCTAGTGCCGGACATTTTTGACAGTTGCTTCTCACTGCTGGACATCCTCAAAGTTCATAATACTTGATAGTGTAAGAATGTCTGGCAGCTGTCAAAAATGTCTGGCACTGGAAGACGAGATTCCTCCACTTACCGCGAAGAATTATAATTATGAAATTGAGCTTTACACTTTCTCGAAGGTAAGGTACTTCAGAACTGGATACCTCCCTCCCATACCAAAAAACATAATTATTGTATTTTTTGTGCTACAATGGTACGGAACCCTTCATGCGCGAGTCCAACTCGCACTTGGCCGTTTTTTAAATTCAGTTTACGTATTTCAATCCGATGGAAGCAATTTCACGATTGCCCGGCCAGCAGTTTATGACAGAACTGTTTACTTCATACAACATTCGCTTTATTTGAACACTCGATATTTTCTGCTATTGTGACTCCGAGTCAATGCACTTGACGTGTAAAGGTAATTTTGAAGTGAATTTAAATGGTAATGGATTGAATATGTACTGGCTGGCCAGGATTTTCTGTCAGTATTTAATAATCATCTTTAAGGAGAATTCATTTTTCACCACGGGGAACTTAAAATATTATCTCTATCCTACACATAATACTACACGTCAACCTCTTTGCAAACATTCTAATGGCAAAAACTCCGAGTTTTTCCAATATCTTGAATAACACTTTTCGCGTATGTTAATTTAATATTCACTCTTAGTTCATACATCTATAGACTCTTAATATTAGTAAGTATTAAAACAATCAATGGTTATCGAAGAAAAGTGAAGTGTTATAAAATTTATAATTCATCAACGTTTCAAAAACTTTTATTTTTCTAAAGAAATAGGGCAAAGGCACATAGATTAATCTAACAAAATAAACAATGGCGTGAGTAAAAGTAGTGGTGAATTGTCGCAAAACAAGTGGGCGCAAAGAAAAACAAAAAACTTGGGTCATTACGTCAGCTCGGGGCAGAGTGCGAAGTTTGCTCCATTTGCCACGGCACTAAATTCTACGGTCCCTTTTCAACTGTATTCGAAAGTGTTAACATCTTTCTTCTAAACTTTCCTACTTTTAGCTTTACTGGGTTTTAATTAGTTAATCATCATCAGCATTTAACATGGGCGTACCGATGGGGGCAGCTGCCTGGAAGGTAAAATAAACGTCAATTTTCCTGGAAAGTGAAAATTCAAAACGTGTTATCTACTCTGCGTAAAATAAAGTGTTGGAAGCAAAATATCTTTTAAGGTCCGGCGAGTTGGAAAAGACTGATTTTTAGTCTTCCAGTATGAAGAAATTATGTGGAATTCTCTTACACCAAAATTAATGTAGACTCAAAAAGGAACAAAGGAAAAAAATGACCGAACATAATATTGAAAAATGGCATGGTAATTCTGTAAAAAAATCTAGAATATCACCATAAAATACATTACATACATACCAATTCAAATTCGAATATCTCGTAATTTTCGATGACAATGATATGTATTTTTTACAAAAAGGATAGCTTTTTTATAGTTCTAAGAAAATAACGCAATAGTTCTTTAATAAATGATTCGGTCATTAATAAAATAAAATGTATAATTTTCTCCTTTTTCGCCCTATCAAGGACGCGGCGAGCGTCGTAACTGCCACTGTACAATGCGCGTTGATATGAATGTTATTTTAATGTTCTTTATTATCTATCTTAATCGATATTCGCACTGACAGACATCGCCCTAAAAATTTTAGGAACAGCTTTGCCTTAAAGCGGGGATTAATCTCAATCCAAAACGATAACCCTGCACACAACCAAGGACCAAGCGTATACTCATCGCAATAAGATTCATTTTAGCTTAGCATAAAATTGTATGTAGTTACTAGGGGCGGATCTTCTCTATTTTTCATGTTTATTTAAAATATCTTTATGACAGAGATATTTGTCGGAGGTGAGTTTGTAAATTAATTACAGCGAAAGTATTACATTTTATTGAAATGTTTGTGGTTTAAAACCTTTTGTATATTGTGCTTTGTGTCTAAACACACTAGGCTGAATTACGCCGGCGTAAATTCCGCCGCGCTTACGCCGCGTTTGAAACTCATACAAAATACGGGCGGAACGCGAGAGACGACACATTATTCCGTCGCGTATTTGTATGAGTTTGACATTTGCGGCGGTATTTACGCCGGCGTAATTCAGCCTAGTATGTTTAGACCCTATAACTCATATTTTTCTACATTGCCTTATTATATTGATAATAACTAGGTAAGCCGAGAGTCGCGAAATAACAAAATAGGCTTGCTCCTCGTCTTAAGGCGCTATATTGAAAAAACTGTCCTTTTTGATGTAATACTATAGGACCCTCAGAAATGTTTCAAATCTGGTAATGAGATATACATATCTTCATAGCTTTATCTAGTTTTGAAAAGAACTAGAAACACGATTAATGTATTTTGCCTCGATACATTTAATTTTCAAAATGACCTCTTAAAAATACGAAATTTGAAGATTATTTTTAAACTAAAATAGATGTATTGAAGGAAATTAGTCTAATTGATAGACACCTTTGCAACTCAAAATCGTATAGAAGCATTTTGCTTAAATGCTCCTAGTTATTTTTTAAATGATTATAATTACGTTTTTTCGCATGTTTTCCGAGCGATCGAGCGAGAGGGGGGGGGGGGGGCAAGATATGCTGCCTAGCTGAAATCCTGGGTACGCCCATGTCAGCATTGTACAGACAAAGAATCATTTGCATACCCTTTTCAAAGAAGCTTTATAGCAAATAAATATTTTTCATCGATTATTTGAACTAGCTATTTGACCGAGCTTTGCTCGGTATTCGATAAAACACGAATAAAATTACATTTTCTAAAAATGATTCCTAGCTGGATCGATTTATCGCCCCCGAAACCCTCTCTATACTAAGTTTCATGAAAATCGTTGGAGCCGATTCCGAGATTCCAATTATATAATTATTTATGTTACGCTCAAAGATCGAAAACGCTCAGTGAGCGAAAAAATGGCTCACAACGCGTTGTGGTTATAGTGAATCGGCCACGACGCGTTCTGAGCATTTAAAAACAGCCACGACGCGAATTCGTGTTGTGTAACTGCGTAACTGGCCTGGTTTCATTGAAACCAGAGTGTTTTTGTGTATTGCGCACAAACTTGGGCACTTTAAAATAACTCCTGCGTAACTGGCCTGGTTTCAGAAAGTGGTCGTTTTCATTTGGGCCACGACGCGAAATTCGCGTCGTGGCCGTCTCACTATGACCACAACGCGTTGTGAGCCATTTTTTCGCTCACTTAGCGTTTTCGGTCTTTGAGCGTAACATATACATATTATATAATCTATACAAGATTTGCTTGTTTAAAGACATAAGATAAGTTATAATCATAATATTATAGTTTTAGAGTTGTTCCGGAAACGAATTATTAGTAAAGCAACAAAATTTCTACTTTTGACAATGGATTAATGTCAATTAAGATGACTGCGAAAAACATCGCTCGGGAACCGTACAGAAAGTATCCTTTGTCCTTTCCAGGGACCAATGGTATCTCCATACCAAATTTCAGTAAAATTAGTCCCGTGTTTTAGGCGTGAAGAGGTAACAGATACACGTCTGTTGATTCAATAGATAAGCTTATATTTTCTCGCCTTCGCCTGTAGCGATAAAAAACCCCTGAAACCTACAAAGCCGAACGATCGGATCGTAATAAAGATAATTCTAAACTCGATATACGATCATAACTAGGCAGATAGCCTATCACCACGTTCAATACGCCCGAAGGCATAAATCACATATACCCGAAACCAAAAACACAAGACACACAGCAGTAAGACTTCACCTGCGATTCCCGATGACAGACGGGTCGGGGGGAGCTCTAGTTAGGCTGGCCATCAGTTGGGTGTGTTTCATGCAATTTCTTGCGCCTGCAGGCGGGGGATGACATGCGGGATGCTCCGTGTTATGCCGAAACCAATAATGTGACTCCCAGAGCGATATCGTCGATGAATATAGAAAGATCACTCAGAAGTTAGAGGGCTTGCACATTATATTATGACGTATTTTACTAAGCTATTGTATAGATTTTATTGTAGGATTTAAGTGCGGCGACCGAACAAGAAATTCCGTTACGAAAAACACCTAACATTCGTCTACCGTCGTTTCGGTTCGTCAGACTTCGGCTCGGTCTTTGTGTACGTGCGACCAGATGTAATCATATTGTATGATAAACATGCGAATTACAATTGCATAACTTGATAAAAAATGCTATAAAATTGCTTTAGCGCGGCAGTCCCTAAGTGCTACTCGTACTTTTATTTCTTTAGAAAAATATTGGTCTTCGTTGGGTTAGATTAGAAAATAGTTATATTATCCAGTGTACGATACGATTCAGTCTTCCAATCCAACGCTGGTTGCTACTGGGATACTGGAAACAGTAACTGAAATGCAATTCAGTGCGTTCCAGTAGATTCCTGAGGCTGTTTACATTATTTCAGCGTTGGATTGAATTACTGGACTGGTATAATGTAAACCTGCCACTAATTAGTTAACTACTACCTATTTTTTTTTGCTTGCTTATTATTTTGCTGGTTGTGGCGTCCTTCTCTGATTGAATTTTTACCCGACTGCCGGGAGGGTTATGTGTTTAGCGCATATCTTGTATGTTTGTAATATTCTTTCTTACCAAGGTTCGGATATCCGTTCAGCAGATACTTGTATCTTCAGAACCGCTGAACGGATTTTCACATTTGAGGTATCGTTAGATTTGTCTTAATGACTCAAGTGTTCTTAGATAGGTGACATTAAAAAAAACCAAAATGGCAGATGTTTGACGTCATATTGTGAGGTAAAAAAAATAAAAATTCTACCAAGCATATTGAGTGGGGCTCAGACCAATAAAAAAAGAAAGACGGAGTATTTACAGGTAATGGGGTGAAGTCGCTGTCGATCAATGTGTGCGTCACGCCTAGCATAAATACGCTAGGCGTGCGCTTGTGTGCAAAAAAATAATGTTGTAATGACTACAAAAGTTGCTATCAAACTAGATTGTTAATCATCATTCATTAGTAATTGCTGAAAAAAGTAAATACTTAAATATCTATATCTAATAAATTATGTGTTTCAACTAAGAACAGACAGACAGACAGACATACATACAGACAAAAATTGTAAAGAATGTTGTTTGGTGTATGCAGTATGTATCGTATACAGATTAATATGCAAATAGTAAAAAAATCTTTCAAACAGACACTCCAATTTTATTTATGTTAATAGATTTTAAATGAATAACGAATTTTAGGTTAAAAATAAACATTTGTCAGGATAATACAGCACGTAACAATATTTTTCCCCTATTATGGGGAAAAATATCTTGCGACCAGCATGCAGCACTGGTTGAGGTTCTGTGTTCCGAGACTCCCGAGCCAATTTTTAAAACTAATAAATTAAATTCGTTATTTCGGTGGTAATACATAAATATTCAACTAATTACTTGTGAAACGTAATCCCACAAGGTTTCTTTTAAGCACAAGAATTCTTTTTGCACCATTTAACGATGCAGGACGGCATATTTTGATATTTCTTGACACAGATGAAAACGACATGCGCCGTCACTCGTTGAAACCGGAATGGCGGGCGGCCGGCTTCCTATGGCCGTATCGGCTTCCTATTGCCTGCCTCACCGCGTAGCATGGATGGCTCTGTCTATCTTTTTTTATTGGTCTGAGGAGTGGGGTATCAAAATAAATGATTTTAAACACTGATTCTGAATATGTATATAACTTGTAGTTTTAATATTAAATAGAACAATAAATCTACACTAATATTATAAAAAAATTGATTTTTTGTTTGTTTGGCTCCGAAACTACTGGACCGATTTGAAAAATTCTTTTACCATTGGAATTCTACATTATTTTTGCTGAACATAGGCTGAATTTTATTTTGGAAAAAAATAGGGTACCGTAAGATATTTGGGTTCTTCGGACGCAAGGTGTAAAAAATCAACCAGAAAAGTTACTTATTTTACGTACGCTGCCTAAACTATAAAAGATAGACCCATAAAATTGTAAGTAATTGTAGAACTTACAAATATATACAAAAAAGTCCGCGACAGACTGTGCCTATCTATGTCGAGTGAGGCACAATAACCATTTTTTAATTTAAAAATCTTGAAATTTTTTTGGACTACATATAAACGCGTTTATTTTACTCATTCTTTTAATCCTTATCAAAATAGATTATTCCATTACTAATTACAGTTTATGTAGATAATATTTGGTCTTTGAATGAATAAAATTGGACATTTGGTTTAGAAATTATGGCGAAATTAAAATATTACGATAATAATTGGCGTCACCAAGGCGGGTGCGCGTGCGTGATGAAGACAATCTTTGCAGGGTGCAGCCTGCGTATAATGACTGCGTCGTCGATGTTAGTGTCGGAGTTTGTGAATTGACCTGGGAATCATTTTGCTCACCGACATCCACGCGGGCGGAGCCGCGGCCGACCGCTAGTAATAAAACAAGAAAAAACCAAAATCCGCCTGCATGGATAAATCCAATATTAATTAAAAATTTACTGAAATTACTGAAACAAGATGAAAATTCAATGACAAAGTATTAAAAAAAAAACAATGATTTGGTACTTAAAACTAGAAACATACATTGAAATTTGAAAAAGTACCAAACCTATGTGCCTATTATAACGTATTGTAGGTACACTTTTCTAAGTGTACCTACGATATAATATGGTCATATCAGCACGGTAGTTTTTCAATTTTTTATTAGATTGATTGTCGAAATGGTTAGATGTCAGATGACTACAACTAAAAAGTCGCAAATAAAATAAATTAATTAAAAATCAAAAAACCCGACTGCAAAAAATGTTAACTAAAAAGAACGAAACAAGACCTAATTCTGCCGGAGGCATCGAATCCATGTTTTAATTGATACGACTCTTGCTTACGAGTTTCATGCCAGGATAAATAGAAGGTTACATAGAATATTATAGAAGAAGAAAGTGGATAATAAAATGCAGTCGGAGGCATAATATTTTATGATTTATGAATTAATGTTAAACTTGGTGCGACATGCCTCCGACTGCATTTTATTATCCACTTTTTTCTTCTACATTTTTCTATGTAACCTTCTATTTATCCTGGCATGAAACTCGTAAGCAAGAGTCGTATCAATTAAAACAAGGATTCGATGCCTCCGGCAGAATTAGGTCTTGTTTCGTTCTTTTTAGTTAACATTTTTTGCAGTCGGGTTTTTTGATTTTTAATTAATTTATTTTATTAATTTTCCAACCTGTAAATTTTATATCACCAAACTGGAAAAATATTAATCGATCCCATGAAATTTAATATTAAGTTCCCTAAAATGTTGTACTTTGTAACTTTAAGCCCTTTTTTCCTTGTCGCATCGAGTCTTATTAAGAACTTTTGAAGGAAACTTTCTTTGATGTTTCATCAAAGATTGCTTTAAAAATTATTTTTTAGAATATTGAAAGGTCGTGCTTGTATACAGATTGCCTTCGTTGCGAGTGGGCTTCTTATCTTGCATTATATAAATAAACACATATTTTTGCATTATATTCATAGACTTTCATCATATTAATAATAATTAGTCGGTGTAGCCATCACGCAACGTACCTATTATATTTTTCGTAAGGAAAGTAAATAGTAATACATATCGACGCCCTCACCGAATAATCGGACAATGTGCTATTGTGGGGTTTTTGCTGTTATGCGTTTTTTGGCATCTAGAAGTCAAAATACATCATATGAATTTTTTTCAGAATTTTCCTATGGATATTTACAAAGATGTAATAAATTATGCGTTTATTCCATAACAATACTTAAAATTGTATTTTACACCAAAAACTGGGCAATAGGCTATTGCGAAAAAATATATCAAAACGATTTGACGATAAACGACTATTGCATGATTATTCGGGTAAATACATTGCTGCTTACTGCACACTTCCACTCCTGCACATATCACTTTCACACTCCTTCCACTCAGGTAGCCGCTGATCACCCGCCTCAGGTTCCCTAGAGAAGTAACTTCAGCTAACCGAACCTTTACAGCTGACCACCAAGCATTGTTGAAGGACCCCTCTGTGTCCAGCGATACCACAACAGAAATTTTCTCCTTCTCTCTCTTCCTTCTTATGTGGTTCACTAACCTATAGAGGGTGCACCTTTGGAGTTTATATACTCCAACCAATATGCCTTGTAGCCTTATAGGCATATTGGTTGGGTTTTATTTTGGACAACTTGTATAATCTGAGTCGGACGACCATCATATCGCGGTGATCATCTCAGTCCACTCACCTCCAGCCTTCTGTCTCAGACCAGCATCAGATCAGTCATCGCAGAGGTTTACACAGGATCCAAGAGTCAGGAATAGTCAAACTTTCTTCATTAAAAAAAAAAGAATGTCTGACTGTCCCTGGCTAGCTTTTTTGAATGTCTTAAGTCGTCATAGACGTAAGAACGACCAGCGGTCGTTTTGGAAGACATCAAGTGGTAAAGTCCTTCCTAACATTCGCTATATTATGTACATTGCTCATATTTTTCTTTTATGCTTTACGGTAATTGTAGGGATCCGTCTTCTTGTGCAGTTTTTAGGATATAATATATCATAATCTGTTTCGATTTTTGTAATGAACATGCGGGTTTTCTCACAAACAAAGATGGTATGGGCAATACTTGCTGCAAAATAAACTAAATGTGACAGCGAGATCTGTTACAAATTAACGAGATCGTATTTAGATATTTTCTTCTTTCGCAAATACTCCTAAGAAGACGTGCTTATCACTGTCATGACAGCACTTGTTATAGTTTCATGCCTGCAAGCAACTACTGTCAGACAGTCAAACATTATTCGTGGAAGTTGTCCTGCAGGTCCTAACGGGACCCAATTCAGAATTTAAGTAGGAATGCGATTGCTAGCTACTATAAGATAGTGTGTTGTGTGAATATTGTAATGTATTGTAACTTGAGAAGTTTTTAACATAGTTTTGATCCTGATTGCATTGAACTGTATCACGATGTAGATAGAAGTCGACGATTAAACCACCGTCATATAAGAAAGGCCTATGATGCTCTCTGAAGACTGTCTAAAGCAATTTTATGCCATTATCATTCATTTTATTAGAACATAATATGATATTGATTATTGTTATGCCAACTCAGGTAGCGATGAGGGTTATGATTAACATTTTAATTAACTGCAATGATTATAAGTACTAAAAATGATAGAGAAAGTCTCCAGAGTGACTTTTTTCGAACCTAGAACTATCTCTATTGCAAGAATGTCATTTATGTCATCAAATAATCTATGTCTTAAAACAAAAATACATATTATTTTTATTTTACCTATAGTAGAAAATCATTGGATTAAACGACAATGACTATAATTATAAATATTTTTTTACCACCGAAAAGTAAAGTAATAGGTGTTTACCAATATTCTTATCCTAAACAATTTCCCCGAATAATATTGCAATGAGATATTATATGTGCATTTTATTACAGTCGAAAGGCAAAATTACCCGAATAATCATGCAATAGACAACAATGATCAGAGCTTGAATGATCCAGAACGATAAGTTGCGTTTTGCTTAATTAAATAAAAACCTTTGGTAGCAATTAAATATTATTGAAATAGCAAGATGAGCATAATAATTAGGTTTCATTTGAGATATAAAAAGTCTTTGCAGCTTTTTTTTAACGGAGTTATTAACAAAAATCAGTTTTTTGGCTCTCCTGAACATTTTCATTGTCCGATTATTCGGTGGGGGCGTCGATATATTATATTATGTTCATCAAAATCTATTACAGTGATTTAGCCGAGATTACTAATTAGTAATGATTTTCCTCCCAACTATAATATTGTGCATAGTCTACAAATAGATCCTGCGTACATATCAAACTGTACATTATCTATACTAATATTATAAAGAGGTAAACTTTGTTTGTATATGTAATTGTAATGAATAGGCTCAAAAACTACTGGACCGATTTTAAAAATTCTCTTTCACCATTCGAAAGCTACACTATCCACAAGTAACATAGGCTAAATTTATTAACACAGTAAACATAGGTTTTCGTAAGATATTTGATTTAGGTTTTTGTGTAAAAAATCAACCAGAAAAGTTACTTATTTTGCGTACGCTGCCTAAACTATAAAAGATAGAACCACAAAATGTTCTAATTAGTTGTAGATCTTATAAATATCTACAAAAAAGTCCGCGACACACTATACCTATCTATGTCGAGTGAGGCACACCAACCATTTTTTTATTTAAAAAATCTTGAATTTTTTCGGACTACATTTAAACGCGTTTATTTTACTCATGCTATTAATCCTTATCAAAATAAATTATTTCGTCGCTAAGTACAGTTTATGTAGATAATATTTGGTCTTCGAATGACTAAAATTGGACGTTTGGTTTTGAAGTTATGGCGAAAATAAAATATTGCGATTTCTACTGCACGGTCCGTTGCGAAATGGGCGTCATCAAGGCGGGGGTGCGCGTGCGAGAGGGAAGTTTAGATCTATAGCTAAATTAGCTAAGTCCAGTGTCCACACTCTACACTGTGCACTTTCATCTTCAATTTTCGTCATCTTCTTTCACTCAACTGTCGTATTGGCGCATTCAATTATTTTCTAAAATATTTGAAAATACCTAAGAGAGCCAGGTCGGACGACTATGGCACCATACCTACTTAGTACTTATATTTTAGTCACTTCAATAAAATAATATGGGCAAAACAACGTTTGCCGGGACAGCTAGTCCTGCAATAAAAAATAACCTTTATCCATTTCCATTATATTATAGACTCTTTAGACTACATCTTCGTCAATTTTCATTAAAATTGGCATTTCGCAGCCAAAAACCCTTTCCTCTTTATAATTAAAACTAGATAGCCCGGTGAACTTTGTATCACTTCCCTCTTAATAATATAAAGCTTCCTTTCCACGAATATTTCAAGACTAAAATTAGCTAAATCAAAATTCAATTGAAATGACGGGTATCCAATCTTTCGAGTTGAATCAAATTTCATACGGTGTATCAAATTTTATTATGAGTCCATCGCGGACGAACAACGTGACACGTAATTTTTATATATACAAAGATAACGATAGATAATACAACTTATACAATATTGCCGACTTCCATATTATTCTCTACAAGATAAAGGATAAAGCAGGCATCCCTAGTATCAAAAGACTAAAACAGACGAAGCTTCATACATCAGCCTCAGCATCTCAAAATTTAATCTTCCCCTTTGTTTCGTGCTGTGTGCACACGGCTTAACATAAGTCCGTGTTCACACGTTTCGAAATTGTCTAAGTGGCCTTTGTGATGGTCACCCCTAGGATAATCTCATCCTTTGTGGCTGGCATAAGTTCTCTAAATCTCGGAGTATATACCTATTCTTTCAGTCAAGATTTTGAGGATTTACTGTATTCTACATAATTTCATATTCAGGTCTTATCAACTTTAACTTTGTTTAGAGGCTTTGTGATCTTAACAAATGGGTAACTATTTGATGCAATTTTTATAAAAAAGGGGACCCAAAATCTGGGTGCACGGTAGTGCACCCGCCGAGACGAGCCAAGCGAAGCGTAAGGGCACTACCTAAGTACCTTTTCTCGAAGTGTTTCGCCGTTTTTTTGAACCTTCATAGAATTGGTTTTCGTTGTAGCAGATATTTCATATTTTCAGGATATGACATTATCAATAGACTTATTAAGCATACAAAGTCTCAATTGAATAGCTCTTATACTTTAGATTTTATTGATATCTAAAATACGCCGATTTCGTCACTGACACACTGAAGGTCATCAAAATGTTTGGCTACTTCCTGAAGTGCTAAAAAGCTGAAATTTGGTATGTAATCTAAGTTTAGTATACAACCGACAAAAAAATTCATAAACTTGTAATTTTCGTCCCCCATCCCCTAAAATTGGGGGGTGGAAGTTGACCCTTATAGAGTTGGTTTCCGATGTGCCAGATAGTTTATATTCTCAGGATATGGAACACCATATCCTATAATAATAGACTTATTAAACATACAAAGTCTCAATTGAATAGGTCTAAGTGCCAACGCTAAAATTCGCGCGGGCGCACGCGCGCGTGTGAATAATTGAAAAATAGTATGGCGCCCGCGTCCGCGCTCCGTCGCACGCGCCTGCGCTGCTCATACTATTTATCGTTTGTACACACGCAAGCGTGCGCCCGCGGGAGTTTTAGCGTTGGCACTTATACTTTATATTTTATTGATATCTAAATACGCCGAAATTTGGTTATAACTTATACGCCGTAAAATAAGTTTAGTAGGGGGGTAAGGGAAGTTTAAATGAGACTTTCATCAATTTTATGAATAGGGAACATGAAAGTTTCCACGGGATGGATATTAACTAAAAACGTATTAATAAAATATAAAAATAAAAACACTAAAAAGACTAAAAAGACTGCCTAGCAAGTAGCAACTTACAAAAAGGACTGAAATCCCACCAAAAACATTTCATGTAAAAGTTACCTCGACGACCACAAAAGGTTTGCCCTGTGAAAAAGACATCAGATCTAATGTAGAGCCAAGCTTCTGAATCGACGCGGCCTAACTCTATCGACCCATAACTCCAACAATTTGTACATAATATCAGTAAGCATGTATGTATGGCTTGGCTGTTTCGTTACTTATTTCAGATAAGAAACTAAATATTCGAAACAGCGAAGCCATTCATACTTACTGATATATGTAAAAAGTGTTGGAGTTAGGGTCGATAGAGTTAGGCCGCGTCGATTCAGAAGCTTGGCTCTACATTAGATCTGATGTCTTTTTCACAGGGCAAACATTTTGCGGTCGTCGAGGTAACTTTTACATGAAATATTTTTGGTGGGATACGATTGAGTAGTAAGTACACTCTTAGAATTTAAAACCTGTTTTGATGGGTATAGATACTTATTGAGACCCGGGAAAGGACATAGGATACTTTTTATCCCGAAAAAGCAAGGTTCCCGCGCACTAAACGAATTTTGACGCAATGGAGTTGCGGGCATCAACTAGTAGCATAATACATGAAGGTAATAAACCACGATCTATAAACTAAGTATAATTAGCATGAACAAACTGATGCGTACTGTGGGAACAGTTAGTTAGATATTTATGGATCTCTCTAATGGCCCCCGAGATCTTTATCTATTTGCCGGTTAGTCGTTAGGACTCTGGCCCGGACTAATTTATTATGCCGGTCCATTAACTCGTCTGCAACAGATCACTGATCGTTTAGCAATTAACTTGTTTTTGCTGAGTAAACATTTAAATTTGTGACTTTGCCGCGCACAGCATTAGCATCGTTCTGCAAAAGTGGAGGGGCAAATTGAAAATGTGTGCAACAAAGTACCTATCTGAAACTTGTACGTTGACATACGTTGCATTTACTAGATATACGTTGCCACCTAAGTTTTAATTTGCAAATTAGGTATTTTATTTAGCCAAGAGCTTTTCTTTATGAAGTTGACGTTCGACTCGTCTAATATCAATTCCATACATTTTGACCGTTTTGGCTACAGGTTTTGGTGACGCTAGTCCGAAACAACATGCACT
This sequence comes from Lysandra bellargus, assembly GCA_905333045.1. Taxonomy (NCBI): domain Eukaryota; kingdom Metazoa; phylum Arthropoda; class Insecta; order Lepidoptera; family Lycaenidae; genus Lysandra; species Lysandra bellargus. The sequence goes on from HG995343.1 coordinate 7,995,825, forward strand.
TGATTATCATTATTTACTTATATCCTGCCACATGTGGTTTCAGTACATTTCCCATAGGTGCACGTGAATTTTTTAAGGCCATCCCCCGAGCAAACGACCTTGGCCATACATTTGTCGCGTCGCCGAGATCGCACCAAAACCCTATTTGTTTTACTTATCTTAGTTCAAAATTTACCTAAAAAAAATTAGAAAGTGGAATATGTAGTTTATGATATTGTCGATCTATTAGCGTGTGTTTCAAATAACAGTCATTTGTAAGTACTTAGGAGATGCTGAATGTATGCTTGAATTTTAATAAAACGGTTTTACTTTGGAAGCTGATATCATTAGTATAATAAACAAAAATAGAATATTTAAAACGTGGAAAGAAATGTTGATGTACTGAAGATTATTGCTGTATTTTTTATTATAACTCTGTAGCTTTCAAATTATGAGTTTATAAACCCCTAAATACGGTAAATTACGGAATCTCCGTAGGGAACGCCCTTAAAGCATTAACTCAAAGCAAGTAGGTACCAATAACGACTTATCTGATCAGTGATCAGTTATCTCTTATAAAAAGACCAATAAAAAGTAAGCTCTGTGAAGTCAGGCACAGTCGCATCGGCTAAACTGTAAATGTAATAAAAATAATAGCCTTCCTTTTGGATGCAGTTGAATAAAAGTCGCAAGAAAAGGTTTGATAATGTTTAAAAACCAATTTATTTATGTTTCAGAATAGTAAGTGGTTCAAACAAAGTGTATGATTATGAATATTATTATATCCTGTTGTAAAAACTGTCATAATATATCATTTTAATTTTTAACCTTTAACATTTTTTAATGAAATAGTTCTCTATTCCTCTACAGAAGGGGATGAAAAGGAAAAAAAAACAGAGCAATAGAGACTAGAGAATCGTGTATTTTTAGTTCACCCCTAAGAGTAAAAGGGTAACGTTTGCATTGAAACGATATCGCGTCAATTTATAACCTCGCGCAGAACTTTCCACCAGTAAACAATGTAAATATGAATTTATAGCGCCCATAGGATTAATGTTGCGTGAAAATACGGCGCTCGAACAATATGGCGAAAATTTTATTGCCAACTATTGAAAATAGTATATTTTTCTTGGGAACCATCAGTTATGGCTGGTTTACATGTATTAAGTTGATAAGTAGTTAACTAAATTTTAACTTAATTTTAAGTTGTTAATTGCATGTAAACACAAAATTTAGTAACAAGTTAAAATTTAGTAAGTACTAAACTGGATGATAATTAGAATTTAGTTACTACTTATCTACTTAAGACGTGTAAACCAGTTATTAAGTTGATTCACAGGCAGATGACAGTTTTACGTAATTCGGTCAGGTGGCGCTATGTAAACGTAGGGTGTATCGTGTCAAACAGCTGTCATATTATGTTACGAAATAGCTTCCACATGTCACGATATAGCTGTCAGGCTGACATATGACAGCTATATCGTTCCTTGCGTGCATTTTACGTTAACGTAAATTTGCACGTCACGTCAACGTACTGTTACTTGGCGGATTCGAAGAGACTTTTTAAAAAATAAACTTTTATTTAAACTGGAATTATTTTATTCAAAAAACTTAATATTAACTTAAAAAGAAGACCTGCACCCGACGAAGGTCCAATTCGATCTGATGGAAAACACCGCAAAACGAAATAAAGAAATAGCAAAAGTTTGCAATTGCAATTCTATGAAATGCAACTGAAAACTAAGCGTTTTTAATATACATATAATCCCATTCGACTTTCGATATAACAACCCCCCC